>SJXQ01010872.1:14316-37880 GCA_006408695.1 Aepyceros melampus | reverse complement strand
CTCCTCGGCGCCGGGTCAGCTCCGGGCGCACAGGGACTCCGTGTTGTTCATGGCTTTGTGCCCCCCAGCCCGGCCCAGGACAAGGCTTGGCCAGCAGCTGGCACTTAGAAAATGTCTGCTCAGGGAATGTGCTGGGCTGGCCTCTCTCATGCATGCCTCCAGCCGACCAGCAGAGGAAGACTCCTTTCCCGTTCACATATAGGGATACCTGAGCTCTTTTCTCTGTGACCCCTGGCCCCATGGCTGGGGGCTGGGATGACCTGAGCCATGACCCTGAGGGCCCCCAAGGCTATGGGACAGCCCGGAGCTGGAAGGCAAGGCCCAGAGGCAGCCAGGGTTTCCATCTCCTCCCTTCCTCCCGTCTCCAAACAGGCTCAGGGAGTGAGGACCCTAAGGGTCACCATTCAGCAGCCCAGCATCCTCAACACGGGGGGATTCACCCGACTACGTGTACATGTGTCACAGAATCACTTTGCTGTACAGCAGAAATCTTCACAATGTACATCAATCATGCTTAAATATTTTTTAAAAGGCATCCTTGGCCAGAAGTAAGAACTGTTGCCTCCTTGGACAGAAAATGCTTAGTTTGTCATTGAATCTAGAAATTGCCCTCTACACCCATCACACGTTGAAGGTGGAATGAGAACACACTTTAAGCCAGCATGCTGACTTTGCTCCAATGAGACCAGCTCTGCTCCAGCTGCGAGGCTGAGGGTTGGCCCTGGGCCGACCGCGCTGCGTGGATACACCATCCTTTCCCTCTGGGGCTCGGCTTCCCGGCTGTTACTGGAGGACACGGGACCGCCAGCCCAGGACCTCACAGAACTTTCCCATGTTGCCAACTGGGTGACAGAGGGCTTGGATTCAGGGCCTTTGCTCCAGGATGACAGAGCAGGGACACCAGGCCTAAGTTCGCTGACCTGGGTGACACATGGCCTTGATCTTGGGGGAGAAGGCCACGCGCCCAGGCCTGTGGAGGTGCCCCTGCCGAGGGGCCGCTGCCCTTGGGGAAACCCAGCTCCTGTTATCTATCCTCTTGAACTGAGATTTAGTGAGCAGACTTCTCTGGGAAACTAGACAGCGATTCAAGATTTTAAAGCTGGAAGGGCCCTGGGGGTCATAAGCCGACCTGCCCTTCCCCAGGTGAGTGAGGGCTTCCCTGTGTTCCCTGTCTGTCCCCCGAGGCCGACTCCAGCTTGCCCTACTTTCCTGGGATTGTCTGTCCATCAACCCAGCTTCCCACCAGGCTCTGAGCTCCTCGGGAGTGCCAGGGGAGCACTTGTGTAGGATGGTAACACGTTGCCGGAGGATTTATGGGGCTGCTCAGGGTCCCGGCTGGCCTAGCTGCCAGCAACGGGTGGAGAGCAGGCTGGGACCCCCTCATGGAGGAGACAAGCTGACTTTATGAAAGATCCCCGATGCCCCCAACACCAGGACAGCACCAGGCACTCCAGGGGCCATTTCTCCCTTTTCTGCTAACATTGAAAATGGGACTCGCACACACTGCACCAGTGAAACAGGGCAGGAGCGTGTGGGTAAAAAGTCAGCTGTCACCCTCTCTACATGGTCAGATGTAGCTCCTTCCCCACCCTTCTCCATCTTCAAATGAACACAAAAGCTCAGAGAGGAGAGCGGCCTTCTCTCCTATTATCCAGACTCTCCTATACCCGGGACTCGGCATCACACGGCATCACTCCAGTGGAGGCAGTTGTAACACTGATCCCCAAATCCTTACCCACAAGCCCCAAATCCAAAAGTTCTGGAAACCAAAACACTTTCTGCACTCATTTGTCAGCAAAACCGGCCCTGCCTGGAGGCTATTTATAGTCCTGGGCTTTTCCCCCACGGGATAGTCACATCTTACTGCAGGAAGAGGGTGGAGTTTGACTCCAGGGTGCTGCCCCCAGCCCCGCAGAGATGTTATGTAAAATATAGCATCACACTAAAGAATCTGACTAAGGGCCAGAAAAATCTGGAAATGTTTCTGGCCTGAAAGGCATCCAGCAAGGGATGTGGACCAGCAGTGACACGAACGGCAGCTGTTAAGTTTCACAATGACAGGCTCTCCTTCTAACCTTCCCATGATATTCACAGTGGGCAGTGCCTGGGACACCCTGAATCTTCTCCGTCACAGAGAAATTCACAGGGTTAATCTTTGCTACTGCACGCAATGCTGCAGTGGACATCCTGATACACACACACACACTCTCTCTCTCTCTCTCTCTCTCTGGAGTCCTGTTTTCTACAGGGTAAATCAGCAATACGCACCCCAAATGGTAGTGAAAATACACTGCAGATGAAGACAGCTATGTGCCACATGGCAATGTTCCAAGACACTGAAATCCTGGGTCTGCAGACGGGCAGCTGTGTGACTTAGGGCAAGTGACTTAACCTCTCTGGGCCTCAGGGAAAATAGGAAGCTGTGAGACTGCGTCCAGCTCCGCCTTCTCAGCTCCTGTCCAGGCCTGGGTTACCACAGCTGCCTCCCGAGTGGTTTATACCTGTTTCCTTTTCTCCTTCTCCCAGCTTGCCTGCCTAACACCAGTCAGAAAAACCCTTCTTTTGAAACCACTTGTCTTACGTTGTTCTCAACCCTCACTCCAAACACACAATGGCTTTTTATTGACTCAGTGAATGGAACCCAACCTTCTCTGTTGGTTTAAGGAAGGGGAAAAAAAAACAACCCTATATTAAAAATAATAAATCACCTGAAATTCTGTCAGCCTGGCTGGCTATCTGCGCCTATTTCTCCCCCATCTACACATGTCCACACACACAAGGCACATGGCTTGATCGCAGTGGCTGGACAGTCCTGCTCTCAGTGTCTGCCCTTGACATCATCTCCTCAGTGCCTCCTGTGCCGGGAAGGAGGCTTCATGTTGATCTGAGAGCTGGGGGTCCTACGTTTATTCAGGCCCAGCAGAGCTACAGCTGCTTTGAATGTTCAATTGTGGTCACCAGCCTCTTCTTAAAAAAAAAAAAAAAAAAATGTGCCCCCTGCTCCCTTCTGCCCACCCCAGCCCTGGCAGAACCACCTCATCATCTCCATTGGAGAGTCCTGTTAAACGTTCCCTGAGATACACTGTGTAGAACAGAGGTCCTGCCTCTGCCTAGAGGGTACAGCACAGAGCAGCACATTTAAGGCACTGAGAAGTCCTGCAGCACATGCCCCTGTCTAGCTTTCTCGAATCTACTGCTTCCCCAACAGCAGACGCAAGAAGGAGCGTGTGAGCAAGGGAAAAATCACCCCAACACCCTACCGTTAGCATTCCTTGGCACATACTTGGGGGCATGCTAAGTGCCTGAGGTCACCTCGCACACTTCCGGAGTCATCTCCTGCTCAGACATCTTCCCAAAGGGCCCCACTGTCGCCCTGGTAACCGATCTGAATCCTGAGCCTGTTTGCATTCAACAATGTCCTCTGTCCTTTTACCTCTTGGAAAAAGCAGCTCATTGTGGTCACTGCCATGTGCAGACCCGGAAGAAACAGTCCCAGACCAGCCCCTGATCAGCCGGGTGATGTTAGGCAAACCCGGTAAGATTTCCGAGCCTCAGTTTTCTCATCTGTGAAATGGAGGAGCCAGCAGCTCACCACTAATGTCCTAGGATTCTAGTCTGCCGAGGTCTCAGTTCACAGCTCCAGCAAAGACCAGTGAGGCTACCAAGTCCAAGAACAGCAGCAGAGAGGAAGGGTGATTTTCTTCCAAAAGTAACTCGGGAACGTGGAGCCAGGATGTCTGGCTGTGAGGCCTGGCTCTGCTGCGCCCTGGCTGCCTGGCCGTGTGTAAGGCCTTGACCCCTGAGCTTCACTTCCTCCCTGTAAACTGAAACAGGCCCCACAGACACAAATATACTCAGAGACACAGACACACACACAGGTACACGTAAAACTGGTGAAATCTGAATAAGATGGGCCGGTTGTGTCAAGGTCAACCTTGTGGCTCTGACGTTGCACTAGTTACATAAGATATTATCACTGAGGAAAACTGGGTGATTTCTCACAACTATATGTAAAGTCACTTTTACCTCAAAATGACAAATTTTTTTAGGATAACACCTATACCATGGAGACATTGCAAGTGTTCAACAAGATGATATATTTATCATTTCCTCTGCGATGCCTAACCACATGGTGGGTATTAGTAAACAGGCACTGACCGAGGATGAGATGGCTGGATGGCATCATGGACTCAATGGACGTGAGTCTGAGTGAACTCCGAGAGTTGGTGATGGACAGGGAGGCCTGGCGTGCTGCGATTCATGGGGTTGCAAAGAGTCGGACACGACTGAGCAACTGAACTGAACTGAAGAACTGAATGAAAGGAGGAATACGAGGAGCACATAGTAGGTGCTTATCAGCCCAGCAAAGTGAACTCATCGGAAGCCTGCTTGCTGGGAACGCTGTCCCTAGAGGCTCCTGTGGTCTTCCCACAGCAGAGGCTTTGTCGAGACCTGCCAGCTGCCAGGGGTTGGGGGGAGAGCAGGCACTGCCAGCAGAGCCAAGAATAGGGTTCATGCTTGTTTGGGAAGGCACGCATTCGAATCCTACCTCTCTCCCAAAAGGGCCGAGGTGGTTTCCAACGGAGGCCCAGGTCTGAGCCAGGCTGCCCCACCCCCACGCCTCAGTCCCTTCCCACAGTGCATCCAAGGAAGCTGCTCAGAGGCTGCCAAAGAAAACTTCCCCCTCCTGGTCTCCCAGCTCTCTGGCCACTTGTTGCATGGCTAGCAATGCAGCCGGGAGGCCCCCAGGCTCCCCACCACCTGACAGACCAGGCCAGGGCAGCTCCTGAGGTCACCCAGTTGGAGCCAAGGGGAGGGAGTGAGGGGCAGGCCCAGCCTGGGGGCAGCTGAGGTTCAAGATGGCTTTACTGCAGAGCCGCTACATCTGCACAAACCCAGAAACAAGCTGGGTGTCCAGCAACAGGTGATCCAGGGTCACTACAGAGCCCACACAGCTCCTATTCTCAAAGGACGCTAAGGGACGTGGGGACCGAGGAGAGCGGCCGGCCCCCTGCTCTCACCCGTTCCAGCTCGTCCAAGCTGCAGAACAGCTTCACATAAAGATGGCTGTCACCCTGCTTTACAGCTGGGGAAGCCACAGCACACAGCGGTTAAGGAACTGGCCCAAGAACACACAGCTAGTAAGGGAGGCAGCCCAGAGGAAGCCAGGCATCTCGCTCCACAGTCTACAGTTTGAGCCGCTCGGGAAACACCTGTGATGTCCAAGGTAGAAGAGACTGGAGAACACAGCATAGGGTATGATTCCACCCACAGCAGTGTGTGCACGCACATGTGTAGGGCAAACAGCTGGAAGCTCTGGGTCATGGGAACACGGGTCATTTTTATGACTTCCCTTGTATCTCTACTGTCTACATTGTCAACACAGAACATATCAGACTCCAGGAAAAGATCCAAAAATGTCAATTCAGCTGCCCTTGGTCCCTCCTTTCTCTTTCCCAGTGCCCTCCCTCTGCATGTCCCCACCCAGGCCCAGGAGCTCTGGAAACTGTGCTCACAGCCTGAGTCCTTTTTGGCACCACACCATACCCGCCCTGAGGGCTGTCATGAGGTCAGGGAAATCTTCTCAAGCCAAAAAGCTTACACAGCTTTGCCTGAAATCCATTTTACAGTGGCATAAACGGTTTTGAGCTCCCTAAATGCTCATTTTGGGATGGGGCAGTAGAGGTGGGTGATGGCCTTTTTACTTGGGAGCCTACCTCACTGACATGAAAACTGTGTTCACCACAATACTGGGACATGCTTGTGCTGGGACACTAAGTAAGAGCAAGATCCGCAACTGCACAGAAGAGTTTCATTTTAACTTTGAAAAAAGAACACACTGAAAACGCCCAGGAAGAAACACGGAACGATGCTAACAGTAGCCGCCTCTGAGCAAGGTGGGGAGCAGGTGCTGAGGCTGGGCTGTGGGCAGTTCTCCTTCATTCCTCATGTACTTTCCCAAATCCCCACAATAATAATGGAATCATAATAAAAACAATAGCTGGCACTTCTTTGGGGCTTTCTAACTGCCAGATACCAAGCACTTCACAGGCATTAACTCTTTTAATCCCTTCTTTGAAGCAGGTACAATCACAAATGTGTCACAGAAGAAGAAACCAAGGCACAGAGAGGTGAATTTACTTGCCCAAGACCACACAGCTGACATGTGTCACCTTTTTAAAAAATAAATATTAAAACCCTCTTTTGATATGATGGCTCAAGGACAGAAAAGAGTTTTAATATTTTTTGAATGTATACTGTTACTGATACATAAATAAACATAACCTGCCCACCTGCTTTGCTCCCCTTTTAAAAAGCAAATTGAACATGAGAATCTTCATTCATTGCTGGTGGGCATATAAACCAGTATAACCTCTGAAAACAATCTGACAACCTCCTCAAATAGTTAAACCTAGAGTTATGATATAGCCAGCAATTCCACTCTATGCATACCACAGAGAGAGGAAAAAAAAAAAATACAATCACACACAAACCAGTACACTAATGTTCAAAGCAGCGCTATTCACAATAGCTGAGAGGTGAAAACAACTCAAATATCCATCAGTGAGTGAGTGGATAAACAAATGTAGCCTATACATACAAAGAGGACTATTATTCAGTCATGAAAAGAAGCAAAGTGCTGACACACGCTAAGCGTGGATGAACCCTGACAACACTACGCTGAGCGAAAGAGGGCAGACACAAAAGACGTCATATTGCATGATTCCATTTACATAAAACGTCTAGGAGAGGTAAATCCATAGGGACTGAAAGGAGGTTAAGGGGCCAGGGGCCAGGGGAAGGGGAGAATGGTTCTTTTAGGGGTGATGAAAATGTTCTAAAATTAGAAGTGAGGATGGCCGTACAATTTTGTGAATATAATGAAAACAACTGAATTCTACACTTTAAAAGGGTAAATTATCTCATAAAGCTATTGAAAAATTCTTTTCCAGTTATTTTTAAATTACACAACACATGAACACACTCATATTTTAAAACTCAGCAGTGCTTCACACAAACCCTCCTAGTTCCAGTCCCTCCCCAAAGGCAGTCGCTCTCAGCGGGTTGGAATATATCCTAGACTCTGTTCTTTGCACTTACATACATATTAATACACAACACACACATTCTAATTGATGCAAGTCTACTTTTCACAAAGATGGTAGCAAGGCACACCTGCCAGCAATGCATGAGAGAGTCAAGCCCTACCAAGTCTGGAATCAATCTTTCTAAAGTTTCCCAATCTGATAAGGAAAAATCACTTGATGGTTTAAGTCAGAACTTTCGTAACACACAGGACTCCAAGCCTTGAGTCTTTTCCTCAGCAGTATTCCAGGCTCTAGGAGGCCTCTCTTTCCATCTTGTCGCTGTTTAGTCACTCTGCAGTGTCTGACTCTTTGTGACCCCATGGACTATAGCCCGCCAGGGTCCTCCATCCACGGGATTTCCCAGGCAAGAATCGTGGAGTGGACTGCCATTTCCTTCTCTGAAAAAAAGATTTTTTAAAGAATGCAATTCACCCAGAAATAACTGCCGTGGTTCTGAGAGGACACCAGGTGGCTGTGGTGATGGAGGAGCAGTGGGTTCACAGAAGGAGGCTTTGCACCCTCCAGCCGCACCCTCGTGAGCCCCTGATTTGTGCTCGGGTGGGGATTCCACATGGGCTCAGCAGCTGGCACTGGCCTCCCACAGCCCCTCAAACTGCTAACGCAAAAATATCAAGACATCTGTGATGGGAGGGAGAGCCTTGACTGATGAATTGGAAATATCCCAGGGCACTGGCACTCTGCCTCAGCCTCTCACATGCTCTGTGTTCATGGGCAAGTCCCTTCCCCTCTCCACGCCTCTTTGATGAAGTGAATAAAGAGACATTCTGAGATTTGTCATAAATGCAAAGACAAGAGAAACAGAAGTTTTAATCAGGCTATAGATAAAATATACTTTGTAGCAAAAGCATCAATGAACATGCAACATTTTAAAGAGTGGATACTCTATAAAAACAGTGAAACATTACACTATTGAATAGTATATTCTAAATAATAGAGCCGCCAATATACACAAGGACATCAATCCTTCACAATCTGTGGCTCTGAGATAGTCTTTTTTTCTCGTCTAGATTAAAAAAATTTATAATTCTTTCTTACCTATCTGAGGTTTGATAAAATCCCCTAAAGCAAAAGAACATCCCCTTTCGACGTCACTTGTGGCGGTCTCAAGGGCAGGTTGATAAAATCATTTTAACATCCAATGACTCAACACCGAGACAGAAGATCAGGCTTGGAAAACATGCTCTTAAACATAAAAAACTTGGAAAAGGCCTGGTGGTTTCAAAACATTTTGTCCACACTTGCAAAAATAGAGCAAGAGAGGACATAAGTGCAAAAGATGTCACATTTCAAGCGCAAAAGGACTGGTTCAAAACATTAGAGAGGCACCACCTCTAAATAAAAACTTTTTGAAAGACTAATAAAATTGATAAAAACCTCTAGCCAGCTTGATCAGCAGGGGGAAAAAAAAGCAGAGAGAAGATACCAACGATCTATATCAGGAATGCAGGAGGGTACATCATTACAGAACCTACAGACATTAAAAGGATAATAAGAAAACATTATGAAGGAGTTATGCCAATTAATTTTACTACCTAGATGAAATCGGTAAGTTTCCTGAAAAACCATAAATTACCAAAACCGACTCAAGAAGAAATAAACCTTACAGGAGAATTCTCCCTCAGCACCTCAGGATGACAGCAAAGTGAAGAAAGAAACCATCCACTGAAGAAAGAAACTCAGCAAAAGCCTACCTCGTGGAATAGGGTTTTAAAAGTAGACGAAGTTGGTATGTTTTGACTTGCTGTCTCCTAGAAATTTTATTTACTATGATTTTTAAAAATAGATACTTAATGTTATCTTAACTGTTTTCTCCCTAACCTATTTTCTCTGAGACCTTGTTTTGCCAACTGTGTTTTTGCAAATTATGGAGCTCTTTAGGAATGCCATTCTCCCAGCTGGCAAGGATCTGCCATGTACAATGCACAATAGAAAAACCAATGGAGAGTTCAAGGATAAAAATTCCAATTTTAGCTATTTCCATCTAGTTAGAGAGACAGAGCTTACAGATGTGAAGCAACTAGAAGACAACATGAAGCCGCACATAATGAAGTGATTAATTATTACCAAGTAGGGGAAAATTGCATACAGACAAGGGCCTAGGCCCTTAGGGGAGCGGGGGAAGACTTCAGCTGGTAGAAGTTACAAAGAAGGCTTCCGGGAGTGGGAAAATAGGCAGAAAAGTGAAAGAAAGAGCATATATGGAGATACGATGGTGGGAACAAGTCAGACGGTTTCAAGGAACAGTGAGGAGTCAGCCCACACGCATCATGTTGTGAGTGTACACAGATGTTAACAGTGGCTCTTTACCTGGGGGGGGGGGTCCACACACCCTTTTGAGAGTCTAATAAAAGCCACTGATGTCTTCTCCCCAGAAAAATGCATGTGTGCCCCAGATTCTGCTTTTGAGGTTAAGAAGTCTGAAAGAGTGAGGATGCAGCATTGAGAACGAGGGGTCTCTGTGAGCTCCCCAAACTCCTGCCTCTAAAGCGTGCCTCTTCCTCATGGCCTGATCCAAAAGGTGCCCCTCCTGGTTCATTTCATCTCACTAATGGGCTTCAGATCTCTGTGTTTTTGAGATCTATGGGTCAGCTCTCCAGAATGATGAGAACTAGAGAGGAAAATTAAATGGCAAACAGCAAAAATATTGAGAACCTAGGCAAATATCCAGACAAAACTAGTATTTGAAAAGACACATGTGCCCCAATGTTCACAGCAGCATAATTCACAATAGACAAGACATGGAAACAACCTAAACATCCACTGAGAGAGGAATGGGTAAAGAAGACGTGGTCCATACACACAGTGGAATGCTTCTCAGTCAGATAAAGAGCTGAAATTCATTTGCAGCAACACAGATACAACCAGAGATTATCATTACTAAGCAAGACAGAAAGAGAAAAACAGAGACCACATAATATCACTTACATGCGGAATCTAAAATGCAGCACAAATGAACTTATCGATGAAACAGAAACAGACCCACAGAGAAAAGACCTGTGGGCGCCAAGGGGGAGCGGGGTGGGGGCAGGGTGGAGGGTGGGATGGGCAGAGGCAACTATCGCTCGCAGGATGGACCGACAAGGGCCCACTGCACAGCACAGGGAGCTATGTTCAGCATCCTGCGACGGGGCTTCCCTGGCAGCACAGCAGGTGAGATTCTGCCTCGGCACGGGGCAGGAGATAGGGTTCGACTGGTTCTCGGTTGGGGAACTAAGATCCCACAAGCCTTATGGCCAAAAAAAAGCAGAATACAAACAACAGAAGCAGTGTTGTACCAAACTCAATAAAGACTTTAAAAATGGTGTACACACACACACACACACACAAATCTTAAAAAACATACCCTGTGATAAATCATAAGGAAAAGAATATGAAAAAATAAAACATGTATAACTGAATCACTTTGCGTACAGCAGAAGTGAATATAACATTGCAAATCAACTATACTTCAATAGCATTTTTTAAAAACAATAAGAGCCAATACTTATTGAACACGTACTACGTACCGAGCTCTATGACACACGCACACTACAATAATTCCCATATACAGATGAGGAAACAGGCCCACAGACGAGCAGTCAGGGGACACACACCTGCTGACTGCACCGAGTACCAGTGTGGCTCTTCTCAGGGCCGGAGGTCACGTGAGGGACAACCACCCCAATGCTCCCTCCACTTCTCAGATGAGTGCTGGGAGCCGAGGGAGGGGACTGCGGGAGCTCAGACCCCAGGCGCCTTGGGCTACTTCCAGGCTTTCCAACCCCCTCCAAGTGGAGTTTCAGATTCTTCAAACCCCCTTCCTTCCTCTGCCCCCAGTAACCACAGCAAACATTGCTGGGGTCTTGACGGCTTGCCAGGCTCTCACCAAGGGCTTCAACTGCCTCATGCCCCCATAAGGGAGGACATAAGATTGTCCTTGTGTATGGACGAGAAGCCTGGGGCTCAGAGTCGTGAAGTGAGGCTGAGGACAACATGGGTGGCAGGAGTGGGTCGCGAGGCCTGACTTCAGAATACCCTTGGCCAAACCACACCATCTGCCCTTGGAGAGCAACCAATATGGCCTTGCCTAGAGCCACGATTCCATCCCCCCTTATATGGACAGCTGGGAGAGCCAAGTGACACTGTGCAGAGGCGGGCATCCTAACAGGAAAAGTCTGGAACCAAGTTCCTAGTGTCCTGTATCTCTCCCAGAGCAGAAAGGCTTCTATGCTTGCAGGGTCCTGACAGGGACCTTGAACCCTCCCTAGGACCTTGGTCTGGCCTGAAGCTGCCCCTAGTAGGGTGGTGGGGGCATGGGGGGGTCAGTGGCAGCCCTGTTCCTGCCGCTCCCACCAGTCAGGGCCCCTGAACACGCAGCTGCCAGTTTCTGCTGAGGCTGTTCCACCTAATTAAGGCCCCAGCACCACTGCAGCCAGAATCACAAGGGATCCCGTCACTCCCCCTGGGGCACAGAGCCCCGGGCACCAGGACACTGCAGGGCCAGCCTGCCAGCTGGGCCTCTCCCTGTTGCCTGGCCTGGACCTGGAGATGCCAGAGGCGAGGGGCCTTTCAAGGCCAACTGCTCCTCCGTGGTGCCCGTGTAGCCATTTTGCTGTGGCAACCCCAACCATGGCCCTATCTGGGCTCAGGGGGACCTTAAACAGTCTCTACAAAGTCACCCCAAGGGGCCCAGCCAGAAAGACCGGTGCCAACTTCCCTCATTCGCCCCCAAGAGTCCCAGGCACTAGGGCCAGTGAGACAGTCTTATGAGCATCTAACGCACGGCAGCCGCTGCTGCCGTTTCCTTATCACCATCGTCCTCATTCTCTTCACCGCATCTCACTGATCTGAGGACTCAGACTACTTCACATTTTAAACTTCTGAAATCAGGATGAACCTCATAATGGATAGGGTGTCGGTTTCACGAACAGCACTTTTCTTGCCCAGTGGTATGTAAAACAATCATGTGTTTTTCAAGGACAGACCATGTCTAGCATTAGATAAATGACAGCGTTCACAGCCTCCACCTGGTCCTGAACTCTGAGCGTAGCATCTAGGGCCTTGTGGGGCCTCAGCGAAATGCTGCTGAGGGAACCAACCCATCACCTCACTTACGCTCCCTTACTTACAGCTTTAAGGCAAACATGTCCCCTTACTGCATCAATTCTCCCCACAACATCTCCTAAGCAACACCCCTCCCAAGCCCCCTGCGGGTCCCAGGGTTTCCCTGATGCCCAAGGGAGGTGGAAGCAGCTCTCCTCCGGGACACAGGAGCAGGCCTGGCTGGGCTGACTCGGCCCCTCTGGTGGGCGGCCTGAGTTTCAGATGGAGAGCACAGAGCCCCGAAGAGCTCCAGTCCGTGGGCCTAGCTGGGGTCAAGCCACCAGGAAGTGGATTTGGCACAAGCTCCAAAAGGCCTACACAGACCAGAGAAGCCAGCAAGGGGGCCATTCTCCTGCCACCTGGAAAAATTCTACATGTGAGTCCTAGGAAGGCCTGCCCAACCCGCTCAGAACAATCTCACCAAACGGAGTAGGGAGGGTCAGGAGCTGCAGAGCAGAGTTTGGCCAGAAATTTCCAGAGGGTGTTCCAAGCATGCTCAGCTGAGCTCCGCAGGCTGCAAGCCAGATGCTCGGCTCCAGTGGAGGCCGACCTCTGGAGCTCCTGGGGGGTCCTCTACTGAGGGCAGGCGGGGACACAGTTCTGGCCACCTGACAATCATGACAACAAAAGGCAGGTGCCCAGAAAGTTATCAGAATGGGTCTTCTTTCAGACCCCCTGCCTCAAAGCCGCCGTTGGGGTGGAGAAACCTTAGGAGCTGCAGAGAGAGAAGTGAATCCTGCTGTCAATACCGACAGCAATGTGGCCATGGGCAAGTCCCTTTCCCTCTCTGGATTTCATAGGCCTTGATTTTCAGATGGAGATGATTCCAGACTTCAAGACACAGATCTTTCCAGAGACAGAGGGATACGTATCTGTGACAAGAAGGCCAATTCATCAGAAAGACGAAAAAAACCATAAATGTGTAGGAGCCTCAAAATACATGAAGCAAAATTTGACAAAACTAAGGGGTAAAAAGACATTTAAAATTGCGACAGATATTAAGACCTCTCAGAGAACATGATGTGGGAATGTGTATGTATTGTTCATACAAGACAGCATGCACTCGTGTGAGTATATGTGTGCAAAAAGAGTGGGTGTGAGAGGTGAGTGTGTCAGGGTGTGCCCAGTCAGTGGGCGGGGGACTGTGGGGGAAAGAGTCTATCCTCTCATGCCCCCACAAGTGGCCATCCTCCAGTTCAGGGTCTCCAGGCTCCCTCCCGTGCCGACTCTCCTCAGGACCTGCCCCGAAGCCAGGTCTCACCTCAGAGAAAGCCTGGTGCTTCCCCATCACCTGGTGAGCGACAGGTGAGTGAGGTCCAGGTTTTGCCTGCTAACCGAAGGACTCCGGCCACTCAATGGCAGGAGTCACTAGAGCCAGAGCCCACGTTCTTCACAAGAGGAAGAAGGTGAGGGGCAAGAGCAGCAGTCTTTTCCTTTGCAAGAAGGGGGCTGGGTGACTGCAGTCAGACCAGGCTGTGCCCAGGCCAGGGTGGAGGGCTGCCCTACTCTGGACTGGGGTGTGTGTGTGTGCCCAAGAAGCCTCAGCTCTGACACAAGACAGAAGCCTTGTTTCCAGTATGGCACCGCCCCCTCCCCACCAAGATCCAGGGGAGAGTGCACAGTGGGGCTGCCCAACTTCGTCTTTCCTTCCTGGCACTGAGGCCCTCAACATCCAAGGTGCTGGGTGTGGAGGGCTGGTGATGCGACTGCTCAAAACATTTCAGGCCACCTCATCCGATGGCCCCAGGGCATCGCACAGTCACACAAAAGAAAGAACAGCACACATCTGAGCAAGACACTCCGGAAGGAAAAGGGTCTGGGGAGAGATTCTGCCACCGAAGGATTCAGGATTAAAAAAGCTGGCACCTACGCCCATGCAAGGCCACCCTCTCGGGCCATCTAAGCCTCACAGGCCTGAAAGGCTCCTGCAGGCCTCCCGTGTCTTGGACCGACGGCTGTGAACACAGGACCCCTGAGCCTCCTGACCCGGGGCTGCAGCGTCTGGGACTCAGCAAAGCCATGCCTGCCTCCCACCTGTCTCCATCCCTCCCGGTGGCAGAACCCACACAAACCTCTTAATCCCCATCTGTGAACCCTTGTCTAAAAGCCGGCTGAGGTTTACAGGTCTGGGAAGGCTTATAAAACACGGCTGCAGTATGCCAGTGCTCTGCCCCTCCCCCGCTGGCCCCCTCAGGGAGCTGGTGCAGGAGTCCAAGGGCAGCCTCTCCTGTGGTTCCATCAGGGTGGGCTCCTGCCAGCCCCACACCCTCTCCCATGAGTGGCACTCACGCCTGGGCATGAGGAGAGGCCGTTTGTTAGACCACCCATTCTCTCCCATCCTGGCTCTGCCATGTAATCCAAAACTCTCAAGGTCAGGAGCCCTGGTCTCCCCATTTGAGAAAAGGGCCTCACGCCACCTTTCCAGGGGGCAGTGCACGCCACCCTCTGTGGTCAGGGGAGGAACAGGCAGTCTGCGGAGGAGCGCAGTGGCTGGCACAGAGTGCACGCCGTCAGATCAGCGTCATCTGCTACAGCGTCGTCGTCGCCATCGTCACGTCCTGAGACCTCACGATGTCTGCGTCAGGACCAGGGGTGGACAGAACCCCCTCAGTGATCCTCCTTGGCATTGGCTCTGCCAACAATTGATACTAATAGGTGGGCAGGACAAAGTGACCTTGGGGGGCTCTGACCTTTGAGGGGTCCTCCTTGGACCCTGGACTGCCTCCTCTCCCCACTTCACTCACACTCTGCAGGTAGAAACAGCTTCAAGAGGTGGCTGCTCCTGCCCAGGGCCCCAGCATGCCTGCCTGGCTCAGCTGAGCCAGATACCAACTGTGACCTTTGTGTCATCCATTCAAGGTTGCTGGCACCTCTAGAAGGAAATCCAACCCAGCAATCAATTTCATTCAGGGTTCCACACCAAATAGGTCAGGTAGCAAGTGGCTGGGGCAGCCAGTGAGGGGCAGAGAACTTCAGAGCTGCTGGACTCACAGGCCAAGCTAAAGCTCAGCCTTGAGGATCTCCTCTCCCCACTGCCCAGTAACACTCCTGACAACAGGTGCAGAGAGATGAGAGCCTGACAGCTGCACAGGAGCCAACGGGCTCAGCTTCTAGTCTTTACCATCTGCTCCCATTGCACAGAGGGGAAAACTGAGACCCAGACAGGTGGAGGGTCTGAGCCAAGGCGACTGATTCTGGGGCCAGAATCTGGGCTTCTAATTTCCAGGGGTATAGCTGGAGCAAGTAAAAAAAAAAACCCAAGAGCAAGTGCAACATGTTCTCAAGAAAACTCCTCTTATTCTAGGGAGAAGACCAACTCCCAGCTCCAAACAAACCCCATAGTGGAGACCACCTATGGAGGTGTGACGGTGGTCAGTGAGTTGACAGAACACAGCCTCAAGGAGTCACAAATGTGACTTTCTCAAGCCTAAGTCATATCATGTAATTTGGCTGCCTAAAACCCCTAAAGGAAAAGAGAACTGAGTCAATGTGGAATTACCAGGAGACCCAGCAATTCCATTCTGGGTTACCTGCCCAAGAGAAAACAGATCCACACAAAAACCTGTACACAAATATTCACAGTGTACAGTCAAAAGGCAGAAACGCCCAAATGTTCATCCACTGATAAACTAAATGTGCTTTATCCATGTAGTGGAATATCATTCAGCCATTAAAAGGGCTGCAATACTGATTCATGCTACAATGTGGGTGAATCTTGAAAACATGCAAAATGACAGAAGCCAAGCACAAATGGCTACATGTCGTTCGGTTCCATTTCCACAAAATGTAGAATACGCACATCCACAGACAGGAGATTTGTGGCTGCCAGGGCCTGGGGGTGGGAGGTGACCACTAATAAGGAAGGGGTTTCTTTTGAGGGGTGGCAGGAATGTTTTGGACTAGACAGTGGAGAAAGCTGCACAACCTGTAAAAACACTAAAAGCCACTGAACTGTATACTTTAAAAGAGTGCGTCTTGTAGTGTGTGAATTAGATCTCAATGTAAAAACAAAAACAAGAGTCAGCCCTCGGTCTTGACTCCCCGGCGAGGCCCACCCCACTGGCCCCTGTCTGGCCCCTGCCGTCCTCCGAGATGAACCCTACCTCTCCCTCAGGCACTGCGGCTTCCTCACTGGAAAAAATAAACCTGCAAAAGTGGCCTTAGGCTTTGGGCTTGTTGGTCCTCCTGATATAATGCTGCCTGAAAACTGATGACCATGAGGGTTTTCTGACTCTAACACGTTATCCTCCCCAGCACAGAACATCATGGTGTTTTGGGGCCACAGAATGACATGCCAAATTTAAAACCTAGATCCCATGAACGGGGAAACACTGAACTTCCAGCCACAGGTTAACAAGTCTGGGGATCTAACTGAGGATTACAGCTACAACACACACTCAAATGCTGTTAGAGAACAGATCTTCAATGGGTTCACCACAAAAAAGGAATGGCAACTATGGGGTGGAAGGGAGGTCATTTTGCAACAGATACATGTATCTAATCAATACTCTGCATATACCTTAAAACTATATCATGCTGTATGTCATTCATAGCTTGATAAAGCTGGAGGAAACAGAAAAAAAATTAACTTAATAGATACTACAGGTCAGATTCCACGTGTGGCAGGCAAACTACTTGTGACCCCTGAGGACCAGCCAGGGAAATGAGCACAGGTCACATGGTGTGCACAAGCTCCTTCCACCACCAGCCTCGTGGGGCTCCCTCTGGGGCCGAGTGGCAAATGGAAGCCAAGGTCCTAAATATTCTTCCCAGAGGGCAGAAGTACCATCCCTCTCCACAGTCCCTGCAGGGACACGGACCTGGGACAGAAGATGGACCTGAAATCCAGATGTGGGCTCTTCCTCAGCCAAGAAAATGTGCCAATGAGGCCAGAACCTTCAATTGCTCAGAAGACAGTCACAGCAGAGTTAACCAACCTCCCAGGGGTCAGATCCAGAGAGATCTAGGCAGAGAAGGGGCCAAAAAGCTCTAGGCAAGCTACCCCTCCAGCCCTGCCCCAGCCCCTTCCCTGTCTCCAGGGAGGCTGGGTTTTGAAGACCTTTGGCCATCCCAGTTGTCTCCAATCACCTCCAGGGTTAAGACGAGGCGCATCTGGAAAGTTTACTCGACTGAGCAGATGGCTCCCAACTCGCCAAGAAAAGCAGAGACCTCCCCTCGGAGGAGGTGGTCAGAGCTTGGGAAAGGCCAAGCCCAGTCACTTAGCAGCAGCTGCCAGGACAGGGTGCCAGTGTCAGCCCAGCTGGCAGCCTCTCCTGGCACCTTCTGGAAGGCTCCTCCATCCAATCACCTTGTCCAGGTGCCCCTCAAGCCTGGACCTGGGAGGAGGGGCTGCCAGGCCCTCCCTGAGGAGCAAGGAGCCAAGTGGGCGCAGAGAGCAAGGAACACGGGAAACAGATGTGCGCGCAGTCCTGACAGGCGAGTGATGACAGACGCTCTCTGAGGCCTCAGATGTCAGCGTGGAGAAAAGAAAGGCAGCCCAGCGGCAACACCTGCTCCAGGCTGGGAGGCCGGGCTCAGGGGGCTGGGTAGGCGTCCCCTCAGAGAAGGCTGGGGTGTGGCTAGGCAAACAGCTGCACGCTCCATTGCCCAGAACGCTCCCTGGACAGAGGGAAGAGGCAAGGGCGGCCTGGCCACCAACCGGCTCACAAGGAAAGTGCTCAATCACGTGGCAAACCCATCCTTGACGGGAGTAGGCTTCTCCTGGCAGCAGGAGGAGGTCCCAGCTGAAATCTGAACACCTGGGCAAAGCTGGGAGCAGCAAAGACAAAGGGCACCACTTCTCAGTGGGTGGGAAAATGTGCAGGGTCGGGGGGTGCTGGCAGCAGAGCCAGCTGGTGGGGGCTTCTCAGGACCTCTGGCCCAGGCAAGCTGGCTCCTGCCTCCCAGCTGCTCTGCTGGCTCAAGTTGGGGGCGGGGAGGGGCACGCACAAGGACTATTAAGGCCTCCTCACCCAGGGCACTGCCACCCCTACAGCTGGAGCCCCAGAGGGGACAGAAGAGCACAGACTCCAAAGCCAGGCTCCTAGTCCAGTGCTGACCTCAAGGTCATTAGCTGAATGACCTTGGGCAAACTCCTTGACCTCTATGGACTGGCTTTTTCCTCTATGACATGAGGATAGCGGTACCTCTCTAAACGGGGTTGCTGTGAGGACCCAGTGACTGTAAGTACAGTGAAGTCTGGCACAGGCTGGAACTCGGGAAGCGTTCTAGACCCTCGTGGTTATTACATCCTCAGATCCATCTCTGCAGCCTGGCCAGCAGTACCTCCTAGCTCTCAAGAGGGACAATCATTCCCTGCCTCAGCAGAAAAGTGGGGGCAGAGGCTGTGACACTGGAGCCTGTGGGTGCCAGCGAGAGACCCACCCTGAGCTAGGAGCAGCTCAGGGGTGAGAAGGGAATGAATGGGACCCACACCTCTGCTGCCGCCAGCAGCTGTCACGTCACAAACTTCTCAGAGGGAAGAGCATCTCTGTTTCTCAGAGGCAGCAACCGAGGTGCAAAGAGGGCAGGAGTCTTACCCTAGGCCACACAGCCAGCTCCCAGCAGAACGAAGATCGAAGCCAGATCTATGTTAAGGCCAAGCCAGTGTCTTTCCAAGGTCCCAGTGCTGAGGCTGCTCCTCAGACAAGCTCCCTCAAAAAGGCGTGCTGCAGCCTCCTCAGCCCAACCCCAACACAGCCCTATCCAGACAGCCAGCTCAGAGACTGGCTACAGAGCACGGTGCTTTGCAGGGCGAGGGGGCCAGCTGGTGAGAAGAGCCACGATCTAAACAGAGGGTGCTAGTGAGACCCTTCCTTTCTTCCTTCCATGTTTTCTTTCTAGTTGATTTAGTCATGAATAAATACAGGAAACAACTGAGGCATCACAGCAGGTGGTATAGACCAGGTTCTGGAACACACTGTCCCAGCTAAGCGGCTTCCCTGCAGCCACCTTCCAATGCCCCAGCCACTTGCCCCACCCCAGATTCTCAAACTGCCCCCAAGAGAGACACGGAATACGCATGCAAGCACCAGAGTCTCCAGAGCTGGAATCGGGAAAGGAGCATGGGAGCCTCCACACCTCCCCTGGGCTTGCCTGCAGCCCCCGGGACCCTGAGTGCTCATCCCGTGCCCGCCCTGGCACTCGGCAGCCTCATCCTGCCGTGCTCGCAGCTCTGCAGGAAGCTGTCCTCTCTGTGGACACTTTGTGCCTCTCCCCTGACACCACCAGAGCCCAGGGCCTGGAACAGCGGCTGGCTCAGAGGAGGCGCTCCATGAATACTGCTGCATGAATGCAGGGACGGGAGACTGTGTTTCCTGCAGTCTGCTGACCGTCAGAAAGGCTCTCCTGGGGGCAGAGTGGTGGCTTCTCTTTCCCTCTGTCTGGAAGAGCCTCAGCCCCACACTGCTGCCCCACCTCACGTGGGCCCGGTGGCCTCCCCTGCCGCCTGGGATGCTGCACCGGCCCTCCCCAGGCGGAGCTCTCCCCAGCCCATTCCAAACCTGCTTTCACTTCTGATTGCCCCTCTGCATCTTCAACTCGAAACCCTTTCTTCTTTTCCTGATTTCAAGGCTTCTAGTTCACTCCAACCTTATTTCCCTTTCTCCTGAATCCTTCCCCAACAAATCCCACCCATCTTCCAAGGCTCTTCCTCCACCAGACAGTTCGGTGGAGCAGGACATTGGGGCAGAAAGACCTAGGTTCAAGACCCACCTCGGCCACCTACCGGCTGTGTTATAGTCACAAGGCCATCTGACTTCTCTGAGTCTCCATTTGCTTATCTCTAAAAAGAGAATAATAAGGTCTCATATGGACATGGCAAGAAGCAAATGAGATAAGTTGTTTTAGAAATGTGCAAAAGTTAGTGTGATGTTTTAGCCTTCCCATATTCACACTGGCCCTTTCTGGGCAGACTGCAGCTAGCGTCTTCATTTACACCTGGCCACCCTCCGTGCCCCACGTCCCAGCTGGACTGAGAACTGCAGCTTCTTTCGCTTCCTTAAGTTCTATCAGCTAAGGGCCCCAGCTGGCATTTCAGCAACTCCCAACAGGTGAGCAAACCAACATGGGAAAACTCATCGCAGTTTGATGGTCTGCAGAAAACAGTCTGAGAGGCCTCATGGGGAGAGCTCCGATGACCCCATGCCCCCCAACACCAAGATGAAAATCTGTCCCCATCCTGCAGAAGCCACCTGCATGCTGGAAGAATCTGTCCCAACACACCGGGAGAACATGAGGGGGTCCCACTGTATGCCAAGCACTTGATTTTGCAGAGGCAATCAAATGCCCCAATTTATTTAATCTCACTACTCGTGGGCTGCCGTCTATGGGGTCGCAAGAGTCGGACATGACTGAAGCAACTTAGCAGCAGCAGCAGCAGCATGGCCCCATGAGGCAGGTAATGCTTACTTCCACTCCTCAGTTTAAAGACATGTACTCAGGAGGACGAGAGGCGTCCTCTCTGGCACTCAGTTAACAAGAGAAAGGGCAGGACTGGAACCCAGTCTTGTCCTGCTCCAAAGCTGGGTTGGGCTCTTCTCGGTCCAACCCTTCCAGGAACTGCAGGTCAGATTCCCAGCAGCAGACCCTGGGTGGGGCTGCCCCACACTGCCAGGAGAGTTCAGCATCTACAGCGGGAGTGAGAAACCATCCCCTAACATTCTAAAGACAGAAGCTCCCAAACCAGACCAAAGCCCCCAAAGAAAGCACTAAGCCCAAAGAGGATGCTGATGCTGAAGGAACCTTGGGCAGAGCACAAAGGCGTCAGGGCCAGGCACCTACTTTATAGACTCAGCCACCACGTGTGAACATGCAACCCAGGAGCCCACACACGCGCGCACACAGTCTGTCTGTATGGCAGGCAGACTCGGGAAGCTTTCAAGTAGATGGGACATCCACCCCTGGACGAGCGAAAGCACCCTTCCCTGTTCACGTATCCTCCACCAGCCCCTCGCCAGTGGCCACCACTCCAGGCATCAGATTAGACAAGCTAGCACCACTGGCTTCAGTGGAAACTAGGATTCCTGGCCCCGGTAGCCATGACGGTGATCATAACTCACAGATGTCTGCTTACCCAGACCCACCGGGGGCAGTTCCTGCTTTGGCCTCTGCAAAGCCGGATCCAAAATTAACTGAACCCCGTCTGGCTCCTCCCGGGCAGGCAGCGTGAAGGCAGGCGCCTTATAAACAGGGTGCGTGCCAGGCTTCCCGCCCTCCCCCGGCACAGCTGACTTGCAGAGAAGAAAGACTCTCTTCCCACCGGGAGAAAGGCCTGTCTGGGCCACTGTCTCCCGGGCCCCAAACCTCCATGTCTGGAAATCTGTCTCAGTGGCTGTTAAGCAACCAGAGAGCCTCAAAGGAAAAGTGTGAACTTGGGTGGAAAATTCTGGAAAAGCTAAGCCTAGTGGGAACGAGAGAGAGAGGAACTTCTGATGTGTTTCAAACTGGGTAAGTACGAGACCTCTCAGTGACCCGCATGGCTGGACTAATTACCAATGTTATCAGGCGGATGACAGACGTGCCCCGAACTTCCTCTGTTTGATAGATTCCGCTGCACACACACTCAAGTTCAGGCCCGTGCCTGCTGCTTTCAGCAATGCCCTATTCTTCCACAGGACCACTCGGCCCCCCAGCTCCTCTGGCCTGCCCCAGGCCTCCAAGCTCGGCTAGCATAGCAGGGTGACCCGAGAGGGCCCCTCCTGCTGGAACACAGCACACAGAATCAGTGCAAACTGCTCCCCGGCAGAATAGAAAACAACATCTCTTCTTTCCCTGCTGGGGTTTCAGAGGATGACTGAGGACGGCTGCTTACCTTCCTCGCAGCTGCCACTGGGGAGCTCCAGCCCACGGGTGCCTGGCGGGGGAGCCCCTGGCCAGCACACACCAGGGTCCCGCACTCTATGCAGGCGCCGATGACCAGCTGCCGCCCGTCATCCACTAGCAGGCTGTGGCTCGCTCGCAGGGTGTAGAGAAACAAGGGCAGCCGGGCCACCCGCACGGCCTTCAGCCCGAGACACCGCTTCTTCTCCTGCTGGCAGAAGAAGCACACGAATGTCTCCACGCGGTACTGCCGAGACCAGGGGCTGACGGCGTGGTGGACACCGCGGGCCTCATGCTGCAGCCACTGGCCCAGCAGGTCGTGGTAGCAGAGCACACAGGTGGCCACCAGGCCGGTGGCGTCGGCCGGCCTGGCGCGCGGGGCAGGCGGATAGACGGTGAGGAAGGGAAAGAAGGGCTCCTTCTCGCCCAAGCGGCTGGACGGGTTCACGTTGAGCTGGAACTCCTTCCCGGGGCCCAGCTCAGCCCCACAGATGTAACAGATCGATGCTGGGCTGCCCTGGGCCGACAAGGCGGCTCGGAGAGAGCAGGGTCTGAGGCAGAGAAAGCCTGGTGGTACCTGCCCAGGAAGCCCTGCACTGAGGTGATGAGCTCCTCGTTCTGGCAGGCCCGGTACAGGGCCCAGACGTCCTCCAGGACGCTGAAGCACTTGGGGCAGCTGCGGACCTCACAGCGCTTGTTGGGGCCCTGGGCGTTGGGCGGGCAGGGCAGGAGGCTGAGGAAGGGGAAATGCATGGAGGCCCTGGCATTGCCGTTGAGGCTCCTGGAGGCCACGGCCCGGGCGTCCTGGGTGCAGTCCTCCCCGCAGAGGTAGCAGGCCTCCGGCAGGGACCCGGTAGGGGGGCCTTCTTCCCTCAGGAGCCGCCTGCCCTTGGAGGCCATGCCTGGGGCGTGGCTGTTCAGGGGCACCACGTAGAGCCGCTGCAGGACAGGCACACTGGCCAGTTCGAAGCTCTGCCATTGCTGCATGAGGGATGAGAAGCAGCAGGGGCACACCAGGGTGCTACCACCCTCGCTGATGGGCTGTGCCCCCGGGGGCGGGCTGTGCAGCCACAGGAAGGGGAAGAAGGGGGCCTGGGCCAGCTTCTCCTGCTTCTGCACGTGGATCTGGTGCTGTGAGGCCGGGGACAGCGCTGACCCGCAGATGTAGCAGCAAAGGCCCTCTGGTGGTGCTGCCCGGCTCTCTGGGGGGACCCGGGGTGCACGGCCACTACCATTTTCCTTGTCTTTGGGGCCTCGGGGGCCTGGGAGAGGCTGCTCCTTGCGATCCTCCTCCTCGCTGGTGATGTTGATGTCACTGTCCTCAGACATGCAGTAGCCCCCACGGCTCTCCCCCAGTGGCCTGCTCTCGGGAGTCTTGGCGACCCTGCCCAAAGGAGCTCCTCTTGTGCCCTCTGCAGGGGCCACCTGGACTGAAGGCCCTTGCCAAGGGTCCTGAACTCCCCTCAGGACGCTGGCCCGGGCCTCTGGGACCCAGTGCCTCCCGGGGCCCTTCCGCCGGCGCCGGATGCCGGCCTTGGGCTCCCCATCCGGGCG
>SJXQ01010872.1:0-13011 GCA_006408695.1 Aepyceros melampus | reverse complement strand
ACACAATAGCTCGCCGGCTCCTCTATCTATTTTGTGTCCAGCCGGGAGCCGCACTCGATGATTCATTGCCCCAATTAGGGGCTCTCTCCAGCGTGCCTGACTCTAGCCGTCTGAAGGGTCTCCTCGGGGACTCGCAGAAACCCATCAGCCGCTAGAGCTGGTCTTTAAGTAAAGGTCAAGCAGGACGCAGCCGGAGCCAGGTAAGGACGCGACAGGCATCCCAGGAGACAAGGGAGGGCTGCTCCCTCAAGCCCCGAAGTGGGCAAGCTGCGGAGTAAGCTGGTGGGCCCCTGCCCCCTCCCCATTCTAACGGGCCCTTTACAGCCTTGAGGAGCCCCGGATTGGGGGCATCTTTCACGGCCCAGGGTTCTAATTCTGGTGACAGAGGTAGGAGGAGCTGTCCCCTGTCTCCTGGGACATATTAGAGAACGCACCATCCTGGGGACAGACTCCTTAGCCTGCCACACCCCAGCCCACCGCTGGGCAGGGGCAGAAAGGGTCCTGTGTGTAAGGGCTGTGTGTTCCAGGGCACATGACTCAACAACTCTGGGCCCGTTTTTCCTCTTGTTAGACAGAAGCTCTGGCAGGGGGTTAACTGTTTCCATGTATTTACTGTATCTATGTATAGATACATGTATTTATTAAGCACACAAAGAGAGACCTTAGTACGTGCCAGGGGCAGAATCTAAGTACTTTATACACATCTGCTCAGTCACTCCTCCCAATAATTCTGCATTAAGTGCCATGTCAGCCCATTTTACAGATGAGAAAGAGGAGGCACTGAGCTCTAAGGTACACTTCATGAATGGCAGCGCTGGCATTCAGACCGGGGAAGTCAGTTCCAGGCCCCTGTTCTCAACTCCCTGGCTGCACAGTCACTAGGCAAACATCTGGGTCCCCTCATCCAGCTGCGGATGGAGACTGTCCACATCAGGGGGCACAGCCAAGACTGCTCCATCCTCCCTGCTGCTCTGGCGCTGGTGGGGAGGCCTTGGGCAAATCCAGGCCTCTCTGGGTTCACATTTCATCTGCAAAATGCCCATCCCTTCCAGCTTCAAAAATCTGAGTCTCTGATTTCTGAGCAGTTAACAGCTGTCCCAACCTGCCAGCTGGAGCCCAGAGTCAGTCTGGGGACAAAGGTGCCAGGTTGGCCCCTCTGCCCTCTGGGACACTGACATGTAAATAAAACGAGGCTTCCTCTTGGCATGGAGGAAGGCCATGCATTATAAATAACGGGAACAAGAGAAAGGGCCACCTCTTTGGAATCCCTGGTGGATATTCCAGGGCTCACAGTTCAGGGGTCAACAGGAAGCGCATCGCCATCACCATGGCCAGAAGTGCGGGACTGCCGGCTCTCAACCAGGCCAGAAAAAAGCTGTGTCAGCAGGACTGTCCTGAGGGAATGCTGGGGGCAGGGCCAAGGGGCTTCCTTGCTTCTGGCATCTTTAATACCTGCTGAGAGGAGGGAGCCTGATAAGGAGAACGTTAAAGGGTGAGGGCTGCATAACTGTGTCCAAGCATAACTCTGAAGCCCCACATAGACCAAGAGCTTGCTGGTAACACAGTCCCTGGCTCAGCAAAGAGAGGTCCGCTGGGGGTTACATATGGGTCCCCTAAGGCTTGGCTCATGCTGTTCCTTGTTTCAAACACTTTTCCAGGCTCTCTTTGTGAAGCCAGCTGTTCTCCTCTTTATGGTCTTGGTCTTCCCCCAGAGGACTTCCTCCTTCTCCAACTGAAGTAGCTTGCCCTGTCATTCTCAGTCTCAGCTCCTGGCGTAGGAAGTTGCCAACAATTTTATTTTTCTGTTGACTGTTCTCTGACTGACTCCCCCAGGAGCCGGGTGCCCCCTCCTGTGGGAAGCAGGTCTGTGTTGCTCACTGTGTAGATCCAAAGCCTGGCTCACTGCCGGACCCCAACCTCCTGGGGCCCAATCTTGCCCCATTGCTCTCAAGCTGTGTGAGCCTTGGGCAAGCCCCTTAGTTCCCTAAGCCTCAGTTGTCTGTCTTGTGCAATGGGGTCATGACCCTCGACGGACAGGGGCCTGGCACATGGTAGGTGACTGTGTGGGTATCCTTCCTGGTCTGGTCCAGGGGTTGAGGAGGTTCTGCCACTGCCTGTCTGCACTCCCAAGTGAGTGGGGCACGGTAGTGAAGTCACGCACACAGTCAGGGGGAGAAGCGCCTCGGAGGTTGACAGGAGGAGAGGGAGTGGTTTTCTTGGCTAAGCTAGTCATCCAGAGAGCACCCTGAGTGTGCGCAACAGGTGTGAAAGTGTGCATATGGAAGTGTTGGAGTGTGTGTGTGTGCATCTGTTTGCGCGCACATGCCTGCATGCGTGTGTGTGCCTGTGTCAGTGTGCACACGTGCATGCATCCCTATGTGTATGTATGCACGTATTCACACTTGTACCTATGTGTGTGTACAGAGGGGGCCAGGAGTGGAGGGAAGAGCTACCCACTTGGTGTTTCTATTTCGTTCTATGACCCTGGGCTCAGGAAGGTCCCCAGGCACACATCTTGGAGCCAGGGATCAGATGAGAACAGAGCAGAGCAGGAGGAAGGCAGGTAATGATGGTTGGTCATTTGTGGGTAGGTGACCGGGGTGCGGACGCTGGTACAGTTTGACATACCAGATGGACATCACAGCTCTGCTGTTTACTAGCTGAGAGAGCCTTGGCCTGCTAGTTAACCTCTCTGAGTCTCGGGCTCCCCAGCTGTAAAACAAGGATAACAAAGCAACTCACCCCACAGGACTGTGAGCAAGGTGAAGTGAGACCGTCCAGGCGGAGCACTTCTCTGGATGCAGACGTCACAGGAGCGCTTGTGCACATGGGTTGAGTGTGAAGCACACACAGGTCCCTGACCCACACGTTTTGCAACAAGCTAGTGAGGTAGATTCTGCCATGTCCTCAGTTTCCAGGTGAGGAGACAAAGAGAAGTAAAGGCCGGAGGTCACGCAGCAGGCAGAGCTAGGGCCAGAGCCCAGGAGGTGTGTCTCTGTCACCCCCTGGTTCTGTTGGCCATTAGCTTTGTCCTGAGCCCTGTGATGCCAGCTTGTTCTCACTTGTCCCCAGTTTCACACCTAAGGAGACTCAGACACAAAACAGGCTAAGTCTGTGCCAGTGATGAGGCCAAGTCTCAAGGTTCATTCATAATAACTTCACGCTGGAGCCACAGCCTCCAAGTGCCAGCAGAGTCAGCTCCTCGCTTCCCTCTGAGCCCCCCAGCCCTCTCTGCAGCTGGGGAGAGGGGGCCAGGCACCCGCAGACCACGTGGACCGCCACCCACCCAGTGCTCTCCATCTTCATTCTTGGGACTCCCAAGCATGATGGGATTGAGAAGCACCAACAGATGCTCACAAGCACCCCAGTGTTAGGGACAGGGAGAAAACGCCCACCTTGGGTCTGCAGGAGACCAGAAGGCCGTCAGCGTGGAACATCTGGGCACATTGCAAATTTGCAGCTTCCTGTAGGGTCGCCTTGGCCCAGAAACCGCAGGAATCTGCCCTCACACTGCGGGGGAGAGCAAGTTTCCAGGCTCCAAGCACTTATCACACGTCGTATTGTGTGTCTGTCTCTGGGTGGCTTCCCTCGCGAGGTCCCACAGCGTCACAAGGCGGGGGACTCGGTTGGGGCCCAATCCATGCTTAAACATGGGATGCCAGACTCTATCCAAAACCTCGCAGTGCCTTCCAAGTTCCAGAATTGCCTGGCTGCTTCTACCGGCTTCCAGTCTTTCATTCTTTCAAGTGCCAGCAATCCAGACCAAATCCTTCGCTGTGGCCCCAGCTCCCCCCGACCCTGCAACCCGCCTGCCCCCTCATGGCGCCCTTGCCTGCTTCCTCCTCTCTCTATGCTGTACAGGGCCTTAGGTACCCCTCCCAGAACCCCATCCCCTTCGGAGGCTGGCCCACCATTCCTCTTTTAGAGGCAACGTGTGCTGTGTGTTTGGCTTCTGGCTCACTGGGGACCAGAAAAACAAAATTTATCATCTGACTGTCCTATTTTTTTTTCTTTCCATTTGTTTCCCCCTAAGAATGAAGTAAGTATTTTTAAGCTGTGCTCAGAGTTTCAAACATGGCAGGCCACAGGCAAAAGCATATCCTCCTCAGAGGGAAGGAATGCAACCGTTAACAATAAAAAAAAAAAAAAAAAAAGAATCCCTGGGATTTATGAAGGCTGTCTTATGAGCCGTCTCACATCCGTTAGCTCGTATGACACAGCAGTCCAGGGGGTGAAGAAAGATTCACCAGCTCCACCTGAGAGATGGAGAGACTGAGGTTCTAGGGGATTATCTCCTGGGCCTGGGGTAAGCGCCCAGCTGCTAGGGCTGGTGAAATTTCCTAGTGTTTGTATGTGTAAACTGGGCTGATCTGTTCAATGTAAACATTAAAAATATATAGCATGTTTGGTGACCCTAGCTTAGCATCCCTTCTGTTTTCAAATATAGGGGCGTCAGAGGGTGGAAGTGGGAGGACCACTTTCCATCTCTGGGGCCTGAGAAAAGTGCTCCAGAAAAGTACTTTGTAAGCTGCTTGCATTACACAATCAAGGGCAAAGAGCATGGGGTAAAGAGTCTAAGAACAGAATCAGATACCCTTGAAATCTTGCCTTGCTCCCATGAACCCGAAAAAAAAATACACAAACAGCCCAGGCCCCCCACTCTGGTGACACTATTTCCCCAAACTCCTCCTCCATCGCAAAACCCAAGGTTATTGCCGTGAACTTCAGGGCCTCATAAAGTTCCTTTGAGAGATGATCACCTGGGTGGATCTGCACTGGGGATGTGGGGACAAACGCCGCAAGAATCTTGAGTCTCCTCAAAGACTCCCTTGCCATGGTCTCTTAACAGACCCCTGACTTGCAGCACAAACCCCACCGTAATCATTCATGTGGGTGGGGAACAGGTGGGTGGCGGAAGAGAGGGGGAAAAAGTAGACCACTGACTTCATACTATCTGAAGAGTGCCTGGTATGCAGTAGGTGCTCAATATTGCCCCCCAGTGTGTACTGATAGTAAGCAGCTCAGGTTCACAGCATGCTGACTCGATGCCAGGTGCTATGTTCAGAGCTTACATCATCACCTAGTTTAGATCTCACAACAGCTTGAAAAATAGGCATTATTCTTTACCCTGTTTTACTGATGGGAACCCTGAGGCTCTGACTGGTGAACACATGTCCCCAGGGTCACAGAGCAGAACTGGTGGGGCTGGGTTCAAACCCAGGGAGTCTGGCCAGAGAGCCTTGCTCTAACCTACCCTGCTGCTGCGTGCCCAGCTCCTGGCCTGCTGAGCCACCCTCCCGATTCTTGTCCTGAGATGGGTCCTGCCAGGGAGACAGACTTACCAGACACCTTCAAACCCTGCCTGTGGCTCCACCGGCAGCCACAGCTTAGCCTAGGCTCTCAGGCCCTGGACTACTTGGGCTGCAGGCACCTCAGTGCAGGCTAGTGGTGGTGCAGGGGGAGTCAGTCGCCACAGATTCCTTCCAGCTGCTCCTCTGAGTCACCAAAGGATGTTCCAAACCCATGGCCAGCTCGCCTGCCCTGGTCTTTCATTTCTGCGGTTGGTTGGTGCTGGACTCATTGATGGGGATGTAAAGCAGGATTGAAGTGTGTGTCCAATACTAAACCAGGGTGCAATAATTTCTAAACACTTTAATTAGGCTTTACATATAGAAAAGTGTGCCCACATACATACAGAACCATGGGCATCATCATGTGGGTCCAGCTTGTGGAATTCTCACAGGCTGAGCATATCTGTGTCATCAGCACCAAGAAATAAGGCATGGCTAGCCTCCTGAACCGGAGAAGGCAATGGCACCCCACTCCAGTACTCTTGCCCGGAAAATCCCATGGACAGGGAGCCTGGTAGGCTGCAGTCCATGGGGTCGCTAAGAGTCAGACACGACTGAGCAACTGAGCGACTTCACTTTTCACTTTCATGCATTGGAGAAGGAAATGGCAACCCACTCCAGTGTTCTTGCCTGGAGAATCCCAGGGACGGGGGAGCCTGGTGGGCTGCCGTCTATGGGGTCGCACAGAGTCGGACACGACTAAAGCGACTTAGCAGCAGCAGCAGCCTCCTGAACTGAGCCTCCTCCCAGCAGCTCCCCTTGCATCTCATCCAGGCCTTACCCCCATCAAGGGTAACAAGTCCCAGCTGGAACGCCAGGTGTCCCAGCTTCTAACGCCAAACTGCTTTTTATTTTTTAGCAGCTTTACTGAGATATAATTCACATGCCACACCATCCACCAATTCAGTGGTGAATAGTTCAGTGGCTTTTAATCTCTGATGGTTGTGCAACCATCATCAGAGTCAATTGGAGAACATTTTCACTGCTCCCAAGAAAAACCCCATGTTCACTAGCTATCACCTCCCAACCCCTCCAACCCTAGGCAATACTCATCTACTTTCTGTCTCTGTGGGTTTGCCCATTCTGGAGATTTCACTGAAATGGCATCATGCGATATGTGGTCTTTTGTGACTAGCATCTTTCACTGAGCATGATGTTTTCAGGGTTCAACTGCATGTCAGTACAGATTGCATAGTATATAAATAGAAGGATATCATATGCAGTCTCTGAGTCTGCCTTGTGGCTCTATGTTATATCTGTGAAATTCTCCCATTTCTGCACCTGGGAGTACCCAATTCTTTTCCATTGCTGCATAGTATTCCACTGGTGAGCTTACCACAATTTTCCCAGCCATTCCACCACTGCTTGGCTTTGGGGCCATTCACATATTACGCAAACACCGATACTGTTTTTCTGAACATCATCGTCCATGTTTTTTGTTGAAAACACATGAGGCATTTCTATCGGAGTTGCTGCTATGGGGTAGGTATATGTTAGACACCAATGCATACTAAGACATTTGAAACCAATTCGTGGTGGCTTGTGGAATTCCCAGGATTCCCTGGCTCCTAAGACTACCTTTCAGCTGCCCGACCCTGTGGGCCATCTCCCTGCAGGGCACCCGCCCCCTGGCCACCCCAGCAGCCCTCATGCAGCCCACACGGGCCGCAGAGGAAAAGGGCTTGGTGGCTGGTATTTTCGTTGGGTTGTGTGAGCACGCGTGGTTTCCCTGTCCTGGCTCTGAAACTGTGTTCCTTTCACAGGCCAGAAATACTTAGGCATGGCTTGCTCTAAAAGGGGAAACATATTTTAAAATTCCAATCTGCCCAGGTCTTAGAATGATTTAGTACATTCCAGCTGTCCAGAGGACAGCGCTCACCAGGAACAGTGACTTACAGTCCCCAGTGCCCACTGTGGGTCCTGACTCCACTCCCTCCTGGGTTCAGAATGCATTTCCTGAGCGCCTGCCCGTCCGGAGGTCTGGGTCAGATGCTGCACAGGGTCCAAGCTGGTGGGCAGCGGGATGCTGCAGTGGCAGGGACACGAGTCTTAGGAGGAGCAGGTCCCAGACCCTAAGTCAGCCACGCTCAGTTCTGAATCTGTGTATCCTCTCATTTAATCCTTCCAATGGCCCCATGAGATAGAGGCACAAGTACTATTTCCACCTTATGGATGAGGAGACAGATGCTCAGAAAGGCTATGCTACTGCCCAAGACCACACAGCTTCTAAGTGACAGAGCTGGAATTCAAACCCAGGCTGTCTGGCCCCAGAGCCCACACTTCAGACTGCAGCAGTTGCTTCTGGCTTCCACAGTCTGGATGGAAACCCCAGCCCTGGCATTTACTCTCTGCACGGCCCTGGGCAAGTGGTGGGGACTTCTCAGCCATACTCCCTTAGTCCATAACCATGCCCATCACCCCTTGTTGCCTCGGGAAGATTGAAACACTCCTGAATGCAGAAGTGCTGAGAACTCACCATGGGGGGCCATTTCTGCCCCCACCTCTGGAGTCCCCCAGAAGGGTTTCCACCTCCAAGAAGTGTATTTTTTGAGAGAGTTGTGGGGTTGTGGCCCCTCCCTGGCCACCCTGTTTATTTGGCGGGTGAGGACCCACAGCCCAGGGAGTTATACATTGTCCAAGGTCACACGCAGAGCTGCGACCCAGACCCAGAATTCCCAGACGTGAGCTCTCTCACATTTGAAAACTGGGGGTTTCTGATTTTGAGGCCAAGGTGCCCTCACCCAGCCATTCAAGAACATCTTGGTGACCCTGTCTCTTCCTTGGGACCCCAAAGCTCAGGCCCCGTGGTGACCAGCTCCAGACTTCTGAGAAAACTAGAGCAAGTCTGACATTCTGGGTGGCCTCCATGGGCTTCAGGCTTGAACCCGACCCCCAACCCTGAGTAGGCTAGGGTGAGGTGGGGTCGGGGCAGGCATGGAGGCCAGGAGTCAGGCCTGGGTGTCCCGTTGCACCTCCAGCCAGGCACCCTTACTTGTCTTCCAGAAAGATTATCTCCCAGCAGAGCCACCCGGGACCCTGCTCGGCCATCAATATTTATCAGACCTGAAAACAGAGCTGCGAAAAATAGCCGAGAACAGATGCCACGGTGGCGGGCACTCCAGCTCAGGCTGTGGGCAGCTGGGTGAAGGCGGTGCTTAGAGGAGGGTACGGGGTGGACGAGGCCAGATGAACAGGGGACCTCATCTAGGGGCATCAGAAGATCAAGGACGTTGCTGCCTCACTAGAAGAAGCTGAAGCTTCCCTCCTGCTGTGGCTGTGGGGGCCAGAGTGGGGATGGAGAGAGTAGGGGAGTGCTGCCAGGCCTGGGTGGAAGCTAGGGGCCTGGGAGCTTGGCAAGGCAGCAGTGACCCCACCTGCTTCCCCTCAGGGTGCTTCACATCTGCTCTCTACCCAGGAGCTGCACAGTGTGATCTGTTCAAACCACAAGTCTGGTTATGGTCTCTCTCCTGCTTAAAATCCTCAGGCTTCACAGCTCTCAGGTGACAGGTCGAGCTTCCTATTTCTGGCCCTGCCACATCTCCAGGAGACTCCAGGACCTCCGGGCCCCTGGCTTGACCTTCCAAGACAGCCCCCACACACTGCATCTCAGGGCCTTTGCGTGTACCGTCTGGATTGACTGCATTTGATTCCTTCCCCTCTGTGCCTATTTCATTCCTGCCTATGCCAGATAGAAGCCATTCTCCACCCTTCTACTCTGCAGGCCGACCCGGCAAATCATGTTCTGCAGGTCCCCTGGCCTCTACTTCTCCCCTCCCCTCAGGGTCAGCCTATGGAGGCACTGGGGAGGCCCCAGGGCGAGAGGAGGGAGAAGCCGGGGTATTTCTTTCTTTTCCTCTCTCCCTTTCCCCCCTTCTCCATCTCCCCTCCCACTTTGGGCCGAGTCTCCAAAAATGGTTGCATTTCCTCTCTGCTCCAGCTGCAGCCCCAGTAACTCTTTGTCCCTCAGTCAGAGGTGACAGCAGCTTCCTGCAGTTCCTAATCGCCCCTATTTGCTCTTTCAACTGCATTACCACTTTTGTAACCAGGTCCCTTTATTTAATTCCTCTCTGGAGTTACCTGACGCAGTGGCTCTTTCCTGGAGGCTGGTTCATCCTGTGGTTCCTGCATGAGGATCCAGACCCCACAGGAGCCTCCCTGGCCCCCCAGGCCTGGCTCAGGAACCTCTGGGATATGCTGGGTAATTTCTTTTCCTTCTGGGCACTTATTGCTGTTTGCAATTATGAATTCATGAGTGTGGTTATTCGATTAACATCTGTCTCCCCCAAAATCTGCAAGTGCCATGAGGGTAAGGGCCAGACATCTGTTTTTGCTCAACACTGTATCTCCAGCACCACAACCTGGTCTCAACCTGGCACCTAGGTGCACGCAATAAACATTTGCTGGATGAATGAATGAACAAGGAGAGTGTGAGGAACTCATTCAGCCACAACCATTTACTCTAGATGAATCTTTTTCCTGTCTTTCATGAGGTTATTGGATAGGCTGGTTGGAGAAACTCTTCATTCATTCATTCAACTACAATTTATTGAGCACTCACTGGGTGGGTGCCAGGGTGGACGGATGGATACACAGAGGATGAATACATGGATAGATGGAAGGAAGGAGAGAGGGAGAAGGACAGACGGGTAAGGAGATGAGTGGGAGGAGAGAAGGATTTACTCCTGGGAAAAAAAAGGAAGGCAGGGAGGGAAGACAGGCAGGCTGAATTAAGATAAAAGGTATAACCATTCTTTTGAGAAAAAGCAGAGGGGCCGGAAATGGCAGTGCTCACACGGGAAGCTTGTGCTGAGTCCCTCAAAGATGCAGGAGGGTAAGGCTCTGGGAAGGGAGTGGGTGGGGAACCTAGTTTCTGAACAGAGCTACAACTCCCTCTGGTCACGAAGATTAACAACGTTGATTTGGAGAGCCCACTTCCAGTCATGACTTTAAGGCCAAGAGGGTGTGCCCAGTAGCCCTTGGGCTACCCAGGAGACAAAGGGGCTCTTGAATTGACAGCTCGGGTTGACATGTCCCTGGCAGCGGGAGGTAGTGGCAAAACTGAGCCCCCTGAACCCCCAAGCACATGTCTAGTAGGAGATGGGCAGTATTTCTCTTCACTCAAGTCCCTGGGACCCAGGCAAGCTCAAACATGACAAGCCCCAGAATCACCCTGAGCCCCTCTGGCAAGCTGCTGCTGCAGTACTCTCAGGTCCAGGTCCCAAGGCCAGTGTGGCAGTGGTGGTGGTGGGGTCTGGAAATCTGCATTATTTTAGACCATCCAAGGATTCAGATGCAGGCGGTTCACAAGCCACAGCCTGAGAAACACTGATAATGGTGCCATCTCAAATTGTATCAGGGAGGCACAGAGGAGGAGGCAGGGAGGCAGCATGTGCTTGAACTTGGCAGTCAAGGTTCTGACTTCCACCCTGACCCGTCCCAGGGGACCCTCTGAACCTCGTGTCTCCATCCACCAACTGCATACAACACCAGAGTTTTCTCTCTCCCAGGTGACATAAGGATTATGCACAAAACACTTGCAGAGAGCGTTACACCCAGCAAATGTAAGCGCTGAACTCGTCCACTCAGTTAAAATCTAGTTCATCTCCGTGCCTCATAGAGTTCCAGGATTCACAGTTCTGTGGGTTTTAGAAATATAAAATGTTACCTAGGCTCAACATTACCTTATAACTCAGTGGGGTTGGGGGCAGCCCCCTTAAACAAAACCATTGATATTTCTGTACCAAAATACATGAATCTTCATGAAGAGGAGCCATGGAGGCTAGAAATAGCCTCATGTCCATTCAAGGCAGATTTCTGAGACCAAATGAGTTTCAGATAAACTTGGTTTTTCCAGTTTTTATGATTTTGGCCTTGTGGATAGGGGATCGAGCCCTGTATAAAGAGGCAGCCATCCAGAATGATGATATAAAAAAAATCACACTCTGGCCACCTCTGTATGGACTGAGAAGGAAATTAGCACCATATTGTAAAAGTAAGAGAATTTTTTTTAAAGTAATACACGTGTGCAAGGAAAAGAAACTAGAAAAATGGGTATGCCTGACACCTGGAGCAACAGATGGTGGGATTTTTGCTTTTTCGCTTATGAGTATTTTCAAAAGTTTCTACCTTGAACCATGAACATATATTGCTTTGTGATTTTTCTTTTTAATAATACAAGTTTCAAAATCTTTAAATGCACAAAGACTTGGTGAGATGACCCCTTTGAGGGGGAGCGGTAGACCAGGGGAGTCAGAGATGCAGGGGCAGCACGGCCACAGCCTCTCCGGTCTTTTCAGAGGGTGGACAAAGCCCCTTGCCTGCACGCTCAGGGCCTGCCTTCCCCAGCCCAGAGAACCAGGCTCTAGAGGGTACCAGCCTCCGCGGTCCCCCTGTGTGCGGGTTCTTAGCCCAGAACCCCACCGCGGATGCCCCCAGGGGCCCAGCTCAAGTGGGGAGGATGGGCAGGAGGCAAAGGCAGGCGGGAAGGGAGGGTACACAGGAGGCAGGGGCCACTGGAGGAGCAGGAGCGCTGATTTGCAGCCGCCCCTCAACAGGTGGCCTGCCATCTGCTCCGGCTCCCCGCCCAGGCCACGTGTCCAGCCCTCTTGAGTTTAACTTTGGCTGCACACACGGCCTGATTCATGCAGCCAGAAAAAGAACTACCAAGAGCGGGCCCGGCTGAGGACAGCGCGCGGGTCACTTGTCGCCTGAGAGCAAGTCTAAAAATGACCACGGACCTTGGAAAGTCCCTCTGCTCAGGCCCTGCCCTGCATTTCTCTTCACTGGGTTCCTGGAGTTTGGCACTCTTTAGAGTGCTCATCCTTTACTTGACAAATATTACAATGTAGGCCCAGAGAGGCGAAGGAGCTGGCCTGGGGTCACACAGCTTGACATTTACCAATTCACTCACTGATTCTTAACTGTTTATTACACAGGCTCCGTCCCTGCCAGCTGCAGAAACAAGGCCTCGGAGAGCCTATAAACCTAGCAAGGAGAAGGCAAAACTTAAAAATGCAAGAGTTTTCTAGCTCTGCAGCTGACAACCTGAGAGAATTCTTGAAGTTCTCTGAGCCTCGACTTTCTTATCTGTGAAATGGGAGTAATAACAACAGTGCCAACCTCTTAAGAGCTGACAGGTGAATCCTTTTATTTGACTTTAGTCTCACACACATTTATTTTATTCTGACAATGACCTTGGGTGGTCAATATCATGAGCGTTTTGCCGATGAGAGACGGGAAGTGTCAAGTCATTTACCAGCGTGCCCAGGGCAAGCCCAGCCTTGGAGCAGGTCACTCAGATCCCCAGCTGCTCCCCCTCTGGTCCTCCTAGCCACCCCTCTCCTTCCTCCTCCCTGCATCTGCCTCCACCCTGGAAGAGAACATGCTGGAACTCATCCACAGGGTGGGGCCCAGCTGTCACCCTCCCAGCAGCTGGGACCCTGAGGTGCGGTGTCCAATGCTGGCCTGCAAGCTGAGGCTGGGGAGACACATACAGCTTCTAATCCACTGGAGGAAGGAGGAGGGCCACAGTGCATGCTCCCCTGCACAAGCCCCTCCTCTGAAACAGGCCCCTCCTCCGGGCGGCCAGCCCTGCCCGGTGCCTTTCCTCCCCTTAGGACTCCAGGGCACGCAGGCTGGGGGTGCTTGCATGGGGGCAGGT
>SJXQ01010870.1:286308-323194 GCA_006408695.1 Aepyceros melampus | reverse complement strand
TTCTGTCCTTTATCCAGCCCATCTTTGCATGAAATGTTCCCTTGGTATCTCTAATTTTCTTGAAGAGATCTCTAGTCTTCCCCTTTCTGTTCTTTTCCTCTATTTCTTTGCATTGATCACTGAAGAAGGCTTTCTTATCTTTTATTGTTATTCTTTGGAACTCTGCATTCAGATGCTTATATCTTTCCTTTTCTTCTTTGCTTTTTGTTTCTCTTCTTTTCACAGCTGTTTGTAAGGCCTCCTCAGACAGCCATTTTGCTTTCTTGCATTTCTTTTCCATGGGGATGGTCTTGATCCCTGTCTCCTGTACAATGTCACGAACCTCATTCCATAGTTCATCAGGCATTCTATCTGTCAGATCTAGACCCTTAAATCTATTTCTCATTTCCACTGTATAATCATAAGTGATTTGATTTAGGTCATACTTGAATGGTCTAGTGGTGTTTCCCACTTTCTTCAATTTAAGTCTGAATTTCACAATAAGGAGTTCATGATCTGAGCCAGAGCCAGCTCCCGGTCTTGTCTTTGTTGACTCTATAGAGCTTCTCCATCTTTGACTTCAAAGAATATAATCAGTCTGATTTCGATGTTGACCATCTGGTGATGTCCATGTGTAGAGTCTTCTCTTGTGTTGTTGGAAGAGGGTGTTTGCTATGACCAGTGCATTTTCTTGGCAAAACTCTGTAGGGTTTTCTATGTAGAAGATCATGTCATCTGCAAACAGTAAGAGTTTTTCACCATTGAGGTAATGTTTGCTCTGGGTTTATCATATATGGCTTTTATAATATATGATAAACCCACAGCAAATATTACCTCAATGGTGAAAAACTGAAAGCATTTCCCCTAAAGTCAGGAACAAGACAAAGATGCCCACTCTCACCACTACTATTCAACACAGTTTTGGAAGTTTTAAACACAGCAATCAGAGAAGAAAAAGAAATAAAAGGAATCCAGATTGGAAAATAAGTAACTCTTACTGTTTGCAGATGACATGATCTTCTACATAGAAAACCCTACAGACACACCAGAAAATTACTAGAGATAAACAATGAATATGGTAAAGTTTCAGGACACAAAATCAATACACAGAATTCCCTTGCATTCCTATACACTAACAATGAGAAACAGAAAGAGAAATTAAGGAAATAATTCCATTAACAATTGCAATGAAAAGAATCAGATACTTAGGAATAAGTCTACCTAGAGAAACAAGAGACCTATATATAGAAAATGATAAAACAATGATGAAAGAAATCAAAGATGAGACTAATAGATGCAGAAATATATCATGTTCATAGATCAGAAAAATCAATATAGTGAAAATGAGTATACTACCCAAAGCAATCTATAGATTCAATGCAATCCCTATCTAGCTATCAACAGTATTTTTCACAGAGCTAGAACAAATAATTCCACAATTTGTATGGAAATACAAAAAATCTCAAATAGCCAAAGCAATCTTGAGAAAGAAGAATTAAACTGGGGGAATCAACCTGCTTGACTTCAGACTATACCACAAAGCCACAGTCATCAAGACAGTATGGTACTGGCACAAAGACAGAAATATAGATCAATGGAACAAAATAGAAAGCCCAGAGATAAATCCACACACCTATGGACACCTTATCTTTGACAAAGAAGGCAAGAATATACAATGGAGAATAGACAATCTGGGAAACAGTGGTTCTGGGAAAACTGGTCAACCACTTTTAAAAGAATGAAACTAGAACACTTTCTAACACCATACACAAAAATAAACTCAAAATGGATTAAAGATCTAAATGTAAGACCAGAAACTATAAAACTCCTAGAGGAAAACATAGGCAAAACACTCTCTGACATAAATCACAGCAGGATCCTCTATGATCCACCTCCCAGAGTAATGAAAATAAAAGCAAAAATAAACAAATGGGGCCAAATTAAACTTAAAAGCTTTTGTGCAATGAGGGAAAATATAAGCAAGGTGAAAAAACAACCTTCAGAATGGGAGAAAATAATAGCAAATGAAGAAACTGAAAAATAATTAATCTCAAAAATATATAAGAGCTCCTGCAGCTCAATTCCAGAAAAATAAATGACCCATTCAAAAAATGTGCCAAAGAATTAAACAGACATTTCTTCAAAGAAGACATACAGATGGCTAACAAACACATGAAAAGATGCTCAACATCACTCATTGTCAGAGAAATGCAAATCAAAACCACAATGAGGTACCATTTCACGCCAGTCAGAATGGCTGCTATCAAAAAGTCTACAAACAGTAAATGCTGCAGAGCGTGTGGACAAAAGGGAACCCTCTTATACTGTTGATGGGAATGCAAACTACTAGTACAGCCACTACGGAGAACAGTCTGGAGATTTCTTAAAAAACTGGAAATAGAACTCCCATACGACCCAGCAATCCCACTGCTGGGCATACACACCGAGGAAACCAGAATTGAAAGAGACCTGTGTACCTAGGACTTCCCTGGTGGCTCAGATGGTAAAGCATCTGTCTACAATGCGGGAGACCTGGGTTCGAGCCCTGGGTTGGGAAGATCCCCTGGAGAAGGAAATGGCAATCCACTTTAGTACTGCTGCCTGGAAAATCCCATGGACAGAGGAGCCTGGTACGCTATAGTCTATGGGGTCGCAAAGAGTCAGACACGACTGAGCAACTTCACTTCACTTCACTTGTGTACCAGAATCTTCATCACAGCACTGTTTACAATAGCTTGGACATGGAAACAACCTAGATGTCCATTGGCAGACGAATGGATAGGAAAGCAGTGGTACATATACAGAATGGAATATTACTCGGCTATTAAAAAGAATGCATTTGAATCAGTTCTAATGAGGTGGATGAAACTGGAGCCTATTATATAGAGTGAAGTAAGCCAGAAAGAAAAACACCAATACAGTATAATGATGCATATATATGAAATTTAGAAAGATGGCAATGGTGACCCTATATATGAGGCAGCAAAAGAGACACAGATATAAAGAACAGACTTTTGGACTCTGTGGGAGAAGGCAAGGGTGGGATGATTTGAGAGAATAGCATTGAAACATGTATACTACCATATGGAAAATGATCACAAGTCCAGGTTCAATGCATGAGACAGGGTGCTCAGGGCTGGTACACTGGGATGACCCTGAGAAATGGGATGGGGAGGGAGGTGGGAGGGCTGTTCAGGATAGGGAACACATGTACACCCATGGTTTAATCATGTCAATGTATGGCAAAAAACCACTACAATATTGTAAAGTAATTAGCCTCCAATTAAACACATTTTTTTAAATTCCATCTCCTGGAGAGTGTGGGTAATAAAGGTACATAAATTATTTGGAATTCTTCTGTATAGGAAATCTGCGTGTTCTTCCTCATTTAGTTATTTGTTTAATCCTTTGTTAGAATTATTATAGGTATTTATTTTATGGATATTCATTTTCTATTGTGGGATATAATATAAAAGTATGTTTTTTATTTAGTTGCTTAAATTATTCCAGCCCTGGGGAGTATTTCACATTGTCTCCCACATTTCTTTAACATGCCCCCATCCTTTTGAGCATTTCCTTACTTTCTGCAGTTTCCTTGATTTTGTTTCTGAGTTGCTGTCTAACTTGGAACAAGTCACTTTACCCATACATGCATTGACATAAATCTGTAAATTCTTGTTTTTTATATTAATGGAAATCACAATGTAGTAAATCTTAGGGGAAAAATGCTGAATTCAAACTTTTGCTCAAAGAAACTGCACACGGTAATACAACTTCTTTCTTAAAAATAAAGTGGCAGATTATATATTGATGAAATGGAAGAAGAGAAAGGTAGAATTTAAATTTAAATGAAATAACACAAAGCTAATTGTTCATTAATGGATCCTCTGATTAAAGAGGCTTGCTGACTGTGGGGTACGCAAATCAAATTGACTGTTCTGCAGCTTCTTATGTAAATGTTATTCATATCCTTCAGGATGTAATTTAATCCACCACCCTGGTGGAAACAAGTAACCAGGTCCTCTGGAAAAAAATGAACATTTTCTTGTCACTTCCCCCATTTGATCCTCTGCTCAGGTCCAAGAAACTAAAGACATGGTCTAGATCTCACAAGGTCATATTACTCCTTAGGAAATGAGATGGTGGCTTGGTGATTTTATTCCATTTCTACTCATGATCACCTATTGTATCATGTGATGAGACAGTACTTATGGGATAGCTTTTAAGACTCTGTATACCTAACAATTATTACTGTATTACAAATGGACATAATAGTCAACAGGAGGGCCCTGGAAATACTTTGGAATCATGACACTAGTTTCCCACATTAAACCAGAAAAATAGGTCTTATTCTTCTTCAGAATTTGTAGAGCCAGATGGTGGGATTCCAATAATATCTTATGTCTATAAAATTGCATTGGTTTTTTTCTCTATTTTTAGTGGTGATATTAAAAATTTCTAAGAGCTCACAAGAAGTAGGTATGATCCATTTTTTCCAATATAGGAAAATTCCTTTTGTGAAGTAGGTATACTAATGAAGTGGCTCTAAATGCTACCTGTTCAATTTCAGTGAGTCACTGGTGATAATTTGGAGACAATATGTCAAATTCTGTGCATCACCTACATTGTGTGACAAATTGAGGGCCAAGGATTATGTTAAAAAACAATGGAATCAGAATTTCTTGCATACTTGCTGAGTATATCATGCAGAAAAGAGTGGATTTTTTTTTCCCCACTTATTTACAATAGCAGTTAGTGTTATTTGCTCAGTCATGTCCAACTCTTTGAGACCCCCATGGACTGTAGCCTGCCAGGCTCCTCTGTCCATGGAATTCTCTAGGCAAGAATACTGGAATAAGTAGCCATTCCCTTATCCAAGGGATCTTCCTGACCAATGGATTGAACCCGGGTCTCTCAAATTACAGGCAGATTCTTTACTGTCTGAGCCATTAAGGAATCCCCTTATTTACAATACCTAAGGAGGTGAGGAGGAGCTAAAAAGCCTCTTGTTGAAAGTGAGAGAGGAGAGTGAAAAAGTTGGCTTAAATCTCAACATTCAGAAAACGAAGATCATGGCATCTGGCCCCATCACTTCATGGGAAATAGATGGGGAAACAGTAGAAGCAGTGTCGACTTTGTTTTTTGGGGCTCCAAAATCACTGCAGATGGTGATTGCAGCCATGAAATTGAAAGGCGCTTACTCCTTGGAAGAAAAGTTATGACCAACCTAGATAGTATATTCAAAAGCAGAGACATTACTTTGCTGACTAAGGTCCGTCTAGTCAAGGCTATGGTTTTCCCTGTGGTCATGTATGGATGTGAGAGTTGGACTGTGAAGAAGGCTGAGCGCAGAAGAATTGATGCTTTTGAACTGTGGTGTTGGAAAAGACTCGAGAGAGTCCCTTGGACTGCAAAGATGTGTATAAGAGACAGCTGGAAAGGGAGCCGCTATGAACCCCATCCCTGGGCTCTGAGCACACCTGCCGGCAGAGACGGTGCACAGGGCAGAGACACGAGGAGTTTCCACCGATTCAAGGAGTAGCCGTCAGCCAGGCAAGCAGAGTTCCTCACACCTCGTCCACCCCACAGCACCCTGTGCCGGCCTGCAGGTCAGGAGGCCAGGGCCTGGCAAGAGCCCCCACGGCCAAGTGTGCAAAAATTAGTAACAAGAAAATGATGGATTCTTATTACGCATGGTGACATATTATCACGAACAGATCTAGGCAAAAATTCCTATGCCACTACTTGGTTTTTTTTACCTTACTGAGTACCCTTCTCGAGTCTCCTCTTCTCTTGTTAACCCTTTCAGGGTTAACATAGGACTAAAGTGAAATAAATGTTTAATGCCTGGCATAGTTTCTGCTGGATAATTCAAGCTTAATACATGGTGGTTGTTATGATAATTATCAGTCAACAAATATTCATTGATTGTCTTACAAATATCCATTTCAATATTAGGTTGCTGCTGCTGCTTCTGCTGCTGCTGGTAAGTTGCTTCAGTCGTGTCCAACTCTGTGTGACCCCATAGACGGCAGCCCACCAGGCTCCGCCACCCCTGGGATTCTCCAGGCAAGAACACTGGAGTGGGTTGCCATTTCCTTCTCCAATGCATGAAAGTGAAAAGTGAAAGTGAAGTCACTGAGTCAAGTCCAACTCTCAGCGACCCCATGGACTGCAGCCCACCAGGCTCCTCCATCCATGGGATTTTCCAGGCAAGAGTACTGGAGTGGGGTGCCATTGATGAGACAAAGATAGGTAGATAATCAATAGATAACAGATAGAAAGAAAGACAGACCTACTCTCTGGATCTTAGTCTTGAACAAAACAGATTTCCAGTCAGATGGTTCAACCAAAAAGACTTCATTGAAACAATATTTAAAGGGATAGATTCAATGGAATCAACAAAAAATGACCAGGTACCCAGGTGAGCCAGTTCCTTGAAACAAATCTCTCTTCTCGATAGGTATCCTTTTGGTTGTTTTGGAGACTCCTGACAAATACAACTTGAATTTTCCTGGAGTTTATTTTTAACCCCTGGCAAACATGTGTCTAAGGCATCTAGGATACTTACTAATTTCTGATACCCAGGTCTCATAAGCATAACTCCATTAACATAAGGATGAGTGTGATGTTTTTTGGATTATTAGGATCATCAGGATTACTGCAGACTATTATGACCATTTCAGGATATTGCTGCCACTGCTAGATGAGGGGAAATGACTGCTATTGTTTTTTAAATGAAACTGAGTGTCTGCCAAGTCAATCTTACATAATAGGTGTCAGGAATTGAGTTGATTTTCTCTAAAAATATAATACCTTAGAATTGAGATTGTTATTACCATCTGTCCATGGGATTTTCTAAGCAATAGTACTGGAGTGGATTGCCATTTCCTTCTCCAGGAGATATTCCTGACCCAGGGATCAAACTCGGGTCTCCCACATTGTAGACAGACCCTTTACCATCTGAGCCACCAGAGAAGTCCTGTGATTATCCACAGTCTTTCTCAAAATCTCATTAATTTTTTCTTAGATCAATCAGATACATTCAGAGGTGATAGAATAGGAATCACCAGCTCTGTGTCTTCAAAATTTTTAGGCTGAAACTCACCTCTAAAATTCTCCACTTCCTGGAAAACAGGATTAATATTGGTTCACTAAACTGGTAAATTTGTGAGAGGAGGCAACTCTAAGCACTTGGCTCTTCCTTCCATTATAATCATTACTTCAGTGGTCAGAGAACCAATGTGAAGATCCTGTTGCTAAACTGTCTATTGTAATATGCATAAGGAATTAGAAAAGCAATGACAGGATATCTGAGGGTCTGCTAGACCTACTTTATAATACAATAATCCTGAGTCAAGACTCCATTTATCTCCTTAAGACCATAATCTACAATGGGCTATGGTGAAGTTTTGAATCCCTAGACATTAGCATCACTTCATAACCATGTTTCTACCAAATCTTGGAACATCCGGGTATTTACTTAAACCATCACATTAATAAATGACCTTTCTGGTGAGGTACTGGAGGAAGAGTTACAACATACACATGGCTAAATTGCAGGATCTTTCTGCAAAGGGATTCAACCCTTCCTCAGTTGAGGGCCTCTGCATGTATAAATACCCTTAGTTCTGGAAACATGAGGAACTACCTCGAATTTCCACATTAGGGATTCATTAGGATGCTATCCACCAGATCTAGACCTAGATTTTTATCCTCTTCTTGAAGTATCAAGGAATACTGTGATGGCCAGTTTTATGAGTTAACCTGTCTAAGCTCTAATACTAAGTTTTTAAATCAAACATTAATTTAGGTGTGGCTGTGGAGGTGTTTTATAGATGTAGATAATATCTGCAATATGGCTAATGATTTATAATCCTTCAGGTGAAGGAGATTACCTTTGATAATGGGGGTGTGCCTCACCCAGTTAGCTGAGGGCCGTAAAAGCAAAAGTAGGTTTCCCTGAGAACAAAACCTGGCTCCAGACTGTAGCATCGTCTCCTGCCTGAGGGTCCAGCCTGCTAACCTGCCCTACAAATGTCAAATTTACCATCCTGCAATTGTGTCAGCCAGTTCCCTACAACCTCTCTCCTTCTCCTCTCTGCTTCTGTCTTTCTGTACATACCTCTCATTGACCAAATTCCCAACCCTAGGCTAAGTATGGGACCCATCATCCCTAAGGTCTCTGCTAGATAGCAAGAAAAAAAAAAAATGGAATAGAGATCTGCTAGGAAAGGTTAAGGTGGGAATGGCCTTTTCAAGTAGCCTATAAAGACACAGTTAATAAACATATTATAAAATATATTCATTGTTAAAAACTACTCACCTCTCTAGTCCTGTGAAAAACTAGTTTTTTTTTTTTTAATTAAAAAAAGTTAAATGTAACAAGCTTTGACGGAGAAGGCAATGGCACCCCACTCCAGTACTCTTGCCTGGAAACTCCCATGGTCGGAGGAGCCTGGTGGGCTGCAGTCCATGGGGTCGCGAAGAGTCGGACACGACTGAGCGACTTTCCTTTCACTTTTCACTTTCATGCATTGGAGAAGGAAATGGCAACCCACTCCATTGTTCTTGCCTGGAGAATCCCAGGGACGGGGGAGCCTGGTGGGCTGCCGTCTATGGGGTCACACAGAGTCGGACATGACTGAAGTGACTTAGAAGCAGCAACAAGCTTTGAAAATATCCAGTGGGAAAAAATTTTTGATGTTACTGCTTTATTTAAAAATATAAAGTCTGTAAATAATACCCAAGAGACTTTCCTTTCTCAAGCTTTAGATAATTTAATTTATTTTCAAAGGTTTTATATATACATATTATTGCAGATCAAAATTTGACCATTTCATAGTAGTTACTAAATTTGATATACTATTTATTTTTATAAAAACAATGTTTATTTTCTTGTCGCTTAAAAGAGCATATTAAAGTTTTGGAAGTAAAAGTAAAAAGGCAAGTTTTTAAGAGATATTTGTTAGGATTTTAGACTATTTTAAGAATACCATAAATTCCCTGGGGAAAAACTCTCTGAAGTCGGAACTTTCATCAAATATGTTTGGGAAAAATGTTTCAGGGAAGTATTATTCTTACAAATATACAAAATCATATTATTTGTTCCTGGAATAGATTTGATATCCCTCCATAGACTGTTCCATCTCAGTCAAAAATGTAGATGGTCTTACATTATCACATTACTAAGAGCTCCAGTCATCTTTTGCTGTATAACCAGGAGCCTTCTTAGACATCTGGTGATATTTGGCAGACCCTCACAAGCAGCCCTATCAACATCCTTACCATCTATGCCTTTCAAGATAATTTATCTCCTATATTCAATGTTTTGCTCAAAGAAGTTACTCAGTAAATATTTGAGGATAGAGAGGAAAAGGAAGAGATGGAGAAAAGATGTAATATTTAGCAACATTTCCAGGAATGTTAGCCCACAGACTTGACGGGACTAAGCTGTTATGCTCTTTCTCTTCATTAGTCCTCCTTCACAAGGGTCAGGTTTGGGGCAAAACATATTTATAACACCTACATATGCTTAAGTACATATTTCTTTCCCTCATGATTAACAGGCAGTGGTTGGAACAGTTTGGGTGCATCACTACAGGAAACATTCATTAATTCATCATTGATAGTTTTCACAGAGGAATGTTGACATCTTTAAAAGGCAGAATTGCACAAACACTTTAAGGAGATGCTCATGTAAGATGTTTTTATTCAAAGACATGAAAATGTGGCAGCTATTATGAGCAACTTGGTGAAGGAGGGAGCCACTGCTTAAATGTACCCATCTGTTTTTATAGGCCGTCCTGACCTTGTCTAATAGTTCCCTAATGAGCCTACTGATAAAACTGCAGTACAGTTTTTCAAGTGTGCCAAAGCTCCTAACAGCCTCCTCAGCTCCAAAATGCATGATTCTCCAGTTTGTCTTCTTGGTTTCCTTCACTCTGGCTTCTGTCCTCTTAAATAACCCTGCCTAACTAACCTTGAGAAAAGTAATTATGCCCTCACTATTGATTAAGAAGGATCCATATTTAATTATGTGTAACATGTTCCACTATCAAACTTTCAGCTTGATTCTCCAATGCCTACTAGTAAGTCCTATCGCCATGTGTTATATCAGCCATTTGGTTAATGAGCTTCCTAGAAAGATGTTGAATTTTCCTCAACCCCTGTATTTTGTGAAAAATATCTTAACTTAAGGTCATGGTTAGACCCTTTCATGAAGTCTGCCTTGAAGAATGTTTCTTTAATGCAAACAAAATCATTACTAGGCACATTGTCTATGTTTCTACTAAAGTCCTGAGTGATTCACAAGTGACCTTTAGTAAAATTTTGAGATCACAGTGCTTAAAAGTCTTCCTTGGTGGCTTAGATGGTAAAGAATCCACTTGCCAATGCAAGTGATGTAAGAGACAGGGGTTCGATCCCTGGGTCAGAAAGATCCCCTGGAGCAGGGCATGGCAACCCACTTCAGTATTGTTGCCTGCAGAATCCCATGGGGCAGAGGAGCCTGGTGTGCTACAGTCCATAGGGTCAGAAAGAGTTGGTCATGACTGAAGCGACTAAGCACAAATGCAAAGTTCAAATGTTAACTGTAGTCAGAATTTGTTGTAAAGTAAATGATTCTGCTAAATCAGTTATAGTCAATTTATATAGAAGTCAATATATATATATAAACTAGTCAATTTATATAGAAGACAACTGCTTCTTACACACTATCTTTTTGTATGAAAATAATAATATGCCTTCACTTCCAACAACTGAATGAAATTTCAGTTTTCTTTACCTCTAGAATCTACATCTAAATGTTATTAGTCTCTTTTAATGAAAGCTTGCAATTAGTTTAGTTACAATTAATACATAAGCATGTTCAAAACATAAAATGTCACACTTTTACAGTTTGTATATTAAAAGCATCTCTATTCTTGCCAAAAATAATTTTCCACTGATGCTTATTAAATTGTTTTCGAATAGTAGACATTAAAGATGTCCAGAATCACTGTGGATGGTCAGATGACTGCAGCCATGAAATTAAAGGACACTTGCTGCTTGGAAGGAAAGCTATGATGAACCTAGACAATGTATTAAAATGTGGAGACATCACTTTGCCAACAAAGATCCGCATAGTCAAAGTTATGGTTTTTCCAGTAGTCATGTACAGATGTGAGAGTTGGAGCATGAAGAAGGCTGAGAGCTGAAGAATTGACACTTTCAATTTGTGGTGCTGGATGAGAAAGACTCTTGAGAGTCCCTTGGACTGCAAGGAGATCCAATCAGTCCATCTTAAAGAAAATCAACCCTGAATATTCATTGAAAGGACTGATGCTGAAGCTGAAAATCCAATACTTTGACCACCTGATGCAAAGAGCCAACTCGTTAAAAAAGACCCTGATGCTAGGAAACACTGAAGGCAAAAGGAGAAGGGGTGGCAGAGGATGAGATGGTTAGATAGTATCATCAACTCAATGGACTTGACTTTGAACAAACTCCAGGAGTAGTGGACAGAGAAAACTGGCATGTTACAGTTCATCATGTCACAAAGAGTTGAACATGACTTAGCAACTGAACAGCAACAACACTCATCTAATCTGACATACATTTTTCAAATATGAGTGGGCCACCATAAACACACAATGAAACTTGCTACTCAAATTTAGGAAGTTCAATTGTCAAAGCCACAAGGATACCATTTAATACCATCTCTCACTATCAGCAAGTTTCACAAAACTTTAAAACTTCATAAAACTTATCTTTTGATCTTCAGACATCATAATATTTCCTTCTCTATTCTCCCCCTTGTGTATCCATCTGTGATTTTGCTGGCTTCTGAGAATTGCAACATTCAGCTTCTTATCAAAAAAGTACAGAAAGATGAAAAGGTCTTTGAAATCTCCAAGGACTAAGAATGCTGTGCTCAGTACTCCATGGTATTGTTGCAATGCACAGGCTTGAGCCACCATAGTCCTGAATTGCTGATTCTTCCATTGCCACTGTGAATACTGTTTGTTCCTCAGGAATTAAAATCCCCAATCAAAGCATCCAATTGGCTAAGTCATATGCCCTTGCCTTAGCTTCCAGGATGCAAAGAGAGATACAATCTGTCCCATTTCAGTCACCGTGGTTGGAGTTAAAATCCAGGCATACTATTTGGGACCTATCCAAATTTGTCAGTTCTGTAGTGACAAAAAGAAAACCAAACATCCACTACAGACTCTCCTCTCTGCTTAAAACTCTTTTAATATCCTTCATCCTTTACTTCAATTAATCCCCAATAATGTAGGTATGGCATTCAAAGCTACAAATACCTGAAATGTGATAATTTTCCACCCTTATTTCCTACTTTCCAATTTTCCCTAATTTCCAACCCTATGGTTTAGTCTAATTAATTGTCTGCAGTTTTCCCCAATATTTGTGATTTTGAATGTCAATTTCTATGCCTAGAGTGTTTATTCAACTCATTCCTGCCCATTTCTTTTACCTCCTATTCTACCACAGCAAGCCTACTTTTAAGAACACTTCAGGGACTTCCCTGGTGTCCAGGGTTTGAGACTCTGCTTCCACTGCAGGGAGCATGAATTCAATCCCGATTTGGGGAACTAAGAACCCACATGCCATGGGCCGTTAATAGAGAGGCTGGCATTTTTCATGTATTTCCTGGTTCCTCATCGTACCAGATTATAGTATGACATAATGTTATTAACAGTTATAACTGAATTTCAAAGCAGGATTGTGCTTTTCTCACCACCCTTATCCCATTGTTAAGCCTTCACCATCTTACATATAAAAGATTCACTCATTTAACAAATATTTTTGTCTGCCTTCTATCTTTAACTTGGATTTTTTTAAACCTGGTGCTTAAGAAAAAGTAAATAAGATAAAGTATTTGTTTTTAAGAAGTTTTATTCCCTGTGGAAGAGCAAAATATATAAGCTGCTAACACCTATCTGATACAATTTTAAATGTGATAATGCTGTGATAAAAATAAAGTGTGGTAAGGAAGTATAGAGTAACATAGAGAAGAGAGAACTGTTTAAATAAGGTGCTCATAAAAGGACCTTCAAAAGAGCTTATATATGAACAGAGATCTGGATAAAATGAGGAATAAAGATATGCTGGTATGTGGGAGAAAAGCATCCCAAACAGAGGAAGCCATGATGCTAACCTCTGAAGAAAAACAAGCTTGGTGCAAAACAGCGAGAGAGTCTACCACAGTTGAAGCAGTAGAAACAAAGTATTATTATAGAATATATTGGCAGGAGAGAGAAAAGACCCTTGTGAGCCTTGGTGAGGTCTTTGGGTTTTAAGTAAGATAGCCATTGGGGGATTTTGAGCAGGCAGGTGGCATTTTTATGTTCTTAAAGTTTGCTCAGGATCACTATGAAAAATTTACCATATGGAGCAAGAATAGAGGCAGGCAGATCAAGTAGGAGTCTATTGCTATTGTCTAAGCAATAGGTGATGCTAGCATCTTGAACAAGAAAGGATTCATGGAGTTCGTGAGATGTAAGATTATAGTTTAAGGAAAGTTCCACTGTGGGGGCCAATGGATCAATCAGGAAATGTAAAAGAAGAGACAGAGAGAGATAAAGGAAGGAAGGAGGGAAGATAGGAAGTATGATTACTAGGTATTTGGCCTGATGAAGTGAGGTACCATTGCCCAAGATGAATAAGACTAAAGAAGGAGCAAGTTTGGAGCTAGAGGGATCTCCTATAAAATATAAATACTTGAAACTCCATCTAAACATTAAAGCAGATATTTTGAATAGATAGTTGAACACATAGGTGTAAAGAAAAAGGGTCTGGAGATGCATATCTGGGGTCTAATTATGTGATATTTAAAGCTACTATTTCAAAGAATAATTACTGAAAGAGAAAAAATTAGGTCAAGATTCTGGAGGATCCAGGAAAGTAGAATTAGAAAGAGAGGCCTACAAGAAAACGAAAATGAATACCAGGAGCTTTCTTATCACCAAGAAAATTCACTGTTTTTGAGTGGATAATCAATTTTTTCAAATGCTGCTGAGATGTAGGTTGAGAATTAGCCCTTTGGAAAGCTAAAGGTTCTTGTTAACTTTGACAAGAGTTTAGGAACTAAAATCTGATTAACGCATACTGAAAAGGGAAAGGTAGGTAAGATTAGTGTCTCAGTCTTTTAACAGATCATTTTCCTTCATTATTAAACTTCTCTTACTATTCAAAAGCCATCATTATATTTTTTGTAAAACAGATTGTGAAATTGTTGCCTGAATCCAGATGCTTCTACAATTCTCAAATCTTAATGCTTAAAAAAACAACCTAGGCTTGCCTATTAAAATAGAAATTCTTGCCTTCTGCTATCACTGAGTATGATGATGTGGCATGGGACAAGACACTGTAACCTCATTTTTAACAAACACTCAAGTGATTTCACTATAGCTGATTTAAGAACCTCATGGATTGGATCCTTCATTATTTCTCTGTCCTTTTCCCCTGTTCTTTCTTCTTCCTAGGATTCTGATTCATATTTCTGGAAAACTCCTATTGATTCTTCAAAACTTTAGGGTCACTCCCTCTTTTAAGTCATCTTCATATTGCCAATCATACAACTCAGTAAATACTTGAGAAATAAATGGAATATCTATAGCTAACTTTCCTTTGCTTTTTTTGTTAAAACCTTAAATACTTTATAAAATGTTGCCAATCTCAAGCATTTACATAATTCAGTAAACTGAATTCCATTTATATGCACCATGTTAGTAAATTTCCTCAAATTAACATTTTTCACACAGCCAAGACAGACCCACCATTTTTAAAGAGACTGTTTCTGAATAATTCTAAATATCTTTCCACGTTTCTGAAGGAAATGTCAAATGATTTGCTCTGGAGTTCATCGATAATTATGGCATCTGATCAGATAGGAGTCATGAGAAATCTAGGGACACTTTTTTGATATTGACCTATTTTTAAAATGATTTCCCTCTATTCTCATTTAAGAACCTAAAAGAAATCCTCCACCCAAAAGCTGGCTTCCTTGGGGATATTTAAAAAGGAGAAAATTACCAAGCTTATAGCTTTACTCCTGTAAAGCAAGTTTTTTCTCCCTCAGTCTCTCTTTTGTTTTTATTCTTTCAGATCAAAACTTCAAAGAAAAGGACTGATGGATCAGCCATTCATTTATTGGAGTTGAATTTTTGCTTGCCTCTAGATTTTCTACTCTGATGTTTCTTTGATTTCCATTCTATTTGCATCTTTTATGTCTTTAGTTTATGCATGTGAAGAAAATTATAGTGTAGGCTTTGCTCAAAATCTTATATTTCATCATATTCCTAAATCTTAGAAAATTTAAAACACTTTTCCAAGTCTGAAAATGACTTTAGACAGAAGCCTCCAGCACAGAACTTAATAAATATGTCCTTATTGTATTCTAAATAATTGAACTTTTCAGAAGCTAGGCTTCAGAACAGACAGGAATCAATTTCACCAGGGATATCTCAAACTAAACATCAAGGTAATGCACAGTTCCATGTATCTCTTGCCTGACTTAGACAAATACTCATTAAAAAATAACAAAGTAAAGACAGGTTGGGCAGGAGGCAATGCAGTAGTAGCCAAGTTCTTTGGATTTGTTAGTAGATAGACCTGACTCTGTTTCTGCCACTTCTAGCTACAAACCTTGTGTCAAGTTAATAATAATATCTTTTTTCTTCTGTAAAATGAGAATAATAAGGCCCATTTTTTGTATGTTTATGCTGATATTATATATGATCATTTGAATAGTGTAGCAGTCCTTAGCTCATAATAATTAACAAAATATTAAATTTTATTTTTGTTACTAGAAGTTGTTTGCTGAAATTGTGTGTGACCTTGTTGACCTCCCTTCAAGACCATTGTAAAGCAGTAGTTGCTGCCATGGTCCTCAAAAATGTCCACTAGGCAGGCACTAGATCCCAACACATGAATTTAAAAGGACTGAGAAAAAATGATATTACTTTTATCCTATCTTCACTGAGCCAGTAGATCACAAAGTACCTAACACTGTTATTCTCCAAACTATGATTCAAAGGGAAATGTCATATGTTATGTATGTCTGTGGTATTCATGATATACATTATTGAGTTCTTGAGCTCCTGCTGTGAATTCCATTTGATAATCTCTGACTATGTCTCTCTGAACTGGAAATAAGCCCTGCAAGGAAGTTGTCATTGTGTGATTATCCTCATATTTCCCTTATGGCATCTTCATCCTAAGACATATTTGAGGATGTATCTTATCCTCAGAATAGTAAAATTGAATTTATGCAGAACTCCACCTTTCTATATTCATAACCAACAGTTATTACTAAGAATAATGCATAATAGTAATTATTTTTAAAACCAAAAGTCTTGGTCTCATTGTAGAGTATGGTTCTAACAGTGGGAATGATCATAAATTAGATATGGGTTTTAGCAGCTATTAACAACTATTTTTTTACTCCATAATACATATGGTTCCACAGCAGGCATACATTCTGCATATTTATCAATATTGACAGAATAAAGACACAGTGAGAGGCCACCAAATTCATGAAGGACTAGAAATGTAAATAGCAAAATGACCTCTGAGGTAAATGTATAAGGTGAAGTTAATACACCAAATGATTAGAGAATAATTCAGGAAATGTAAAGAAATAGAATATAAACAAGTAACTTCTACATCTTATGATCTTCTCTATATTTCAAATAATAGGTCTTCTCAGTTGACCAATTATTGAGCCACAACTATGAACCAGGCACTCCGTTTGCTTTACAATCTCTAATTCTCAAATATCTAGTGATCCTCATTTTAGAAAAATTACATGTTTAGTATATGAATCCTCAGGAATGTAAGGCTCTTCTTGGTCAAGATATTATGGCTTAATGGGCAGAGCCTGAAAATGATCATCACTACCTATATCCAGAAATCCGTGTTAGAAGCTTCAATAGTATACATGTAATTATAAGAATTAACGTACTTATGACAGATGGTTTTCATTGCTGGATGGCCTATATTCAGTTCACAAAAAGCAGACTTTTTTGTTTGGTCTCTCTTAACTTCAGGTTTGTTTTTTTTCTTCCCCAACTTGTCCAATAAAGGGATTAGACTCAGTTGAAGCTTCTTTTAATGTGAAATTGATGTCATCATTGATGGCTGACTTCTTCAAATGGAATGGTTGGTATAAGAAGAGCAATAAGGGGATATGTGTCGTTTTATCTTATATAAGGTATTTAGATTTGTCATCATTTCATACTTGTTTCAGTTAATCTGCCATTAATTATGTTAACCAAGGTACATGAGGAATAAAAAATATGTGCATGAAAGAAATATGCTTTATCTTGAATTATTGAAGAGTAGTTCATTCCTTCCTAATTTAAAATTTTGAATAAAATGGCACTATTTAAAATGTTTCCTTCAACCCTCCCTGTGTTCATAAATTTCATCCTTAGAAAAACTAAGCATAAACTTAGCCCACATCTTTTGACTCCAGCATAGGTCAGGTTTGCTTGTACATTAGTTTAAAAGCTGGAATATGTGAAGGCTATATGTGCATTATATTTCCTTTCAAAGACACTGACTTAAAAACTTTAATTCAAAATTCATAGTGAATTTGAGTATCCCTTTGGCTATTTACATCATAAAGACTAGATTTATTATACATTTTTATAATAGATTATCACTCATAAAGAAACTATACAGATTAAAATGATATCAGTAAACAGCTCTACCACAATTGCAAAGACAAAAATATGTACAAAAGACAATAATTCTGGTCTAGGTGTTTTTAGTGTAATTTTAGGTCAAAGTAAAAAAGTAACAGAAAGAAAAAGTAACAGAAGAAAAATACTATATTCATACATTTATATGTCAAGATTTAGCTAAGAAAATAAAGTACTATAATGCAAATAAGCCATATATTTACCTACAGTTTAAAATTAATGTCCAATGATAATATGATACCAGGTATGAAGTTGATTTCAAAATCTCCTAAATATTATTCAATAATCAAAATAACCAAGGTTGCCAAAGGTTAGCTTTTGTAGTCCTATTAATCTATAGTTACAGAATAGAAAACTTTGGGAAAATTTTCAGTAGAAAACATAAAGTATTTACAGATGATAAAAGCATATAATGAGTATTAAAATAAATTTTAAAAAACTAAAATGTTTGGTAATTTATCTGCAAGCTACTCAAATTAATTATTTTACTCCTACTGAATTTTGTATTATTTAGAGACACAGTCATGCCTTTAAAACATTGTAAAATACACAACTGTGATGGTAATTAGTAGAAAATTCTTGTTTTTAATATATGCATTTGCTTGCTTTTTCCCTCACATGACTGCAATTAAACAGAATAATTTAACTTATTCATATAATTTTACATTGTTTAGAATGTTACCAAATATAAATGCTGAGTATAAAAAATGTTATAAAAACAATATGTGCTAACAACATTATATATAAAAGGTTAATATTTGTCTTGGTCAATGATAGTTTCAGGTCACAGTGGGTTTTGTACAGTCATTTCAATGGCAAAAACATTGTTTCTATCAACTGGATGATGGTTACAAATGGTAGTGTTTTCCATTTAAATATACTCTGAGCTGCCAACTTTCAAATTATAAAAAGAATGTCAAGTGTCAGACTCAATGCAGGAAGAATCATTTTCTCCTATAAAGCAGTTTAATGGCACAGAGCTTGCATGAGTCATACATATCCAGACCTTGAACTCACTGGTGCATTCAGAAAAAGCCAAAGATCAATGTCTAATAAAAAGCTAGTCAGCTCTGGCCATTGCAGAGCAATGGTTTGTGATTATTTGGTGCCTTGGGTCACTGTGGAATTCTTGCCTATTCTACAGAAGAAATCAATACTGCTTTTCTAAACTTTTCTGATAATCAGTAGTAGAGGATTAGATTTTAGCCAGATTAGAAAGTATTGTTTATTATTACAAATGTCATGCCATACATTTATAAATGGTTCTTTTCAATGAATTTTTTTCAAAGTTCACAAATTGTACCATAAGCCCCAGGAACAATCACTGTAACTTGTGGTGTTTTCAAAGTGATTAAAAACAATACTGAATCCATGTGACCAATAATAATAGCTAGCTGTTATTGAGTGTACTATATGCCAGTAGTTGTTCTAGCAACTTTAATATTTATTAATTTATTTAATCTTCAGAACACTTTTTGAGGTTGATAGGACCAACATTCTTATCCTATCAATGAGAAAGTTGAGCACAGGTTAGTAAGTAATTTGCCTGAGTAAGAAGAGGTGGACTCAGGATTTAAATCCAGGTCTTCTGACTTTAGAGTCTACATTTCTCATATATGCTATGCATTAGATATGTGACCATAAGCAAATTACTTATTCTTACTGATCCTGCCTTTCTTTTCTATAAAAATGTGGATAATAAGATTGAAAGATGGCAGAGGAATAGGACAGAGAGACCACTTTCTCCCCCACAAATTCATCAAAAGAACATTTAAACACTGAGTAAATTCCACAAAACAACTTCTGAATGTTGGCAGAGGACATTAGGCACCCAGAAAAGCAGCCCATTGTCTTCAAAAGGAGGTAGGAAAAAATAGACCAAAAAAAAGAGACAAAAGAGATAGGGATGGAGCTCTGTCCCAGCAAGGGAGTCTTAAAAAGAGAGAAGTTTCCAAATACCAGGAAACACTCTCACTGCCGAGTCTGTGGTAAGACCTGGAAGCACAGAGGGCAACATAACAGGGAGGAAAAATAAAGAAATAATTAAAATGCACAGATTACGAGCCCAACGGTAACTCCCCCAGCAGAGAAGCAGAGCAGACACCTGCACCACCACTAGCAAGCGGGGGCTGGGCAGGGAGGTGCAGGCTGCATTGCTTAGAGTAAGGATCTGGCCTGAATGCCCCGAGGGCAATCTGAGCAAGCTAACTTGGGCTAGCAAACCAGACTGTGGGATAGCTACCACGCAAAAACCCTAAGACACTGCCAGGCCTGCTCACAGAACAAAGGACTGAACAGAACTAGCCAGCTGCAGACCATCCCCCTCTAGTGACAGGCAGCCAGAGCCAGAAGGGGGTAATCACAGACCCACAGAGACATTATCTACCAAACTGCAAGCAGGCTTCTTTGCTAACTAAGACTTCTTGGGGTTCTGGACAGTCAACATCCGCCTGAGAAGGTGCGCTGGTTGTACACCCAGAAAACCAATGGCAGGGACTGGGGAGGCGATAAGTCATAGTGACCGCACTTGCCAAACACCTCATCACCTGAGCTGCTCTGACCTGGGAAGGGCACAAAAAGCAGGCCTAACCACGTCTGCACCTCTGAGGACTACCCGAGTGCCTGAACCTGAGCAGCTTAGACCTGAGAGGTTCACGTAGCCCAGGGCCGGCCTCAGATGGTTCCTGGTGGAGCAACCTAGAGCCTGAGCAGTGTGGGCAGGGAGGGCACATGCACTGTGAGCAGGGGCAGGCCCAGTGTGGCTGAGACACTGCGAGCATATGCCAGTGTTATTTGTTTGCAGCGTTCCTCCCTCCCCATAGTGCGACTGACCAAGTGAGCCTAAAAAAACTGTCCACCACCGCCCCCCTTGTGTCAGAGCAGATATCAAACACTGAAGAGACCTGTAAACAGAAGAAGCTAAAACAGAGGGAACCGCCTTGGAAGTGACAGGTGCAATAGATTAAAACCCTATCATTAGTACCAACTACATAGGAAGGGGCCTATAGATCTTGAGAAATATAAGCTGGACCAAGGAAATATCCAAAAATGAACTGACCCCACAATACCCACAACACCACCAGAGAAAGTCCTAGATATATTTTTACTATTTTTACTATCATTCTTTTTTTTAATTTTTAAGTCCTCTATTACTCCTTTAATTTTTACTTTATAACCTACTATTATTACTTTGCAAAAAAAAGACCCTATTTTTTAAAGCAAACTTCACATATATATATTTTATAATTTTTGTGACTTTTTTCTTTTTTTTTTCTTCTTTTCTTTAATATTTGTATTTTTGAAATTCCAACCTCTACTCTAGATTTTTAATCTTTGCTTTTTGGTATCTGTTATCAATTTTGTACCTTTAAGAACCCAATCTTCAGTACCCATTTTTACTTGGGAGCAAGATTACTAGCTTGACTGCTCTCTCCTCCTTTGGACTCTCCTTTTTCTCCACCAGGTCACCTCTGTCTCCTCCCTCCCCCTTCTCTTCCTTACCCAACTCTCTGAATCCCTACATGTTCCAGACAGTGGAGAACACTTAGGGAACTGATTACTGACTGTATCTGTCTCTCTCCTTTTGATTCCCTCTTTTTATCCTCCTGGCCATCTCTGTCTCCATCCTCCCTCTTCTCTTCTCTGTATAACTCCATGAACATCTCTGAGTGGTCCAGTTCTGGAGTGCACATAAGGAAGTGATTACTGGCTAGCTTGCTCTCTCCTCTTTTGATTCCACCTCATTTCATTCGGGTCACCTCTAACTCCCTCCTCCCTCTTCTCTTCTCCTTGTAACTCTGTGAACCTCTCTGGGTGTCCCTCACTGTGGAGAAACTTTTCATCTTTAACCTAGATGTTTTATCAATGATGCTGTATAGAAGGAGAAATCTTGAGACTACTGTAAAAAAAAAAAAAAAAAAAAAGACTGAAAACCAGAAGCAGGAGGCTTAAGTTCAATCCTGAGAACACCAGGGAACCCCTGACTCCAGGGAACATTAATTGACAAGAGCTCATCAAATGCCTCCATACCTACACCGAAACCAAGCACCACTCAAGGGCCAACAAGTTACAGAGCAAGACATACCACACAAATTCTCCAGCAACACCGGAACACAGCCCTGAGCTTCAATATACAGGCTGCTCCAAGTTACTACAAAATCAATGACATCTCATATCTCATTACTGGACACTTCATGGCACTCCAGAGAGAAGAAATCCAGCTCACCCACAAGAACACCGACACAAGCTTCCCTAACCAAGAAACCTTGACAAGCCACCTGTACAATCCTCCCCTCCCCACCACAATGAGGAACCTCCACAATAAAGAGAACTCCACAAACTGCCAGAATACAGAAAGGCCACCCCAAACGCAGCAATGTAAACAATATAAAGAGACAGAGGATTACCCAGCAGGTAAAGGAACAGGATAAAAAACAAACAGGCCACCAAACCAAACAAAAGAGAAAGAGATACGGAATCTATCTGATGAAGAATTCTGAATAATGATAGTGAAAATGACCCAAAATCTTGAAATTAAAATGGAATCACAGATAAAGAGCCTGGAGACAAGGATTGAGAAGATGCAAAAAAGATTTAACAAGGACCTAGAAGAAATAAAAAAGAGTCAATATATAATGAATAATGCAATAAATGAGATCAAAAACACTCTGGAGGCAACAAATAGTAGAATAATGGAGGCAGAAGACAGGATTAGAGAAGTAGAAGATAGAATAGTAGAAATAAATGAATCACAGAGGAAAAAAGAAAAATGAATTAAAAGAAATGAGGACAATCTCAGAGACCTCCAGGACAGTGTTAAACACACCAACATTCGAATCATAGGAGTCCCAGAAGAAGAAGACAAAAAGAAAGACCATGAGAAAATACTTGAGATAATAGTTGAAAACTTCCCTAAAATGAGGAAGGAAATAATCACCCAAGTCCAAGAAAACCAAAGAGTCCAAAACAGGATAAACCCAAGGCAAAACACCCCAGACACATATTAATCAAATTAACAAAGATCAAACAAAAGAACAAATATTAAAAGCAGCAAGGGAAAAACAAAAAATAACACACAAGGGGATTTCCATAAGGATAACAGCTGATCTTTCAATAAAAACTCTTCAGGCCAGGAGGGAATGGCAAGACATACTTAAAGTGATGAAAGAAAATAACCTACAGCCCAGATTACTGTACACAGCAAGAATCTCATTCAAATATGAAGGAGAAATCAAAAGCTTTACAGACAAGCAAAAGCTGAGAGAATTCAGCACCACCAAACCAGCTCTCCAACAAATGCTAAAGGATATTCTCTAGACGGAAACAAAAAAAGGGTGTATAAACTCGAACCCAAAACAACAAAGTAAATGGCAATGGGATCATAATTATCAATAATTACCTTAAACATAAATGGGTTGAATGCCTCAACCAAAGACTGGCTGAATGGATACAAAAATAAGACGCCTATATATGTTGTCTACAAGAGACCCACCTCAAAACAGGGGACACATACAGACCGAAAGTGAAAGGCTAGAAAAAGATATTCCATGCAAATAGAGACCAAAAGAAAGCAGGAGTAGCAACACTCATATCAGATAAAATAGACTTTAAAACAAAGGCTGTAAAAAGAGACAAAGAAGGACACTATATAATCATCAAAGGATCAATCCAAGAAGAAGATATAACAATTATAAATATATATACACTCAACATAGGAGCACCACAATATGTAAGACAAATACTAACAAGTATGAAAGGGGAAATTAACAATAACACAATAATAGTGGGAGACTTTAATACCCCACTCACACAGATCACATCCTGGGCCATAAATCTAGCTTTGGTAAATTAAAAAAAAAAAATTGAAATCATTCCAAGCATCTTTTCTGACCATAATGCATTAAGGTTAGATCTCAATCACAGGAGAAAAACTATTAAAATTTTCAACATATGGAGGCTGAACAACATGCTGCTGAATAACCAACAAATCACAGAAGAAATAAAAAAAGAAATCAAAATATGCATAGGAATGAATGAAAATGAAAACACAACAACCCAAAACCTGTGGGACACTATAAAAGCAGTGCTAAGGGGAAAGTTCATAGCAATACAGGCATACCTTAAGAAACAAGAAAAAAAGTCAAATAAATATGCTAACTCTACACCTAAAGCAACTAAAAAAGGAAGAAATGAAGAACCCCAGAGTAGTAGAAGGAAAGAAATCTTAAAAATTAGGGCATAAATAAATGAAAAAAAGAAAAAAAGAAACCATAGCAAAAATCAACAAAGCCAAAAGCTGGTTCTTTGAAAGGATAAATAAAATTGACAAACCATTAGCGAGCTCATCAAGAAACAAAGGGAGAAAAATCAAATTAATAAAATTAGAAATGAAAACAGAGAGATCACAACAGACAACACAGAAATACAAAGGATCATAAGAGACTACTATCAGCAATTATATGCCAATAAAATGGACAACGTGGAAGAAATGGACAAATTCTTAGAAAAGTACAACTTTTCAAAACTGAACCAGGAAGAAATAGAAAATCTTAACAGACCCATCACAAGCACGGAAATTGAAACTGTAATCAAAATCTTCCAGCCAACAAAAGCCCAGGTACAGACAGCTTCACAGCTGAATTCTACCAAACATTTAGAGAAGAGCTAACACCTATACAACTCAAACTCTTCCAGATAATTGCCGAGGAAGGTAAACTTCCAAACTCACTCTATGTGGCCACCATCACCCTAATACCAAAACCTGACAAAGATGCCACAAAAAAGAAAATACAGGCCAATATCACTGATGAACATAGATGCAAAAATCTTTGACAAATTTCAAGCATTCAGAATCCAATAACACATTAAAAAGATCATACACCATGACCAAGTGGGCTTTATCCCAGGGATGCAAGGATTCTTCAATATCCGCAAATCAATCAATGTAATTCACCACATTAACAAACAGAAAAATAAAAGCCATATGATTATCTCAATAGATGCAGAGAAAGCCTTTGACAAAATTCAACATCTATTTATGATAAAATCCCTCCAGAAAGCAGGAATAGAAGGAACATACCTCAACATAATAAAAGCAATATATGACAAACCCACAGCAAACATTATCTACAGTGGTAAAAATTTAAAGCATTTCCCCTAAAGTGAGGAACAAGACAAGGGTGCCCACTTTCACCACTACTATTCACCATGGATTTGGAAGCTTTGGCCACAGCAATCAGAGCAGAAAAAGAAATAATAAGGAATCCAAATTGGAAAAGAAGTAAAACTCTCACTATTTGCAGATGACATGATCCTCTACATAGAAAACCCTAAAGACTCCACCAGAAAATTACTAGAGCTAATAATGAATATAGTAAAGTTGCAGGATATAAAATCAACACACAGAAATTCTTTGCATTCCTATATACTAATAATGAGAAAATAGAAAGAGAAATTAAGGAAACAATTCCATTCATCATTGCAACGAAAAGAATAAAATACTTAGAAATATATCTACCTAAGGAAAAGAAAGACCTATATATAGAAAACTATAAAACACTGGTGAAAGAAATCAAAGAGGACACTAATAGATGGAGAAATATACCATGTTCATGGATCGGAAGAATCAATATAGTGAAAATGAGTATACTACCCAAAGCAATCTACAGATTCAATGCAATCCCTATCAAGCTACCAAAGGGATTTTTCACAGAGATAGAACAAATAATTTCACAATTTTTATGGAAATACAGAAAACCTCGAACAGCCAAAGCAATCTTAAGAAAGAAGAATAGCACTAGAGGAATCAACCTGCCTGACTTCAGGTTCTACTACAAAGCCACAGTCATCAAGACAGTATGGTACTGGAACAAAGACAGAAATATAGATCAATGGAACAAAATAGAAAGCCCAGAGATAAATCCATGCACCTATGGACATCTTATCTTCGACAAAGGAGGCAAGAATATACAGTGGATTAAAGACAATCTTTTTAACAAGTGGTGCTGGGAAAACTGGTCAACCACTTGTAAAAGAATGAAAATCTACTACAAAGCCACAGTCATCAAGACAGTATGGTACTGGAACAAAGACAGAAATATAGATCAATGGAACAAAATAGAAAGCCCAGAGATAAATCCATGCACCTATGGACATCTTATCTTCGACAAAGGAGGCAAGAATATACAGTGGATTAAAGACAATCTCTTTAACAAGTGGTGCTGGGAAAACTGGTTAACCACTTGTAAAAGAATGAAACTAGAACACTTTCTAACACCATACACAAAAATAAACTCAAAATGGATAAAAGATCTAAATGTAAGACCAGAAACTATAAAACTCCTAGAGGAGAACATAAGCAAATCACTCTCTGACATACATCACAGCAGGATCCTCTGTGACCCACCTCCCAGAATATTGGAAATAAAAGCAAAAATAAACAAAAGGGACCTAATGAAACTTAAAAGCTTCTGCACAACAAAGGAAACTAAGCAAGGTGAAAAGACAGCCTTCTGAATGGGAGAAAATAATAGCAAATGAAGCAACTGACAAACAACTAACCTCAAAAATATACCAGCAACTCCTGCAGGTCAATTCCAGAAAAATAAATGACCCAATCAAAAAATGGGCCAAAGAACTAAATAGACATTTCTCCAAAGAAGACATACAGATGGCTAACAAACACATGAAAAGATGCTCAACATCACTCATTATCAGAGAAATGCAAATCAAAACCACAATGAGGTACCATTTCACACCAGTCAGAATGGCTGCGATCCAAAAGTCTACAAGCAATACATGCTGGAGAGGGTGTGGAGAAAAGGGAACCCTCTCACACTGTTGGTAGGAATGCAAACTAGTACAGGCACAATGGATAACAGTGTGGAGATTCCTTAAAAGACTGGAAATAGAACTGCCTTATGACCCAGCAACCCCACTGCTGGGCATACACACCAAGGAAACCAGAATTGAAAGAGACACATGTACCCCAATGTTCATCGCAACACTGTTTATAATAGCCAGGACATGGAAGCAACCTAGATGTCCATCAGCAGATGAATGGATAAGAAAGCTGTGGTACATATACACAATGGTGTATTATTCAGCCATTAAAAATAATATGCTTGAATCCTTTCTAATGAGGTAGATGAAACTAGAGCCTATTATACAGAGTGAAGTAAGCCAGAAAGAAAAACACTAATATATACTAATGCATATATATGGAATTTAGAAAGATGGTAATGATAACCTTGTATGCAAGACAGCAAAAGAGACACAGATGTGTAGAACAGTCTTTTGTACTCTGTGGGAGAGGGAGAGGGTGGAATGATTTGGGAGAATGACATTGAAACATGTATAATATCATATATGAAATGAATCACCAGCCCAGGTTCAATGCACGATACTGGATGCTTGGGACAAGCTGGTGCACTGGGACAACCCAAAGGGATGGTACAGGGAGGGAGGAGAGAGGGGGCCTCAGGATGGGAACACGTGTATACCCGTGGCAGATTCATGTTGATGTATGGGAAAACCAATACAATATTGTAAAGTAATTAACCTCCAAATAAAATAAATAAATTTATATTTTTTAAAAATTGGATAATAACATCACATTAGGTTATTTTGGGGACTAATTTTTTTTTTCTTAATGGTGTAAAATATTTGTATTTGAGAATTCTTATAATAAACAGATGTATAGTTTAGGTAGTTCTGATCATTCAAATATAACCATAAACCAGTCTATGCATTTAAATCAGATGGAAATACAGTAAAGCCTTTACTGCCTAAGTAATTAAAAAGTGCCAAAAAGCCAAGGGGGATGGTGGAGCCAACCAAAATTTAACAGCATAGAGCAGATTCCTGTTCAGGCTACCAAGACTCAGGAGGCTGGCTGTGCTGCCTGAGCCTGGTCAAATCTGGAGGCACAGAGAAGAAGCTCTTGCTAAATACACCACCCAATACAGAGAGAGGAGGACCCTAGTCATCATAATACAGTGACTGCGTCAATATTTACAAAGAACTTATAACTACACATACATGGATGCCACAAGTTCTGAATACCCAGAAGCTTTGAAAGGATCCTCCAGAATGGGCAAGAAATTAATAATACAAAAAAATCTAACAACTCAAACTAATTCCATTATAAACAGAGATATTTTCTGAAAATTATATCATTTCATTCCATCTTACATGAAAATTAAGTACAATAATTAATTCAATTAAATATCAAATCCCAACATAATTCATGACTTAAATACAGAGAAAGAAACAAATCTAGAAGACTAACACATATGATTACAGATTCATCTTATTTCTGCTTTGCAAAGGGTCTTTTTATAAAAATTTTTGGTATGACCCACAATTTTTTCTTTGGTTCCCCCGTTTAATCACACTGCTGAAAAGTCTCAAAATCTTTCAATGAGCACTGATGTAGGAAAAAGGAATGCTAAAATAGTGAACATGAACAGAAATTATAGAGCTATCCAATACAAGAAGCAGTGAAGTAATACTTGAAATGGGAGACAATGTTATACTCTACTAATAGAATATAACAGAAGAGACATTTTTTCAGGAAAGAACAGATTTGATGTCTAAAATTCAAATAACATACACTGTATTTTCAATAGGACCTCACCCTGAGAGGACAAGGTTTTGATTTCATTTAATAACTGTCTCACTAAGTACCTCATCCCCACATTTGCTAAAGTAAGGGATACAGATCTGTGCAAGACTGAGATCCCACCTCTTAAGCCACAACCACCAAAACTTATAGGGATTTCCAAATGTCAAGAACTGAAAGATTTCCAAAATAAGGCTCACTTTTAAGGTACAATAAGAACAAATTACTTGACTAATTATTGTCAGCACTAATGAGATCGCACACCCAAATAACAAAGCACAACTAAGGGACAAGCAGAGTGTATTAAAATGAAAAAAAAAAACAAAAACACAAACAACTTCATAGGTATAACAAGCAAAATTACAAATCAACTAGGATGCTCTTATAATTATAGTTTTTCTTGATTATATAAAGGAAATGATCATCTTACAAATGATTGTAAGGTAGTAAAAATAAAGCAGGACATAAAAATGAGTAACAACATAAAATATGAGTAAAAGAAAGTTGAGGTTGAAACTCTTGGAACATCTCTGTACACTAATATATCAGTCTATGAGATGCTTTTATAAAGGAAATCCTCAAAGTTCCTGTAACTGAGTGATTTAAACATGAAGTGGACAAAGGGTTGGAAAACATACCATGAACAGCAACTTCTTTTCAACAAAGAAATATAGTGGATGACTTAGTCACCATAGCTGATGTTGCCACTGCTATGATTTTTAGTATACAGTATGAATGTATTCATCTATATAATATATATTAATATGACTATATATTCAAACATTCATTTATCCTTCTTAAACTCACTTTTTAATTTGAAAATGATAGCCCCAAGAAGAAATATCTTTTCTTAAGAGATTAGCATTTATTTTTTTTGATCATTAATTTAATTTTATTATTTATTTTTTAATTGAAGGATAATTGCCTTACAGAATTTTGTTGCTTTCTGTCAAATCTCAACATGAATAAGCCATAGGTATACATATGTCCCCTCCCTTTTGAACCTCCCTCCCATCTCCCTCCCCATACCACCCCTTTAGATTGATACAGAGCCCCAGCCTGAGTTTCCTGAGCCATGCAGCAAATTCTCATTGGCTGTCTATTTTACATACAGTAATGTAAGTTTCCATGTTACTCTTTCCATACATCTCACCCTCTCTTCCCCTCTCCCCATGTCCATAAGTCTATTCTCTATGTCTGTTTCTCCACTGCTGCCCTGAAAATAAATTCTTCAGTACCATTTTTCTAGATTCCATATACATGTGTTAGAATACAATATTTATCTTTATCTTTCTGACTTACTTCACTCTGTATAATAGACTCTAGGTTCCTCCACCTCATTAGAATTGATTCAAAGACATTTATTTTTATGGCTGAGTAATATTCCATTGTGTATATGTACCACAACTTCTTTATCCATTCATCAGTTGATGGACATCTAGGTTGTTTCCATGTTCTAGCTATTGTAAATAGTGCTGCAATGAACAATGGGATACATGTGTCTTTTTCAATTTTGGTTTCCTCAGAGTATATGCCTAGGAGTGGGATTGCTGGGTCATATGGTGGTTATATTCCTAGTTTTTTAAGGAATCTCCATACCATCTTCCACAGTAGCTGTATCAATTTCCATTCCCAACAACAGTGCAAGAGCGTTCCCTTTTCTCCACACCATCTCCAGCATTTATTGTTTGTAGACTTTTTGATGATGGCCATTCTGATCAGTGTGAAGTGATATCTCACTGTAGTTTTACTTGCGTTTCTCTAATAATGAGCAATGTTGAACACCTTTTCATATGTTTGTTACCCATCTGTATGACTTAATGTCTGTTTAGGGCTTTTCCCCATTTTTTTGATAGGGTTGTTTGCTTTTCTGCTATTGAGTTGTATGAGTTGCTTGTATACTTTGGAAATAAATCCTTTGTCAGTTGTTTCACTTTCTGTTATTTTCTCTCATTCTGAGGGTTGTCTTTTCACCTTGCTTATAGTTTCCTTTGCTGTGCAAAAGCTTTTAAGTTTAATCAGGTCCCACTTGTTTACTTTTGTTTTTATTTCCATTACTCTTTATTTCCATTACTCTAGGAGATGGGTCTAAGAGGACCTTGATTTTATTTATGCCATCCAGTGTTCTATGTTTTTCTCTAAGAGTTTTATAGTTTCTGGTATTACATTTAGGTCTTTAATCCATTTTGAGTTTATTTTTGTGTATGGTGTTAGGAAGTGTTCTAATTTAATTCTTTTACATGTAGCTGTCCAGTTTTCCCAGCACCATTTATCGAAGAGGCTGCCTTTGCCCCATTGTATATTCTTGCCTCCTTTGTCAAAAATAAGGTACTCATAGGTGCATGGATCTATTTCTGGGTTTTCTCTCTTGTTGCATTGGTCTATATTTCTGGTTTTTTGGTGTGTGTGTGTGTGTGTGTGTGCAATACCATACTGTCTTGATGACTGTAGCTTTGTCGTATAATCTGAAGTCAGGAAGGGTGATTTCTCCAGTTCAACTCTTCTTAAGACTGCATTGGCTATTAGGGGTGTTTTCTTTCCATATGAATTGTGGAATTTTTTCCCTAGTTCAGTGAAACATGCCATGGGTAATTTGATAAGGATCACACTGAATTAGGTACTCATAGGTGCATGGATCTATTTCTGGGTTTTCTCTCTTGTTGCATTGGTCTATATTTCTGGTTTTTTGGTGTGTGTGTGTGTGTGTGTGTGCAATACCATACTGTCTTGATGACTGTAGCTTTGTCGTATAATCTGAAGTCAGGAAGGGTGATTTCTCCAGTTCAACTCTTCTTAAGACTGCATTGGCTATTAGGGGTGTTTTCTTTCCATATGAATTGTGGAATTTTTTCCCTAGTTCAGTGAAACATGCCATGGGTAATTTGATAAGGATCACACTGAATTTGTAGATTGCATTTGGTAATATAGTCATTTTTACAATATTGATTCTTCCTACCAAGGAACATAGAATATCTCTCCACCTGTTTATGTCATCTTTGATTTCTTTCATTAGTGTCTTATAATTTTCTGTGTACAGTTCTTTTGTCTCTTTCAGTTCAGTTGCTCAGTCGTGTCCGTATCTTTGTAACCCCATGAATCACAGTACGCCAGGCCTCCCTGTCCATCACCAACTCCCAGAGTTCACTCAGACTCACGTCCATTGAGTCCGTGATGCCATCCAGCCATCTCATCCTCGGTCGTCCCCTTCTCCTCCAGCTCCCAATCCCTCCAAGCCTCAGGGTCTTTTCCAATGAGTCAACTCTTCGCATGAGGTGGCCAAAGTTCTGGAGCTTCAGTTTTCGTATCATTCCTTCCAAAGAAGTCCCAGGGTTGATCTCCTTCAGAATGGACTGGTTGGATCTCCTTTCAGTCCAAGGGACTCTCAAGAGTCTTCTCCAACACCACACTTCAAAAGCATCAATTCTTCTGTGCTCAGCCTTCTTCACAGTCCAACTCTCACATCCATACATGACCACAGGAAAAACCATAGCCTTGACTAGATGGACCTTAGTCGGCAAAGTAATGTCTCTGCTTTTGAATATACTATCTAGGTTGGTCATAACTTTCCTTCCAAGGAGTAAGCGTCTTTTAATTTCATGGCTGCAATCACCATCTGCACTGATTTTGAAGCCCAAGCAAATAAAGTCTGTCACTGTTTCCATTGTTTCCCCATCTATTTACCATGAAGTGATAATGAGTTTGAACAAACTCTGGGAGGTACTGAAGGACAGGGAAGCCTGGCATTCTGCATTCCGTGGGGTCACAAAAAGTCGGACCTCACTTAGCGACTGAAAAACAATTGCTACTGCCCAAATGCAGATGCTTACTTTGCCACTCCACCAGTTCCTTTCCATTCAAGAAATCAAATGTGTACAAAAAACTTTTCATGTGTGAAAGGTACCAAATGCTGCCATACAAATAGGAACGCCATATCCATCCTCCCCAGGACCCAGATGCTGAGTTCAAATACACCCAGTCTATCTTCTCTATACCCCTCCTGATGTGTCTAATTCCTGTTTCTCCATCTGTGCTCCTTCTGACACCTGATTTACCCAGACATCCAACTCATGGAAGGAAAGGACAGGAGAGGGAATTCCCACAGCACCCACGCCTCCCTCTCTCCTTGCGGCACAAATGTACCACATGGAGGAAACAATTTACTGTCTGAACCTGGGCAAAAGGACAATTTTACTCACTTGTGTCCTTTCCTTGACTAGCACAATAGTGGAAACTCAGTCAACACCAAATGCATATGTAAAGATTAAACAAAGACCAGTCAAGTCTCCCTTTGAATTGTAACCCTGGTAACAGGTTTTGGAAGAAATTCAACTAAAAAGTAAAATGAACTTCAAGATTCTGGATGGCTTCCCATCCATATTTGACTAATTCATCCTTCCTCAAAAGAACACATTTTCTCTTTCTCTCCATCCCCTCCTTTTCTGTCCTTCCCCTTCCCCATCTCTCTGTTTCACACACCCAGCTTCTATTTAAATCTATGCAAGAAATATACTTTTCTATTATTCAGTTACCCTGCTTCCTCTTGCTTTGAAAGCAGCATATATGAGATAATGACAAAAGAAAAATTATCTGACTCTATTATTCTCATCATGAGAGCACAAGGCCATTGAGAGAAGGGGAAGGCCAGAGCATGGCTGGCAGCATTGAATGCTCTGCTGTTTAGCAAGATAAAGCGAAGGTAACATTTCTTGCACATCAGGAATTCAAGCATTATTACATGGCATGAACGTTCCAACTTCCTTGATTATTAGGTTGTAATTCTAAAGCATCTGACCTTGGCAAGAGAGGATAAGCAAAGATTTTCTTGACTGCTATATAGAAGGAGTGATGAATGCATTTTCTTTTTAATTTTGTTTTTATGAGGAAGCCAAACAAGAGCTCCTTTCCCACTGATTAAGCAATCATCAGCCAATCACTCTGAGCCTAAAAAGTTGACTGCAAATGCCGTTACTTCCCTAAAATGCTTGAATGTTAAGAGATGAGGGTATGATTAATTGGGCCTTTATAATTACCAGCAGTCTAAAGACTAAGGAGAAAATGGTGATGTAGGAAGATCCTGAACTTACCCCCTCCAATGGACACAATAAATCTACAACTACATATAGAATAATCCCCATTGAAATAGACCTGAAGACTGGATGAAAAGAAAGTAAAAGTGTGAGTCACTCAGTTTTGTCCAATTGTTTGACAATACATGGATTACAGGCCACCAGGCTCCTCTGTCCATGGAATTCTCCAGGCAAGAATACTGGAGTGGGTTGCCATTTCCTACTCCAGGGGATCCTCCCCCAACCCTGGGGATTGAACTCAGGTCCTCTGCTTTACAGGTGGATTCTTTACCACTTGAGCCACAGCATTTACTTCCAGCAAAAACAACCTCCAAATGAAGAGTAGAAATAAATCTACAACTACATATAGAATAATCCCCACTGAAATGGACCTGAAGACTGGATGAAAAGAAAGTGTGAGTCACTCAGTTTTGCCAACTGTTTGACAATACATGGATTACAGGCCACCAGGCTCCTCTGTCCATGGAATTCTCCAGGCAAGAATACTGGAGTGGGTTGCCATTTCCTACTCCAGGGGATCCTCCCCCAACCCTGGGGGTTGACCTCAGGTCCTCTGCTTTACAGGTGGATTCTTTACCACTTGAGCCACAGCATTTACTTCCAGCAAAAACAACCTCCAAATGAAGAGTAGAAGGACATTAAGATGGGGAGCAGAGGAAAAGATGGAGTCTTGTCAAAGGGAAAAACACATACCAGCCATGGTGATTGACAATTGAGAGGGATCACAAAGGTCCTTTTTCACTCCTTTCCCTATATTTTATACCTTTGATGACATGTTTTACATTTTTAAGTTTTATACATACCTTAACAAATTGTTACGATTTTAGTTAATTTTGGTACCGTTAACTTTTAAACTTCATACTTGCTTTATAAGTGACTGATCCACCACATTTATTACATATTTTCCTTTTCCAGAGAAATTTTTAATTTTGTATGTTTTATTATTATTATCAATTAGTGGCAATTTTTCAGTTTCAGTTCAGTTCAGTCACTCAGTCATGTCCAGCTGTTTGCAACCTCATGGACTGCAGCACGCCAGGCTTTCTTGTCCATCACCAACTCCTGAAGCTTACTCAAACTCATGTCCATCGAGTCAGTGATGACATCCAACAATCTCATCCTCTGTCATCCCCTTCTCTTCCCATATTCAATCTTTCTCAGCATCAGGGTGTTTTCCAATCGTCAGTTCTTCGGATCAGGTGGCCAAAGTATTGGAGTATCAGCTTCAGCATCAGTCCTTCCAATGAATACTCAGGACTGATCTCCTTTAGGATGGACTGGTTTGAGCTCCTTGCAGTCCAAGGAACTCTCAAGAGTCTTCTCAAACACCACAGTTCAAAAGCATCAATTCTTCGGCACTCAGCTTTCTTTATGGTCCAACTCTCACATTCATACACAGTCACTGGAAAAACCACAGCTTCGACTAGACAGACCTTGTTGGCAAAGTAATGTCTTTGCTTTTTAGCATGCTGTCTAGCTCGGTCACAGATTTTCTTCCAAGGAATGAGTGTCTTTTAATTTCATGCCTGGTCACCATCTGCAGTGATTTTGGAACCCAAGAAAATAGTCTTTCACTGTTTCCATGTTTCTCCATCTATTTACCTGGAAGTGATGGAACCAGATGCCATGATCTTAGTTTTCTGAATGTTGAATTTTAAGCCAAAGTTTCCACTCTACTCTTTCACTTTCATCAAGATCCTTTTCAATTCTTCTTCACTTTCTTCATAAGGGTGGTGTCATCTGCATATTTGAGGTTACTGATATTTTTCCCAGCAATCTTAATTCCAGCTTATGCTTCAACCAGCCTGACATTTCACATGATGTACTCTGCATATAAGTTAAATAAGCAGAGTGACAATTTTGGTAAGTCCAATTAACATTTCTTGTAGGGATGGTTTAGTGATGATGAGCCCCTCTACCTTTTGCTTATTTGAGCAAATCTTGATCTCTCCTATATTTTGAGTGGTTATGGTAGAGAATTCTCAGTTGAAAGACTTTTTTCTTTTCGCACTTCGACTATGTAATGCCGGTGACTTCTGGCCCACAAAGTTTTTGCTAAGAGCAATGGCAAAAGGTAATAAGATAAAGCTTTGGAATGTGTTCAAATTTAAGTTGCTACCAACTAAAAACACCCTGCTATTTACACAGGATGCTATATTTGAACCTCACATTAACCACAAGAGAAAAACTTACAGTAAATCACAAAAGAAAATGAGAAAGGAATCTAAACATGACAATAAATAAAATCATTAGAAAACAAGGGAAGAGAGAAAGAGAAGAAAAAAAGGAACTACAAAAATGCCTAGAAAACAATTTACATACTAGCAACAAGCATATACCTATCAATAATTAAAGTAAATGGACCATATTCACTAATCACAAGACACAGAGTGGCTCAATGGATACAAAAACAAGGTCCATATATATCTGTCTACAAGAAGCTTATTTCAGGAGAAAAACAAACACAGACTGAGAGTGAAGGGGTTAAAAAAGATATGCCATTCACATGGACATGAAAAGAAGGCTGGAGTATCTATATCCAAGTGTTTGCAACACCATGGACTGTAGCTCACCAGGGTCCTCTGGCCACAGGGATTCTCCAGGCAAGAATACTGGAGTGGGTTTCCATGCTCTCCTCTAGAGGATCTTTCCAATGCAGGGATCAAATCCAGATCTCCCACATGGCAGATTCTTTGCTGTCTGAGCCACCAGGGAAGCCCCCAAGAAACACTTCAGGATAACAGACATGAATAGACTGAAAGTGAAGGGGTTAAAAAAGATACACCATTCAAATGGACATGAAAAGAAGGCTCGAGTATCTATGTTCATATCAGAGAAAAAAGATTTTAGAGCAAGGACTGTACAGAAGACAAAGAAGGGCATTGCATAAACGATAACAAGAGGAATCCAGCAAGAAGATAGAACACTTATAAATGCACATGCACCCAACACAGGAGTGCCAAGACATATAAAGTAACTGTTAATGAATCGAAAGGGAGAAGTTGAAAGCAATACCTTAATGGTAAGGAATTCAACATCCCACTCACATAAATGGATAGATCATCCAGACATAAAATCAATAAGGAAACACTGGCCTTAAATGACACATTAGGTTGGATAGATTTAATAGATATATGCAGAACATTCCATGCAAAATCAATAGAAAAGACATTCTTCTCAACTGCACATGAAATAGTCTCCTAGATAGGTTGCATGCTGGGACACAAAACAAGTCTCAGTAAATTCAGGAAAACTGAAATAATACCATCCTCTCCAACTACAAAGGTATGAAAACTAAAAATCATCCACAAGGAAACAACAGGAAAAAGCACAAAAGTATGGAGATTAAACAACACGCTACTGAACAACCAGTGAGCCATATAAGAAAGAGAAAATTTTAAAATACCTAATGAGAAATGAAAACAGAAATACAACATACAAAAAATTATAGGATGTAGCAAAGTCTTTTCTAAGATAGACATTCACAG
>SJXQ01010870.1:206096-284516 GCA_006408695.1 Aepyceros melampus | reverse complement strand
TCTCCTCTTTCACTTTCATCAAGAGGCTTTTGAGTTCCTCTTCACTTTCTGCCATAAAGGTTATTGATATTTCTCCCGGCAATCTTGATTCCAGCTTGTGTTTCTTCCAGTCCAGCGTTTCTCATGATGTACTCTGCATATAAGTTAAATAAGCAGGCCACTGAATCTAGACCACTATCACATACCATGCACAAAAATTAACTCAAAATGGAACACTGCAATGTAAGACCTGAAACCACAGGCTTCGGAAGAAAACATAGGTGGTAACCTCATTGTCATCAATCTTAGTGATGCTTTTGTGGACCTAACTCTGAAGACCAGGGAAACAAAAACACATAGTATGATATCAAACTAAAAAGCTTCTGCACAGCGAAGGCAAATATCAAAATGAAAAGGAAACTATGGAGTGTGAGAAGAAATTCTCAAACTATATATCCAATATGGGGTTAATATCCAACATATGTGAAGAACTCATATAACTCAACAAGTAAAAAAATTAAAACCGCCAGGCAGGTGATTTGAATAAACATATTTCCAAAGAAGACCTACAGCAGAACAACAGGCACAGGAAAAGGTATTCCACATCACTAATTATAAGGAAAATGCAAGTCAAAACTATAATGAGATCACACCTGCTAAAATGGTTATTATCAAGAATACAATAACAAATGAATGTGGAGAAAATGGGTCCATCATACACCGCTGGTGTGACTGTATATTGATGCAGCCACCATGGAAAACAGTATGGAGGGCCATCGAAAACATTAAGACTAGAACTACCACACGGCCAATGCATCTACCCAAAGAATATGTAGACGTTAACTCAGAAAGATAGCCACACCCCTATGCTCACTGCCGGAGAAGGCAATGGCACCCCACTCCAGTACTCTTGCCTGGAAAATCCCATGGACAGAGGAGCCTGGCGGGCTGCAGTCCATGGGGTCGCGAAGAGTCAGACATGACTGAGCGACTTCACTTTCACTTTTCACTTTCATGCATTGGAGAAGGAAATGGCAACCCACTCCAGTGTTCTTGCCTGGAGAATCCCAGGGACGGGGGAGCCTGGTGGGCTGCCGTCTATGGGGTCGCACAGAGTCGGACACGACTGAAGCGACTTAGCAGCATGCTCACTGCAGCATTATTTACAGTAACCAAGATAACGGAAACAACCTGAGTGCCCATCAGCAGACAAATGGATAAAGAAAACGTGAGACAGACATGGACGCAATGGAACATTACTTAGCCGTGAAAAGAATGAAACCCCGCCATTTGTGATAACATGGACAAAGGTATGCTGTATGAAATAAGTCAAACAGAGAAAGATAAATACCATGTGATTTCATTCATATGCGAAATCTAACAACAACAACAAAAACACATTAACAAACAAAAGAAAAGGAGAACAAACTCACAGGTGCAGAGATCAGGTTACTGGTTACCAGAGGGGAAGGGGTTGGCTGTGGGTAAAGACTGGTATAGGAGGAAAACTGTATTGTGATGAATGACGACTAGACTCGTGACGGTGACCACCTGGGACTACACACAGGCGCCAAACCAAAACGCTGTAAGTGCTGTGCTGTGCTCAACCCCTCAGTCGTGTCCAACTCTTTGGGACCCTTGGGACTGTAGGCCACTAGGCTCCTCTGTCCGTGGGGTTTTCCAGGCAAGAATACTGGAGAGGGTTGCCATTTCCTCCTTCAGGGGATCTTCCCGACCCAGGCTCAAACCTGGGTCTCTCTCGTCTCCTGCACTGCAGGTGGGTCCTTTGCCACTGAGCCGTCAGGAAACCCCGTGATGCTGTATAGCTAAACCATATAAATGATCATAGTAATAATAAACGAAGAATATGGAGGCTCACCAAATAGAGATGCTCTTCTCTTGCTGGGAAGTGTCCCAATCAGAAGAGCTAAGATATCGGCAGTCAAAGTCATGCTTCTCTCCCTGAGAGCAGGCCAGGAATTGGACAACAACAGTTTTACAGAAAAGAGCATACTCTTTGTCTCCAAGGTCAGGTTTCCTTTCCACCAGTAAGAAATATCTGCAGGAACTGTAACTGCCGTTCACTGTTGTTGCAGTTTTTTACAGCCACCTTCTGCTCCAGGCCACCTATGAGCCACTTAAGATAGTTTTGATGCTCCTAACTTTTTTGGTAACCAGACATGATCCCAAGAGGGCATGATGACATATTAGTTTTCAAAGCAAGCCACAACAAAGCAAGCCCTTGTGTTGTATTTACACAACAAGGGAATGGAAAAAAATTCTCATGCAACTAAAAAAAAAAATGTAAAACCACAGAAAGGCACACATGAAAGGACAAAGAAGATCTCAAGCTTTTAAACTCTACTTTTGTTATGCAACTTATGGTTTCAACTCTACTCATCCAGGGACCATCCCATCATCTGCATGAGATTAAAAAATGAACTACTAGGGAACACTTGAACTCCACCCCCCAAAAAAATATACATATGCTTTAAACACTCAAGGACAAGGTGAAGACCAGCCTTAATGGAGGAAGTAGAAATTCTCCTCTGGTCAGAATTCAACCCCAAAGAGACTAAAGAAAACATATTGCTTCTTTTAGGCAAAAGCATTGGAACTTGGGCCTCAAGGGCAAAGTCTTACACCAAGAACATCCTGAATACTGTCTCAGTCCTTTCTTTCCTCTGTGCAAATGTTAGTTGTTGGTGGTGTTGAGTCACTAAGTCATAACTGACTCTTTGCAACCCCACGAACTGCAGTACACCAGGCTTTCCTGTCCTTCACTATCTCTCAGAGTTTGCTCAACTCATGTCCATTGTGGAGAAGGCAATGGCACCCCACTCCAGTACTCTTGCCTGGAAAATCCCATGGATGGAGGAGCCTGAGAGGTCGCAAAGAGTCGGACACGACTGAAGCAACTTGGCAGGAGCAGCATCCATTGAGTTGGCAATGCCATCCAATCATTTCATCTTCTGTCACTCTCTTCTCCTACTACCCTCAATCTTTCCCAGCATCAGGCTCTTTTCTAGTGAGCTGGCTCTTCACATCATATGGCCAAAGGATTGGTGCTTCAGCTTCAGCATCAGTCCTTCCAATGAATACTCACGCTTGACTTCCTCTAGGATTGACCGGTTTGACCTCCTCACTGTCCAAGGGACCCTCTGTGTCTTCTCCAGCACCACAGTTCTAAAGCATCAATTCTTTGGCTCTCAGCCTTCTTTATGGTCCTGTTCCTGCAACCATACATGACTACTGATACTGACACCCTATCTCTTTCCTGGGGTCCTTCTTGCCATCTCAGACTCCAGGGCACAGGCTGATGTCCCCCAGGGCACTTTCTGTTGTTGTTGTTGTTGTTGTTAATCTTTACAATGTTGTGTTGGTTTCTGGCATACAACAAAGTGAATCAGCCATAATGACACACATATCCCCTCCCTCCAGGTCATCACAGAGCATCACATCGGGCTCCCCGTGCTCCACAGTACATTCTCACCAGCTACTTTAACAAACTCAAGTTACATGCCTTCTCATGATCATTCTGTGGCTAATTTCTCACTACACAAGTTCAACTGGATGGAAGTAAAGGAGCTACACCCACCTTCAGATCCAGCAATCATCCCCCTGCACACGCACAACCAGCTGAGGTCCTGCTCTGCAAGTGTGTTTGTCGTTCAGTCGTGTCTGACTTTTTGCGACCCCACGGACCTGTGGCCCACCAGTCTCCTCTGTCCCTGGATATCTCCAGGCAAGAATACTGGAGTGGGCTGCTATTTCCTTCTCGAGGGGACCTTCCTGTCCCAGAGATCAAACCCGGGTCTCGAGCATTGCAATTTAACAAACTCAAGTTACATGCCTTCTCATGATCATTCTGTGGCTAATTTCTCACTACACAAGTTCAACTGGATGGAAGTAAAGGAGCTACACCCACCTTCAGATCCAGCAATCATCCCCCTGCACACGCACAACCAGCTGAGGTCCTGCTCTGCAAGTGTGTTTGTCGTTCAGTCGTGTCTGACTTTTTGCGACCCCACGGACCTGTGGCCCACCAGTCTCCTCTGTCCCTGGATATCTCCAGGCAAGAATACTGGAGTGGGCTGCTATTTCCTTCTCGAGGGGACCTTCCTGTCCCAGAGATCAAACCCGGGTCTCGAGCATTGCAGGCGGATTCTATACCATCTGAGCCACCAGGGAAGCCTCAAAATTGTGCTTCCCTCACTCTTGGTAGACAATGCAGACGTAGATTAAAATGACTTCAATCTACGTGCTTTCCTATCCTTGGCTGGCAGGCAACCTAAGTAGACTGTCATTAAACAGTGGTTCTGGAAAGTCTGTCTTAGGCATGGGGTTCCCTGAGGTCAGGGAGCTCACCACAGGACAATGGGGATGGCAAAAGATGGTGGTGGAGTCCACGTGTGGCTGCTGCGGAGGAAAAGGGGAGGGAGAAGAGAGCAGGCAGAAGTGTGCAGAAGTGCTGATCTGAATTAAACCCTGTGCAGCACAGCCAAGGGAAAGGCAGGATTCAACAGCCTCCCTCTCCCTCCTCCCCACCCCACCCTCCCCACTGGCCTCACCTTTAGTCAAATATCCGCAGCCATCTGAAAAACAGTATCAACTTTGAAGGTTTGTTTAATGCTAAAATCATTACCTGTACTATTAGGCATTTGATTACTGATTCTTTCATTTTCAACTGAAACCAAATTTTCAGGTAAGCTGTAGGTACAAAATAGGCATTTTCGGACATCTGGTATAGACACTAATATCACCAATCCACAGAAGACATCATTCTAGATTTAAAACAAAAGCCCCCGCTTAGCCTCCTTTGTATCACAGGAAATGTACAATAGTCTAAAATACTCAAGGCCGTGCAACCAGCTGTGGGAATTTAGTACCTCTTGGGCTTTCATAAAACCAATTTCCCCTCCTTTTATTTTCCTTTACTTTTTTCTTTTGATCTTTTTTTCTTCTTCCTATGAAGAGACAAAAATGAGGTGGGGATGGGGCAAGAGACCTATGAATCAAACCAGACTGGATTTCACGAGTCAAGAGCACATTCTTTTCCTTGGGTAGTCCTCAGAATAAAAGAAAAAAGGGAAAACCTTAAATTCGTAAGTTTTAGTTCAATGCTATTGCTTAATGTGGAGTTAAATACAATCCTAAGGGAAATTAACCCTGAATACTCATTGGAAGAACTAACACTGAAGCTGGAAGCTCCAATATTTTGGCCACTTGACGCGAATGGTTGACTTACTGGGAAAGACCCTGATGCAGAGAAAGACTGAGGGCAAGAGGAGAAGGGGGTGACAGAGGATGAGGTGATTGGATGGCATCACCGACTCAATGGACATGAACTTGGGCAAACTCCAGGAAGATAGCGTAGGACAGGGAGGCCTGGCGTGCTGCAGTTCATAGAGTTGCAAAGAGTCAGACACGACTGAGAGACTGAATAAGAACCACAAAATACAGTCTGAACAAAATAGCATCACTTGTCAAGTTAAAGACTTTGAGAGAGTCAAAAGCATTTTGCTATTTCTTCCCGTAGCTATTTGCCAGGCCATCTTAGATGGCAAGACTTCATGAGGTGGCAACATCCATCTGGGTCTAGTGTAGGGCTCATCTCTCCAGCATTTAACGCTCTGTCCCTTCAGTGGACATCTGGAGAGCGTGGGCAAATTTTTTCCCATAAAGTGCACTGAGATCAAGGGCTCTCTGGGATGGTAACAGAGGCTGAGTAAAATAAGAATTTATACATTCATTTGAGAACATGAGTGCTGGGTTAAGGAGAAAAAAAAAAACAAAAACAAAACAAAACTCCAACACATTTATTCACAGCAGAACTTGCTGCAGAATGTGAGATGCAGTGGGAATTTCTAAGTGAGAGATACGGTGAGCCATATTTCCCAAGACTGCAGTTCAGTTCAGTTCAGTCGCTCAGTCGTGTCCGACTCCTTGCGACCCCATGAACTGCAGCACGCCAGCCCTCCCTGTCCATCACCAGCTCCCAGAGTTCACTCAGACTCATGTCCATCCAGTCAGTGATGCCATCCAGCCATCTCATCCTCGGTCGTCACCTTCTTCTCCTGCCCCCAATCCCTCCCAGCATCAGAGTCTTTTCCAATGAGTCAACTCTTCGCATGGGGTGGCCAAAGTATTGGAGTTTCAGCTTTCTCAAACTTACCTGACCACTAAAACTCCTCGAGGTTGCAAGTGTGCTAAGTTGCTTAGTCATGTCTGACTCTGCAAACCTTATGAACTGTAGCCCGCCAGGCTCCTCTGTCCATGGGATTCTCCAGGCAAAAATACTAGAGTGGGTTTCCACGCTCTCCTTCAGGGGATCTTCCCAACCCAGGGATCAAACCCATGTCTTTTACAACTCCTGCATTGACAAGTGGGTTCTTTATGACTAGTGCCACCTGGGAAGCCCCTTCTTGGGGTTACATGTCACTAATCAACGTTTTATAAAACATAAGTAGGAGGTGAAAAATGGACTACATATTTGCAACCCAATCATGCATATTTATAAAATGGTTTGCCTAAGTTCTTAAATAGCAGCTGGAGGTGTGTGGATACCAAGAACTTGAATGCCTGGGAGAGGAGGGTAGAGAGCAAGTTTCTGCCCTTTCTTTGGTCAAGTAAGCTGCTATGGAGTTCCTGAGCACCCAGTTACCTTCCAACGCAAACCCGAGTCCCTCTCTCAGCTTTATTCATTCTTAGTTGTGGCATGGGGGATCCTTTTTTTTTTCTCTTTAGTAGAAGGATGTGGGATCCAGTTCCCCCAAAAGAGACTGAACCTGGGCCTCCTGCATTGGGAGTACAGGGTTTAGCCACCAGACCACCAAGGAAGTCCCTTCCCCTACCCTGAATTTACAGTCCCCTCTATCCACGGGAGTAGGGAAATCTTTTCCACTCTCCCAATTTTACCTACCATCCGTATGCTGTGTGCTTAGCTACTGAGTCATGCCCAATTCTTTGCAACCCTTTGGACTGGAGCCTACCAGGTTCCTCTGTCCATAGGGTTTTCCAAGCAAGAATACTGGAGTGAGTTGCCATTTTCCTTTTTCAGGGAATCTTCCTGACCCAGGGATTGAGCCCGTGTCTCTTGTCTCCAGTATTGCAGGCCGATTCTTCACCTGCTGATCCATCAGGGAAGGGCTGTATGCTAATGGATCCAAAATTAATAACTATAGTTAGCCACCTTAAACACTTCCGAAGCAAAGAGAAGAAAAGAAAGGAAAGAAAACAAGGAGAGAAAAGGAGAGAAGAGTGGACTCTCCAGGGCTGGCCGTGCAGCAGAGAAACTTCCTCTCCTGTGGAGCATCAGATCGGGCCTGGCCCTCTCCTCCTCCTCCATAAACCTGCTCCTCCACTTCTGCTCCCAGTTTCCTCTGTAGACGCCAGCACTCCTCTAGATGCCCAAAGAAGAAATCTCAGACTCATTCTGTTTTCCACCATTGCCCTCAGAACCTTCCATCCAGGTAAACTCCAAGCTTGGCTGCTTTTACCAACAAGATTCCAATTCTCCCTTTTAGCCTGGATAACTCAAAAAAGTCTCCCTTTAAATAGTGTGCATGCCTCTGGCCCTGTTCCAAACTCAAACCCATCCCCAGAGAACCTGGTGAAACAAAACTGACTCCATCAAGTGTGTGTGCTCAGTCGCTTCAGACGCGTCCAACTCTTTGTGACCCTGTGGACTGTAGCCCGCCAGGCTCCTCTGCCCATGGGATTCTCCAGGTGAGAATTCTGGAGTGGGTTGCCAGTTCATTCTCCAGGGGACCTTCCCGACCCAGGGATTGAACCTGAGTCTCCTTCGTCTCCTGCATTGGCAGGTGGGTTCTTTACCACAGCGCCACCTGGGAAGCCCTGTCCTCATCACATCTGTAATCAAACCCTTCATCAGCACCGTATCATCTAGAGGCCAAAGCCCCAACTCCCTAACTCAGGCTCGCATGTAGCCTCTGCCCAACGCCCAGCCTCTCCATCAGGGGCCCGTACCTCAAGTGGTTCGGAAACTGCTCCTGACTTCCTGCTGTGCCTGAGTTATTTCTGACCTTGGTACTTCTGTCCATGCTGTCCCCTCATCCTCAGCTTCATCCTAAAGTATTCAGCTCAGGCACACTCTCCTCCAGGAAGCCTTCCCTGGCCCCGGCTAGTCTAGCGATCCATTCCCAGTACTTCTGTGATACTCTGTAAGCTGCTCCCCTCATAGGCTGCCTCACTCTTACTTATATATTTATTTTAAACTGAAGTATAGTTGATATATTTATTTTTAAGTGTTTTTAAATCTGGACCATTTCTAAAGTCTTCACTGAATTGGTTACTGTGGAAAAAAGTAGTTATCTTACAATTAAAATAAATAACTTTTTTAGAAGTGAAAGTAAAAATGTTAGTTGTTCAGTCATATCTGATTGATTCTTTGCGACCCCATGGAGTGCAGCCAGGCAGGCTCCTCTGTCCATGGGATTTGCCAGGCAAGAATACTAGAGTGGGAAAATGACTATACTACCCAAAGCAATCTACAGATTCAACGCAATCCCTATCAAGCTACCAATGGTATTTTTCAGAGAACTAGAACAAACAATTTGACAATTTGTATGAAAATACAAAAAATCCTCGAATAGCCAAAGCAATCTTGAGAAAGAAGAATGGAATTAGAGGAATCAATCTGCCTGACTTCAGACTATACTACAAAGCCACAGTCATCAAGACAGTACGGTACTGGCACAAAGGCAGAAATATAGATGAATGGAACAAAACAGAAAGCCCAGAGATAAATCCACACACCTATGGACACCTTATCTTTGACAAAGGAGGCAAGAATATACAATGGAGAAGAGATAATCTCTTTAACAAGTGGTGCTGGAGAACTGGTCAACCACCTATAAAAGACTGAAACTAGAACACGTTCTAACACCATACACAGAAACAAACTCAAAATGGATTAAAGATCTAAATTTAAGACCAGAAACTATAAAACTCCTAGCAGAAAACATAAGCAGAACACCCTCTGACATAAATCACAGCAAGATCCTCTATGACCCACCTTCCAGAGTAATGGAAATAAAAGCAAAAATAAACAAATGGGATCTAATTAAACTTAAAAGCTTTTGCACAATGAAGGAAACTATAAGTCAGGTAAAAGACAGCCTTCAGAATGGGAGAAAATAATAGCAAACGAAGCAACTGACAAAGAATTAATCTCAAAAATACACAAGCAGTTCATGTGGCTCAATTCCAGAAAAATAAATGACCCAATCAAAAAATAGGCCAAAGAAGTAAACAGACATTTCTCCAAAGAAGACATACAGATGCAGATGACTAACAAACACATGCAAAGATGTTCAACATCACTCATTATCAGAGAAATGCAAATCAAGACCACAATGAGGTACCATTTCACACCAGTCAGAATGGCTGCGATCCAAAAGTCAACAAGCAATAAATGCTGGAGAGGGTGTGGAGAAAAGGGAACCCTCTTACACTGTTGGTGGGAATGCAAATTAGTACAGCCACTATGGAGAACAGTGTGGAGATTCCTTAAAAAACTGCAAACAGAACTGCCTTATGACCCAGTGATCCCACTGCTGGGCATACACACCGAGGAAAGCAGAATTGAAAGAGACACATGTACCCCAATGTTCATCACAGCATGTTTATAATAGCCAGGACATGGAAGCAACCTAGATGTCCTTCAGCAGATGAATGGATAAGAAAGCTGTGGTACATATACACAATGGAGTATTACTCAGCCAATAAAAAGAATGCATTTAAATCAGTGCTAATGAGGTGGATGAAGCTGGAGCTGATTATACAGAGTGAAGTAACCCAGAAAGAAAAACACCAATACAGTATACTTACACATATATATGGAATTTAGAATGATGGTAATGATAAACCTGTACGCAAGACAGCAAAAGAGACACAGATGTATAGAANTATTCAGCCATTAAAAATAATACATTTGAATCAGTTTTAATGAGGTGGATGACACTGGAGCCCATTATACAGAGTGAAGTAAGCCAGAAAGAAAAACACCAATACAGTATATTAACGCAGGTATATGGAATTTACAAAGATGGTAATGATAACCCTGTGAGACAGCAAAAGAGACACAGATGTACAGAACAGTCTTTTGGACTCTGTGGGAGAGGGCGAGGGTGGGATGGTTTGGGAGAATAGCATTGAAACATGTATATTATCATATGTGAAACGGATCACCAGTCCAGGTTTGATGCATGAGACAGGGTACTTGGGGCTGGTGCACTGGGGTGACTCAGAGGGATGGGATGGGGAGGAAGGTGGGAGAGGGATTCAGGATGAGGAACACATGTACATTCGTGGTAGATTCATGTCAATGTATGGCAAAACCAATACAATATTGTAAAGTAATTAGCCTCCAAAAAATAATTAATTAAAAAAAAATAAATTAAAAAAATAACTTAAGAGCATAGATCTTATGAGTTTACACACTACAATAAAAAAAAATTTAAGGAATAAAAATAATCCTCTTAGGGTGATGGGAGTATAAGAGGTTTTTTATTTTGCTTAAAATGTCAAAATATTTAATTTCCAACATGTTAAAGATGGAAACAGTAACTATACTGGTACAAAATTTTATCAGTGGGAAACTGTAAAATAAACAAAATGAAGAAAATAAAAGGATCACTAATTCCTTTATCCTGAGATATTACCATTGTTTAACAGCTTGATATGGGGCTTCCCAGGTGCCACGGTGGTAAAGAATCCACCTGACAATGCAGGAGATGCACAAGAGATGTGGGTTCCTTCCCTTTGTCCAGAAGATCCCCTGGAGGAGGAAATGGCCAGCCACTCCAGTACTCTTACTGGAAAATTCCATGGACAGAGGCTCCTGGAGGGCTCTGACCCATGGGGTTGCAAAGAGCAGGACACGACCAAGCACAACAAATAGACCCCACACACACAACAGTTTGCTGTATACTTTTCAGCTTTTCTCTTTACTAGAAGAAATATTTTTATTTCAGATTGGGCAATTTTTTGTGCCCCTTTATTACTGACCAGTACTCTTGCCTGGAAAATCTCATGGACTGAAAAGCCTGGTAGGCTACAGTCCATGGGGTCTCAAAGAGTTGGACACGACTGAGCGACTTCACTTTCACTTTATTATTGACATGCTATGGACTTTCCCCCCACATTTTAAGCAGGACACGACCAAGCACAACAAATAGACCCCACACACACAACAGTTTGCTGTATACTTTTCAGCTTTTCTCTTTACTAGAAGAAATATTTTTATTTCAGATTGGGCAATTTTTTGTGCCCCTTTATTACTGACCAGTACTCTTGCCTGGAAAATCTCATGGACTGAAAAGCCTGGTAGGCTACAGTCCATGGGGTCTCAAAGAGTTGGACACGACTGAGCGACTTCACTTTCACTTTATTATTGACATGCTATGGACTTTCCCCCCACATTTTAAGATGTTTTTCCCTAACAGCAGTTCTCAAAGGATGGTCTGCAGACTCCTAAGTGTTCCCTGACCGTCTTTCTTTGGATCTGCAAAGTCAAACCTATTACGTTTTCGTGACAACACTAAAATTTGGTTTACCTTTTTCACCAAGTTGATCTTTGCGCTGATGGGCAAAGGCCGTCATGGGTTAAACCACGGTAGCCTTCAAGGCAGTTTCTGAGTATGGAACGGTAAGGCTACTGAAATACTCCTCCCATTTATCTGTGAGATGGAATTTTAGGTATATGACATATGATTCAATATTTTTATAGATTGATTATACTCCATTTAAAGTTATTAAAAGTAAAGTCTATATTTCCTTATTCTATGCAATGGATCCTTGTTGCTTATCTACTTCACACATGTACCTCAATGTTCAGGCGCACTGCTTACAACAGACATGAGAGGGGTGTAACCTGAGAGTCTACCAACAGATGAATGGATAAAGAAGATGTGGGATATGTGCACATGGGATATTACTTAACATAAAAAATCAAACTTTGTCATTTGCAACAATATGGATGGACCTAGAGGATATTACACCCAGGGAAGTAAGTCAGAGAAAAACAAATACTCCATATTATCATTTACATATGGAATCTAAAAAATAAAATGAACGTATGTAACACAATAGAACAAACAGACTCACAGACACAAAAAGCAAACTAGTGGTTACTAACAGGTAGAGAAGCAGAGAGGAGCAAGACAGGAATATGGGATTAAGAGATACACCATAGTTATTTTTATGTATGCATCCTCAATTCCTTTTAACCAAAGACCATTTGAAATTAATGTATAAACAATTCAGGGCTTCCCAAGTGGCGCTAGTGGTAAAGAACCCACCTGCAGGAGACATAAGAGACGTGGGTTCGATCCCTGGGTCAGGAAGATCCCCTGGAGGCGGACATGGTGACCCACTCCAGTGTTCTTGCCTGGAGAAGCCCGTGGACAGAGGAGACTGGCGGGCTACCGTCCATGAGGTCGCAGAGAGTCAGACACGACTGAAGCGACTTAGGACACACACATAAACAACTTAGGCTTCTAGAATACACTTTTGTTTCCATAAAAATGAGCTATATCTTCTATCAAACACTGAAATACACATGCAAAATCCAGAATAAGGCCCTGTCAGCCTCCTACTATTTAAAATAATGTTTTTTAAGTGAACTATCTGCTCCATACTGAAGAACCAATACCAAAACCAGCACACTTGGAAAATAGACAAAGTGCTAGTAAGTGAAAGAGTAATATGTGTCTCTCAAACCTTGCTCCAAGATTTTCCTAAATGAGAATCCCCACAAGTATTAAGGTGGCAGATTCTAAAAGCTCAGACGGCGGAGCACGATTCAGGCATCACTACCTATCAACGCTCTGGGCTCACTCACCGGGCTCTCTCTGGCCTTTTGGTCCATCCCAGGGAAGCAAGACAAAGCAGGCTCTCCACCTGCCCGTCCGACCGCTCCGGGTGCGGAGAGGCCAGGCTGTACACGGCGACGGCTCAACCACTGACACAAATTACAGCTCATTGCCCAGGGGCACATGCACCACGTAAAAAGCCCGCATCGGAGAGACCAGGCCCATCCTAAGGGGCGCTCAATGTTAATCAGTCCCTTTCCTGGAACCTCCCTCCATCCCTGGTGTGGACGGCAAAACTCTATCCAGGACATGCCTTCATACCTGGATGGTCAGACCTCATTTCTCACAAAAAGGGTATGCATCATGGGGGATGGGGAATAAAAATATAAGGATTTTATGTATCCTAAGTCAATCCTAAAGGAAATCAACCCTGAATATTCATTGGGAGGACTGATGGCAAAGCTGAAGCCCCAATACTTTGACCACCTGATGTGAAGAGCCGATTCACTGGAAAAGACCCTGATGCTGGGAAAGACTGAGAGCAAAGAGAAGCGGGCAACAGAGGATGAGATGGTTGAATAGCATTATCGATTAATTGGACGTGAGTTTGAGCAAACTTCAGAGAGATAGTGAAGGACAGGGAAACCGGTGTGCTGCAGTCCCTGAGGTTGCAAAGAGTTGGACACGACTTAGTGATTAAGCAACAAGTAATCTTGTTGATATACCATTCTTATTGGGGAACAGTAACAAATATACACATGCACCATGTGTGTATATTACAACATTGTATTTTATATAAATGGTACATAAAATACCTTCTACAGCAAGAGAAAAGACAAAGTAGTAATTGCTATGTGAAAGGTCCCATAACCATTTGTGAAGAACAGCATCGGCTCAGTTATTTCCCACACAAAGAACTGAAAGATAATAACCTCTATGCACAAACGAATCCGGGGCTTTACAAACATGTCAGAAGCATCAAAAGGCATTAACGTAAGCCACATCCAACGTGGCAATTTATCCTTAGACTTTGTCTCAATGTTCCCAAGTAAAACCGAGACCCAGTTTTTCAACATACCAAAAGCATGTCCTTTAAAAAGCTTTTTCATCTCTTTGTACCAGAGACTTGTTTTCTAAACACATCGTTCAGATTGCTGACCTGCAGGTTCAGCCCCTCAAGAGGCTCCCTGTATCTTAGACATGGAAGGAAAAAAAGAGCTTTAGGGTTACGTTGGGGTGAACTGTGTCCCCCAAAATGGGACACTGAAGCCTCAAATCCAGTATTTGTGGACCCAACCTTATTTGGAAATAGATTCTTTGAAGATGCAATCAAGTAAAGATGAGACCATTACAGTGAGTCCTAATCCGATCTGACTGGTACCTTTACAGGAAGAAGGGGACAGATATTGACACATAAGTGTCCTATGAGGACCAAGGCAGGGACTGAAGTGCCGCAACACAGGCTAAGGGGGGCCAAGGTCTGCCTTCCACTATTGCCGGCAAACTGCAGGAAACTAAGAAGAGAGGAAAGACTGCAACCCCCCAGCCCCGGCCCCTGAGACTTCGGGGGAGCATGGTCCTGCCAAAGGTTTAATTTCAGACTTCAGAACCATGAGCCAACAAATCTGTGTTGATTTAAGCGATACTGTTTGTGGCACTTTCTTATGGCAACCCTTGGAAGCTAACACAAGGCGCATCTTTCTTTTACCTCCCAAGCAGGACTTCATGAAAATTAATCCTGTTGAGTCTAGTTGAAGCCATAAAAGCTCCCTCTATAACCTGCGGAAGCGTTAGTCGCTCAGTGGTGTCTGACCAACTGTTTGCGACTCACCAGGCTCCACTGTCCATGGAATTCTCCAGACAAGGATCCTGGAGTGGGTAGCCAATCCCTTCTCCAGGAGATCTTCCCAACCCAGGGACCGAACCCAGGTCTCCCAGATTGCCAGCAGATTCTTTACCACCTGAGCCACCAGGGGAGCTCCATGACCTATTCCAGTGGATAAAACCCCCTGACACTAGAAATTCGTATCTGTAACTAAAAGAGAAACTTGCTGCAAACTGCCACCTTCAAGCCTGAAAGTATCTTTGGAAACTACTGAGGTCACCCTGCCTTCCTATCCCCAGGGAACTCATCCTAGACGAGGCGATGAAGCAGATCCAGCAATCAACTTCTCACCTGTCATTTGCTTTTTCAGAACACCCAGCTCTAAAGAGCCCCTAGCAACCTGATGTTTTAACAGCCACAGGTATGAGCGCATAGAGGATGACAGCCCTGGGTTATTTAGTGAGATCACAGCATGTAACACTAGCAAACGGGAAGACTGAACACTCGTTGAAGAGACAGTAATACTGTGTGATATGAAGGGGATGCCAGTTTGCTCTGTTTGGAACAAAGGCATGCGGGATGTATTCATTAGGACGGAGGACAGCTCTGGAGACACAGAAGCAGAGAACTCACTACAAGAGCCAGTTATGCTTTTAGAGGTTGCATCCCATAATTTTACAGATGAGAAAAACCATGCTCAAGACACATCTTGAGGACTCCACTGCCAACCCCGACCTAGGCAGGCCTTCTGCCAGACTACTGTCTGTCTGTTTCTCAGTCTCCAAAGAGCGGGGTGATGATGTCTCTCCATAATGTGCTTTTTTTCCCCTCCCTTTTGAATTTTTCAAAGCCTTGAACATATGACAGTTGGAATATGCTCTGGTTTCTTTTCTTTTTTAATTAGAAGATAATTGCTTTACAATGATCTGCTGTTTCTGCTAGACAACAATGCAAATCAGCCATAAGTGTGTGTGTATTGACATATACGTGTCATTTACATATACACGTGTGTGTATATTTACATATACTTGCGTGTGTGTTTACATATACATGTGCGTGTGTGTATCTACACATATGTGTGTGTGTGTGTGTGTGTCCCCTCTCTCTCGAGTCCCCTCCTGCCAGGTCATCGCAGAGCGCCAGGCTGGCCTCCCTCTGTTACACAGCAGCTTCCCACCTGCTGTCTGTTCTATGCATGGTAATGTATATATGTCAGAGCTGCTCTCTCAGTTCGCCCCACCCTCTGCTTCCCCTGCTGTGTCCACAAGTCTGTCCTCTACGTCTGTGTCTCTATTCCTGCCTGCAAACAGGTTCATCAGTACCATTTTAGATGCCCCAGTGAAAGCCAATTCTGTGCCCACAAAAAAAAAAAAAAAGACAAAAACTCTAATATTTTAAATGGAAAGTGGATTTGGGAAAATGAGAAAAACATTCCTATACAATAAATGTTAATCAAAATTCTGAGTGTTTAAATGTATCAGAAAGCATGACATTTAAGGCAATAATCTAGTAGTTGGGGCTTTAAAGATTACAATTACAACTTGGCTTTTCTGAACAGACATATTCAAAAAAATTCTGCCACATGTTAAAAAAAAAAATGTAGTCAATAAAACATATTACAGTATTTACCAAACTGAAACAAGTGATATTTATTACCACTCTTTTTCAGTCACACAAGTACTTGGAGAATTAGGAAGTTGAATGAAAAAGGCAAATGTGGAGCAAAAAAAAAATCAAATGTGAAAGATGAAAGGCCACGGAGAAAAATAAGTCAAAAGCTAAGGACGGTTAACACACAGAGATCGCATCAGACCAGAAGGCTGGTCAAGGTGAAGGCTTAAACCAACCCGCGCTCCCAGTCAGCACTGACCACAGCACAATGATGGGAAGACTCCACGCTTCCTCAGATTTCCCATAAAAGGGCAGCAGCAGAAGGTAACGTGAGCAAAACACAGTGACGACCAAAACCCATCTTTAGGACTAACTCCTTCCATTTGCCTCCTTTTATTGATTTTTTTTAAGCCCACGTTGCACTCTCCCAGGCAGCTTGGTTGCAGGGAACACCATTTAATGCACCTTACTGATTCGATCGTACACATTTATACGTGTGTAGAAACTTTTGCTACAGTGCCTTTATTGATCTTTTAATTGGTAATGGAGGCCAGACAACCTGACAAGAGCCTTATTGCAAATATTTTTTATTTTCTCAACTGAGGGCAAGAATATCATCAAAACTGCTCAGCAAATGAAGCAGTGTGCTTTGCTTACCTGGGGTCATGTTTGAGAGATGCTGTCACTAAGAATTTTTTTTTCTAAAGTCAAAACTACATAAGACTGAACAACTCATTTGGATGGAGACTTTTTTTTTTTTTTCAGTTTCTAGAAATATTCCTGATGGGCCCTTAATTTATCGGCTCTGGGAATGACAAGCCAGCGTTCCCTTTCAGTGTAGCCATTTTCAGATTACACAGTGCTCACAGGGTGAGCAAGCCTTCTGGCAAAGTTGCCACAAGGTTAAGTGCTTATGTTAACAATAGTTGTGAACACATTGTGAAGGGGCCCGGGTGAAGGACTTCCTGGCACTGAGCTAATTCTGATACTCTGTCTCTCGTCTGCAGCATGGCCCTCTAGTCCTAGGGATCTCTCGTCTGCAGCATGGCCCTCTAGTCCTAGGGAAAGACTCATTCTCACCCAGATATCTGTGCCCTTTAAGTCCCCTACATGCAAACCTTCAGGTCATGAGCTTTCAAAGGTGCAACGTGCATGCGCAAGTCCAGTCATGTAAGTGAGATCACGGGTCTGGAGTTAACCTGTAAAGGCTGGGTTCTGAGGCTAACTTTGCTGGACTTATGAACAAACTGGAGGAGAAGGCAATGGCAACCCACTCTAGTATTCTTGCCTGGAAAATCCCATGGGTGAAGGAGCCTAGTAGGCTGCAGTCCATGGGGTCGCTAAGAGTCAGACACGACTGAGCGACTTCACTTTACTTTTCACTTTCATGCATCGGAGAAGGAAATGGCAACCCACTCCAGTGTTCTTGCCTGGAGAATCCCAGGGATGGGGGTGCCTGGTGGGCTGCCGTCTCTGGGGTCGCACAGAGTCGGACACGACTGAAGCGACTTAGCAGCAGCATGAACAAACTGGACATAGGAACTCATTCTCACAATGGAACCTGTCCACATACAAGGGCTGAAAAATGAGAGTTAAGGGGACCGTTTGGGTGGCAAACTCTACAGAAGCAGTCACAAGGCTGTAATGAAAAGTGGGTTCCAGGGTCTTTGGCAGGAGGACCTGTCAAAGAGGGAATGGAGCCCAGCCCTTACTGAAGGCAGCAGGGACGCTGGGTTCAAGGCAGAGAAGAGATGAAACCTTTGCTTGTCATCCATGCCCCTCAAACTCCTCCCTCATCTCTCTCCCGCAATCCCAACATTATGTAGCCTGGTGGTCTTGTTCAGTCGCTCAGTGATGTCTGATTCCTTTCAACTCCATGGACTGCAGCACGCCAGGCTTCCCTATCCTATCTCCTAGAGTTTGCTTAAACTCAAGTCCATTGAGTCAGTGATGTCATCCAACCACCTCATCCTCTGATGCCCTCTTCTCCTGTTGCCTTCAATCTTTCCCAGCAGTAGGGTCTTTTCCAATGAGTTGGCTCATTGTATCAGATGGTTACAGTATTGGCGCTTCAGCTTCAGTATCAGTTCTTCTAATGAATATTCAGGCTGATTTCCTTTAGGACTGACCAGTTTGATCTCCTTGCAGTCCAAAGGACTCTCAAGAGTCTTCTCCAGCACCAAAATTCAAAAGCATCAATTCTTCAGCGCTCATTTTCTTTATGGTCCAATGCTCACATCTGTACATGACTACTGGAAAGACCATAGCTTTGACTATGTAAGCTTACGTATAGTCAAACTTGGATGAATCACATGAACCAGAAGTTCCAGTCCTAACGCAGTGAGTGAAAGTCGCTCAGTCATGTCCACCTCTTTGCGACCCCATGGACTATACAGTCCATGGAATTCTCCAGGCCAGAATAGTGGAGTGGGTAGCCTTTCCCTTCTCCAGGGGATCTTCCCAACGCAGGGATCGAACCCAGGTCTCCTGCACTATGGGAGTCCTAATGCCAAGTCAGGTCTAATCTCACTCTGCCATAGAAGATTTCTAGTGGAAGGCAGACTTAAACTTGGATTTTTTTTTTAATTTAGTAATATTGACAAGCAAATATTTTTCCCATTGCATTTTGTACTTTCCAATATCAAGGCAAATAATGTAATAAAATCAAGTGTATAAAAAGATAGAAATAAAAGGAAAACACCAAGTATAACTTCTAAAAGGCATCCCCAGAATCATGGATCAAATTTGAAAAAAAAAAAAAAAAGTTTAAATCTGTATTGCTGCATACCATTCACTGACCTTTAGGTCTTCCCATGCCTAGATAACAGCTAGGTGGATCTGCCACTTTCTGGCCTGACTGGTCATTAATATTAACAGAGGGTCTACATATCTTGAGGTTTCCGGGCTGGCTCAGTGGTAAAGAATCTGCCTGCTAATGCAGGAGATGCGGGTTCGCTCCCTGGCTCGAGAAGATCCTCTGGAGGAGGAAATGGCAACCCATTCCAGTATCCTTGCCTGGGAAGTCCCATAGAGAGAGGAGCCTGGAGGGCTACAGTTCACGGGGTTGCAAGAGAGTCGGACAGAACTACTGAACAGCAGTGACACGTACCCTGAAGTTCTGGCAACTACCAGCGGCCTGGGCATGATGCAGATTTCCTCCAGCAAATGATCTCTGGGAAATCTCTGCCTGTCTCAGCAGCGGCAGTGAACCGAATACGTGAACAGCCTCACAGGCACCACTGTCTCCCATGCCCCCATGTTCCCGAGCATGGCATGCTTCTTCCGTGTGGCTCAGATCTTCACTGAGTTCTTCTGGATAGATGGGAGCTCTTCCCCAGCGCTGATCTCACTGACTAAGGACACCACCCAAACCTGTGCAAGTTATACCCATTGCCCAGAATGCCTAGTTAATGCACTTATATATCATGAGTGCACAGCAGAATAACATAGTCAAACAAGGAAGGAGACGAGGCCTGACCTTCTAGTGAGGACCACCTGATTTAAGGCGTGGTATTCACAAATACCAGCGCTCTTGAGCAAGGCGTAATTTGTGAACATCGTGACTATACCTTGACTTTTATTATTTAAAATTCATGTATAGCTAATTTGCCAATCATACTGAACACACAATGGGCCCTTACATGCAAACAGAACTAATAATGTGGTATCTAATTCTTATGCTGCCCCACATCCCACACAGGGGATCAGCCTCACTTGAACAAATTCTGATAGGAGAACAGGGGCTGTGATTTTAAGCCATTTTCCTCTTTTATTTTCTGCAGAATTCTTACTTTAAATTAAACCTACATCCATAACTGTAATTAGTTCCCTTGAAAATCTTCAGGATTTTTGAATTAAAATGTGTAGGAAACTATTATTCATAAGATGGTATTTTCCAAATATTATAAAGCATTGGAAATGCCATATTTTTTACTTTGTAATATGAAAACTTTCAAAAGCCCTTTTAATCCGGGCTCAAAGAGTACACAGTATATGATACAACCTAGAGGAAAAGAATTTTATAAACTATACTACAGTTTTTTAAATATAAGAATCTCTAATCAGTTTTTCAACATAACAAAATGTAGTTTTTACAGTCAAACGATCTAGTAATTTAAGGAAAAGCTCGGTGACATTAAGTGAAAAAACAAAAAATCTTACACCAAAACCATTCATTCTATGGTTAACTACCTTTCTCTAGTGCAATGTATAGAATTACAATGGAATTAGTTCTTAAGTTACCAATTAAAAAGATTAATTGGTAAAGATAATATTAACCCATTCTATTTAAATGGTCCATCTCTCATCCACATTTAAATAGAAACAGGGCTTTCATTTGCTGCTTTTCAAAAAGAAGTGCCTTCCAAATAATAATCGTTTAATGGCATATCATTAGAGATGTTAATAATAACACCAGTTAATGTCTAATAGGCATACCAAGATGGCAACTGATTCCTCTTGGGTTATATTTGCTCAGTCCCTTTTCCTGATACCTGACCATAACAAGCATCCTAAGCATAGATTAACAATTTTTGCCTAAAAAACCTTGAAACCATCTCATTTACTCATACTAGCTTTTTGTTGTTCAGTTGCTAAGTCATGTCTGACTCTTTGCAACCCCACAGGCCGCAGCCCGCCAGGCTCCTCTCTCTATGGGGATTTTTCAGGCAAGAATAGAGGAGTGGGTTGCCATTTCCTTCTTCAAGGGATCTTCCTGACCCAGGAATCAAACCCACGTCCCCTGTGTCTCCTACATAGCAGGTGGATTCTTCACTGCTGAGCTACTGAGGAAGCCTTTTAATCAGCAACTCATTCTTAAGAAGGCCCAACACCACCCTAACTAAAGCTGTAGAAGAGGCGCTGTCTTTAACCCAGTCCTTTTGTGCTCTGGAGGTCATCCCACACCATTTCCTTGCTGAATTTTCTCAACTAGCACCCGAGACCCTCACCCTCAACTATTCATGACTTCATAGGGCTAGCCTCTTTATGGACAGTATTCCCAAATCTGACCAATCTGCAAAGGCACAGTTTTAAAAACACCTATCCTTTCTCCTGTCTGCTACCATTTCCTAGGTTCCAACCATCTAATCAGATTGATACCAATTGTTCACTAAGAATCTTATATTGATCCCTTCATTCAACAAGTATCCACTGAGCACCAACCATGTGTCAGCATCTTCTAGGTGCTAGGGGTATATCCATGGGTGGGATCAGATCAGGACATTCACCTTCATGAGAGGCTAACACAATACATACGCAAATTAACTGATAATAAAGATGGGTGTAGGTATGTATATATATTCCATTAGGTGTTTCTCAGAGAAATAAAGGAAAAGAACATAAAAGAAGAGCTGCGGTTGTGGGATTGCATTTTAAATAAGATGGTTACACAGGTGATTAGCTACATAAAGGCCTGAAGAGGGGGAGAAAGTCTTGTGGAGGAACATGGGGAAAGTGTTCCAGGCAGAGGACAGCAGATTCCTAAGTATCAAGTCTAATATTTTTGAGCAACAGAAAGGAGGCCAATGAATCTCGACTGGGGTAAATGAGGCGAAGTGTAGTCAGGGAGGGTACCAAGGACCACTGTAAAGACTCTGCTTTTACTCTGGAAGAGGAGGGAAGCTACCGGAGGGTTCTCAGCAAAGGAATACTATCACGTATTATTTTCAAAACATCTATACAGCAAGTCCCCAACATACGAACCTTCAAGTTATGAGCTTTCAAGGACGCAAACCTGCGCTCCATCAACGTCCAGCAGGGTGAGGCTGCCGCTCGCCCTCTGGGTCTATCACTGATGACCCTTCAGCTTTATCATCTCCTGCCACCTCTCTCGCCTCCACCCAGGAGCCCTTGCCTGCTCCCTCAGGGCCAGCCCCTGGATGCCGGCTGCTGTCCTACACTACTGTACTTTTCAAGACACCACACTGTCAGATTAAACACATTTTATTTCTATGTTTGTTTTTACGTATTATTTATATGGGAAGTATTATAAACCTATCATAAAACAGAATGATACGGTTGAGTGCATTAGTTGGGTACCTAGGCTAACATTGCTGGACTTACAAACAAACTGGACTTAACAAACGTGCTCTCGGAATGGAACTCGTTTGTATGTGGGGAACTTACTGTATTGAGATACAACCGACAAACCATATGTTCTTCCATTTGTAAAGGGTACAATTCACTGGTCTTCAGTATTTCATAGAATTATGAAACCATCATCACAATCGACCCTAGAACATTGCATCACTCCAAAAAGAAACCCCACGCCCCTCAGCAGCACTCCCCCAGCCTCAAGCTGCTAGTCTAGGCAACTCCTCACAGACTTGCCTATTCCAGATATATCACAGAAATGGCATCATGCAGCGCGTGCTCTTTTGCCACTGGCTCCTTTCACTTACTATAACGTTTGTAAGGGTCACTCTTGCTGTAGCATATACCAGGACTTCATTGCTTTTTACTGCTCAATAGCATTCCATTAAATGGATATACCACACTTGGCTTATCCAGTCATCATTGACGGACTTCGGGTTGCTTCCATTGGGTAACTGTCACAAATGATGCTTTGAAGAACACTTGTACTGTGGTTTTACACAGATGTGCACGTGTGCTAAGTCACTTCAGTTGTGTTCAACTCTGAAAAGCTACAGAGTGAGCCCGCCAGGCTCCTCTGTCCATGGTTATCTCCAGGCAAGAATGCTGGAGTGGGTTGCCGTGCCCTCTGCCAGTTTGATATAGACATGTATTGTCAGCTGTCTTGGGTAAATATAATGCCTAAAAGTATACTTGCTGGCTCATATACTTAACCTTTTGAGGAACTGCAAAGCTGTTTTCCAAAGTGGTTGAAACATTTTTACTTTCTACCAGTAGTGTGTGAGGGTTCCAACTTCTCCATATTCTCAACACTTGTAATTTTACCTGTCTTTTTGATCACAGTCACCTAAGCTGGTATAAAGTAGCATCTCGTTGTGGTTTCGATTTGCATTTCACAGATGGCCAAAAATATTGAGCATTGTTTTGTTCTTACAGGTCATTTGTACATCCTCTTTGGAAAATGCATATTCAGATCCTCCACTGTTTTTTTTTTTTTTTTTAATAAGGAATGCCTTTTTATTACTGAGTTGTGAGAGTTCACTACATATTCTAGATAAAGGTCCCTCATCAAATATATCGGAGAAGGCAATGGCACCCCACTCCAGTACTCTTGCCTGGAAAATCCTTGGACGGAGGAGCCTGGTAGGCTGCAGTCCATGGGGTTGCTAAGAGTCGGACACGACCGAGCAACTTCGCTTTCACTTTTCACTTTCCTGCATTGGAGAAGGAAATGGCAACCCACTCCATTGTTCCTGCCTCAAGAATCCCAGAGATGGGGGAGCTTGGTGGGCTGCCATCTATGAGGTCGCACACAGTCGGACACGACTGAAGCGACTTAGCAGCATCAAATATATGGTTTGCAAATATTTCCTATCATTTTTGTAAGCTGTCATTTCATTTATGATTTGCCATAAAACATTAAAGTTTTTAATTTTTATGAAATTCAAATTATCTATTTTTTCTTTTATTTTCTTGTGCTTTTGGGGTCACATCTCAGATGACCCCACTGCTTAATCCAAGATGTGAATTTTTATACTTTTGTCTCTTTTTCAGAGATTTATCATTTCAGCTCTTATGTTTACATCTTTAATTAACTTTTGTATACCATGTGAGAGAAGGGTGTCTAACTTCATTCTTTTGTATGTAGAAACCAAGTTTGTTTTAGCATCTTCTGAAAAGACTGCTGGTTCTCCACTGAATGACTGGCTCCCATGTCAAACTAAACGACACGTTAACAGGATTTGTTGCCCTTACATTAGCCAAGTAGGAGATGATGGTGGCTCAACAAGGAGGATGACATGGAAACGCTGAGAAGTGGTCAAATTCTGGATACGCTTTGAAAATTGAGCTGATGAGACTTGCTTAGAGACTGTATGTGGGTGCAAAAGGATGAGGGGACTTAAAGTCAGCTCCAGCATTTTTGCCCTGATGTCACACAGACTGTAATGCTGGTTTGGAAAAGAGTCACATGATTATCTGGGCTCCTCTGTCCATGGAATTTTCTGCGCAAGAATGCTGGAGTGGGCTGCCGGTCCCTTCTCCAGGGGATCTTCCAGACCAAGGATCGGACCCGGGTGTCCTGCGTCTTCCGCATCACAGGTGGATTCTTTCCTGCTGAGTCCCCGGGGAAGCCCCTTTATGAGGAAAGGGTGGTTTAAATGTCCCTGTTCTGGTGAGAGCAGACGGACCATTCAGAAGGCTACTGTGATAATCTCTCTTTGAGGATTTATCTGAACTGTCCCTAGTCCTTCCTGTAGACATGATGACTGACCTCTGACAAATAATTAGTTGTGAGAACTACAACTCTCACCATGAGGCAATGCAGAAGATGGTACAGGCTAGAAGGGATTTTTAGCCATCCTTCAAGTCACACTCCTGCAGAAAGTATTCACTGGAAGACAGGAGAGCTTCATTTCCTATTAACTCAAGCAGCTCTTGTAGCAGACTTGCTAATAGGCCCAGGCCAGCAGGTTCTCAGGCATTAATCTTCAAGTTCTATGAAAGCCCCTTGAGAAGATGGTCAAGGCACAACTCACACAGCTCACGTCTCCACACTGGTGGAAATAAGCAGCACATCTCTAGGGTTCCTTAAAGGCACTTGATCTCCCTCCCCTGGCCTCTGGAGTGGCAGGTCAAGCAGGGCAAGGACTGCGACATGCAGGGAGGGAACAGGGGCATTTAAGCCACCTCTTTCCTCATAAAGGGGCTTCTCCGGGGACTCAGCGGTAAAGAATCCACCTGCAATGCGGAAGATGCAGGAGACCCAGGTTCGATCCTTGGTCTGGAAGATCCCCTGGAGAAGGGAATGGGAACCCATGCCAGCATTCTTGCCTGGACAATTCCATGGACAGAGGAGCCTGTTGGGCTACAGGTCACAGAGTCGGACACGACTAAAGTGACTTAGCACGCATGCACGTTCTTCATGAAAAAAAAAAGGTGATTTTCTTCTGGATTTAGCACCCCTCCTCTCCCCTCTAGCCTAGCTAAGATTTCCATTTCAGTGAAACTCTCTGGAGTCCGGAGGGCACGGGGAAGAGCTAGTGCTCCTTTCAAGGGAAGGCTGGGAGGCATCTCTGAAAACCAGCTCTGGACAACCTTGAACTAGATCTGAGAAGCTGCTCTGCAGACAGACAAAGAGCCTCTGTTTAGGACCCTAATAAGCCCCCCAAGCATTTCTTGTCAGTGAAGCAACAGCTAATGAGGAAGCAGTGCCTCTCAGCACTAGGCACACTCAGAGGGAAGGAGGCCAGGCTAGCACCTCAAGGATTTCCAAGGCACACAAAGGAAAATGTAAATCTGTCCCCAGGCCTGGAGACAAGACAGAGACCAAATGGAATCCGAGAGGGCATTGTTAAGCAGTTCGTTATAGATGCATGGGAGGCCTTTGATGGACCCCTCCAAGACGGACGTTAAAACAAAAAACCCAAATGTAAATATGAAGACTGTTTGCTTCAATTAAGTCTAAGCTACAGGAGTGTGAACTTTCCTATTGCCTCCGTGCACTGCTCTGCCAGTGCCTTCACCATTATTAAAGTGTGTTTATACAGGGTTTGGCTTTTCATCTATTATGGAAAAATTACATCTTGCCCACAGCACTACAGAGGCCTGAGCACAGTAAATCCCCCACTGACCTTGAACCCAAGCTAAAACAAACAGTCACTCTCCTTGGTGCTGAACTGCCTAAATAATGCACTGCATGCGTGCCTCCGAATATAAATTACAACTACAAGGCATCTCACCAACAGGGTTTTCCAGAAGGCAGTGTTTGTAGAGGCACTTGGATGTAGACTAAATCCTTGGGGAGATAACTGGGAAGACGCTCCCTGGCAGAAGATGATCACGTATGTGCTGAACACTAAGACTCTTGAGAGGCCCTTGGACTGCAAGGAGATCCAACCAGTCCATCCTAAAGGAAATCAGTTCTGAATATTCATTGGAAGGGCTGATGCTGAAGCTGAAGCTCCAATACTCTGGCCACCTGATGCAAAGAACTGACTCATCAGAAAATACCCTGATGCTGGGAAAGATTGAAAGTGGGAGGAGAAGGGGACGACAGAGGATGAGATGGTTGGATGGCATCACTGACTCAATGGACATGAGTTTGAGCAAGCTCCGGAGTTGGTGATGGACAGGGAAGCCTGGTGTGCTGCAGTCCATGGGGTTGCAAAGAGTCAGACACAACTGAGCAACGGACTGAACTAAGCAGTGCTCAGTCCTGTCCAACACATTCAGTCGTGTCCAACTCTTTGCGACCCCAGGGACTGTAGCCCACCAGGCTCCTCTGCCCATGGAATTCTCCAGATAAGAATACTGGAGTGGGTAGCCGTTCCTGTCTCCAGGGGATCTTCCCAACCCAGGGATCGAACCTGGGTCTCCTGCATTGCAGGCAGATTCTTTACCAGCTGAGCCACCAGGGAAGCCCAAACACACACACAATGTGCTGGGGTTGGAGCCCCACCAAGGAGGTGGCAAGACTGCAGCAGCCTCTGGTCAGAAGGCTTCACAACGGTGGAGGAAGAAGAAGTTGCAAGAGCAGAGGTAACTGCAAGGAAAAGCTCAAACCGGCAAAGCATCATGAGATGGGTAACATGAAGCAAGAGTGAAAGAAGACAAAAACGTCAACCAGAATGTCAATCTCATGGAAAATGGCATTTCCATTAGAACCACCATGAAAATGCATCCACATGGAAAAGTGTTTCTAAAATAATGTTAAATGAGAAAAGCAAGATATAAAACGGTGAATGCATGATGGTTGCAATCACGTATACAAAAGGCTGAAATGTGGATGGGAAATCTATCAGTAACCACCAAACAACAGTCGTAGAATTGTGGACAGATCAGTTTTCTTTTAAAATGACTTTTAATCTTATGGTAAAGACACATGTGTATACACTCACCATATTTTTATAGGCAATTAGAGTGTATGTAAATATTCACTGCAGCCCTGTAATGGTTTAAAAAATGGGAAGCGATTCAAATATCCGTCTATCAGGGACAGATCAAATAAATTCTGGCATATACAGAAAATGACTTCCTATGCCACTTCAAACACTGAGGTATATCTGTCTGTACTGATGTGCAGCTAAGTCTGTGAGATACAGCCAAGTAAAATTTTTAAAAGGTAAGATGCAGAAAAACATGCATGATATAATATTTTTATTAAAATAAATAACTGCATTAGTATATGCTGGTATATATACAGGAAAGAAAGAGTTGGAGTAATAGACACAAATGCAGGAAAAATTATGGGACTGCATGTTTTCATTTCCTACATTAATGTATATCTCTGATGCTTGAATTTTGTACAATATAAACTTACATCGGTCACAATTTTAAAGAGTGAAAATTGAACCAAAATTTTTGAAAGCGACTAGCATATGTGGGCTTCCTTGGTGGTTTAGTGTTAAAGAATCCGCCTGCAATTCAGGAGACACAGGAGATGCAGGTTCGATCCCTGGGTCAGAAAGACCCCCTGGAGAAGGAAATGGCAACCCACCCCAGTATTCTTGCCTGGAGAATCCCCATGGACAGAGGAGCCTGGCGGGCTACAGTCTATGGAGTCATGAAGAGTAGGACATGACTGAGCAACTGAAACTTTTCACTACAACTAGAGAGTCCATGTGCTGAGATCTCACATCACACAGCAAAGATCCCATGTGCTGCAACTAAGCCCCGATGCAGCCAAATAAATAAATAACAAAGATATAAATTTCTCAAAAAAAAAAAAAGAAAAAAAGAAGTCTATCCCAGGGTAATAAGTGGTAAAATCTAAGCACAGCTTTGAAGAGCAGAGGGTGGGTAGGGCTGCGGAGGGGCAGGGTACAGACAGGCAGTGTAACTAAAGGAATGAAAAGCAGTGGTCACACTGAGCTCTAACCTGGGCAGGGAGCTAACCAGTTGCCCTGTGTTGAAGGGTGGGCGGAATGAGAAAACCACCTGAACCAAAGGAGAAGGTACTTCACAGGGTACGAAGATCCACTGTCCATTCACAGAGTCCCGAGGGGAAAAAAATGACAGGGAATTTCTGAAACCCAGAAGGAGGTGGAAAAAACATGGAAAAAGCAAGGCTGAGAATGACTGGGTAACAGTGAGTAAAATACCACAAAAGAATATCAAGAGGCGAGGAAACAGAATTTATGCGGGGACTCATAACATATGGCTGATTTACCAAAAGCCAGTCAGGCACCCAGTAAGCTGGCTGCAAACCCATGAACCTGAAATCTTTCCTGCTTTCAAAAGCAATTGGAACTTCAAAATGCAGTTTGTCTGCCCTTAACAAGTTCAGCAAATTTCAGCTGAAAATCACTGTTCCTTACAGATCCTGTTAGTCTGTGTCACCATGTCCCAGATGTTCCTAGGAATCAGAACAGCTAATTTATTTAGTTACCAAGCCCTCCCATCCAGTAGGCAAGGAAAGCTGACAAGAGGAAGCAGCATCCCTCAGTATAAAAAGTAAAATGATGGGCTCGGCTCTACCACTCACAGGCACATCTAAACCGCTAAGTGCCTCAGGCGCCCAGTCTGAAAAATGGGTACACAAAATTGTGAGATTCAAATGATAGAAAAATGATAACGCAGTGTCCTGGACATAGCACAACACTCAATGTTACCGGATGAACAAATGAACCAAGGTAGCTTGGTGCTACAGGTACTACTATTATTGTGCATAAAACAAAAGTATATGGGAAAGGGTAACACTCTAGTGAATTAAGTCAGGGCAAGTCACTTCCTTTTAACATCCAAGTCTCCCATCTACTGCTTCTCCTACTGTTATTGCCCTTCCTGGGCATTTATAACTCATCCCCGACATTGGAAAGTATTATTTCTGTGCTTTTTGGCTTTTCTCTTTAGAACTATAAGATCTCAGATGGCGAGGGATGTGACTTCAGGATTCATGAGCAGGCAAATTACCAATGAACATTATAAAGCTACACAGAGAAGCAACAACGTCCAAGCCTTCCTCAGGCCCAGGGCGGACCCCACGGTGCCAAGGTTTATGTGGTGGCAGTGAAGGGGACCCCAGATCCTTTGGCAACGCTGAGGTGAGGCAGTCTTCAGAGCACATCAAACGGGGTACCTTTCACTTGAAGGCCATTAAGATTAAGCAATACTCTCTAGGTTGCTGCCGCTGCTGCTGCTAAGTCGCTTCTGTCGTGTCCGACTCTGTGCGATCCCATAGACAGCAGCCCACCAGGCTACCCCGTCCCTGGGATTCTCCAGGCAAGAACACTGGAGTGGGTTGCCATTGCCTTCTCCAAACTCTCTAGGTTAGGGGTTGTTAACTCTAGGTCCTTGGATTCCAAAGGGACTCACGGATGGAATTCACGGAGGTGCTGATACTCAACTGGGGAAAAAAGTCAGATCTTTATTTTTACCAAAATAACAATAAACATTTGTTGTTTAGCCGCTAAGCTGCAGCTGACTCTTTAGCGACCCCATGGACTATATAGTCTGCTGGGTTCCTCCATCCACGGGATTTCCCAGGCAAGAATACTGGAGTGGGTTACCATTTCCTTCTCCAGGGGATCTTCCTGACCCAGGGACTGAATCCATGTCTCCAGCATTGGCAGGCAGATTCTTGACCACTGAGCCACCTGGGAAGCATTTTTTATTTTTTCTTACCAATATCCAATTGAAATTTAGCATTTGCTTGAATTATAAATCTAGGCAATGAATCACGGTAGCATTAATGGGGTACATTTGTCACCAACGGAAGCCATCACTGTTTTCAGATCTCATTGTAACTGACACCAATACCTGAAAACATCATGTACGTTTACAATCAGCTGGAAATTCCAGCAGTTACTATTCCCTCTGCCAGATCTAATATAAGCAAAGAGCACATGTGATATTATTACAAAACAGATTTGACTTAATACTTGATAACTATAATTAACATAATTGGCTCCTTATTATTCTATGTATTTCATCTTACGTATTTACATACTTTGCTCTGAGATGCAAAAATAAACTCTGCCGGACTACCAAAGATGTCCAGGACACTGAAAAAGTGTAAGAAGCCCTGGACTGCACCACCCAACAACTGAAAACACCGTGTAGGCTTGAAACAAGGCAAATGCAAGGGTGGAAACGTCTGAGATCTGTAATTATTCTGAGATGCGTGAGTTGCTTATACTGACGAGAAAGTCTGAAATTAATAACAAGACTTATGTAATAGAGTGGCCCATGCATGAGACAGTCCAATCTGAGTTCTTTTAATAACCTTTTTCCCTTTGGGTTAAAAAAAAAAACAAGCCTCAGAGTCAAGCGCTTGGCTTTGATCCTATCTCAAATTTACTGTCTGGCCTTGGGCAAGCCAGTAAACCTCTCTAAGCCTCATTTTTTCTTGTCTATAAAATGTGAATGATAATACCTGTCTCAAAGCATTATTAAGAGGATTAAATAATACATGCAAAACACTAAATAATACATGCAAAGTACTTAGCACAGTACCTCACATAGTAAGTACTCAATAAATCAGAGCAATATCACTGCTTTTAGTCATTAATGGCATTTGAATCATAACTTATACTGAGACTTAAGATGATTTCTTTAAAAGATTATACAATCAAGAGGCAATATAACACACGGCCTCAGAACACAGACTCTAAAGATAGACTGCTCGCATTTGAATTCTCCGCCACCACTTAGAATCTGTGTAACTCTGAGTGCGCATCTCAGTTTTTTTGAGACTGAGTTTCCAGATCTGTGAAATAGGGAAAATGGTCATATCCCCTTCATAGCACTGTTACAAAGGCCAGGTTACAGCCATATGCGAAGTCCACTACAAAGTGCCTGGCAAACAGTAAATGCCTGATGATCGTCAGCTCTTGCTGTATCATCACTAGTCATTCATTATATGATGGTTTCACAACAGGCGACACAGAACTCTTTCCTCTTCCTCTCATCTTAATTTCAGTGATGACTGACCATAAGTGAAGTGGAGGAGTCCCACTTCGACAAAACTATTTATTGGAGAAGGGAAGAGCAGCCCGCTCCAGTGTTCTTGCCTGAAGAACTGCATGGACAGAGGATTCAACTGTAAACCTGGCGGGCTGCAGTCCGCGGGGTCACAGAGAGTCAGATGCGACTGAAACTAACGCAGTTACATGAATATATTTGGATGCTAATAAGAACGAGGCTGGGAGGAAATTCAGCTACAGTTATTTCCTAGGAGGGATTAGAAAGGCCCCACTTTTCAGGGCTTTGGAACCAAGGCCAAGCTCACATAGAAAGATACTTAAAAAAAAAATGCTTCCCTCATGACCACAGATCTGTGTCGGAAAGGGACAAGCGCAACTCGCCTCTGTTCCTTTAAACAGGCGCCGAGGGGGGCCTCTGTGGCCCGGGCTGGAGCTCACCCTGGAGAAAGGATGGAGACACGGGGCTGGGTGACAGCGAGGGCCACGTCAGCATCACGGGACAACGCGCACCTGTGCTCAGCCGGGGCCGGCCCTGCTCCTCACCCCGCAATTAGTGGGGCTGGCTTCATTTAAATCCTGCACCTACCCCTCATCTCTGAGAACATGCCTGAGGGTCACAGTAAAAACAATAATCATGATGATAACAGACATTCACTTCTCCCCATCTTTTAAGGGAGCTGAGTAATCAGTAACCCAGCAATTCACCATCACGGCAAAATAAGGAAACAAAACTATCCTCACCATCCCTGTATTTCCTTGATTTTTACTCATAAAAATCAAAAACTTTTACTCGTAAGCTTTAGGAATTCAAGGTTCTCTGCTGACTGTAATATTAACACTCGAAGCATAGAAGGGAGTAAATACTAAAATCAAATGGTGATACGTAAGCACCATAATTCTGACAGACGATAAAATGAAAGCTCATTGCTCTCCCCAGTACGCCACAAAAATGCAAGGGTCGGATCTGCTTTTTATTACAAAATAACAATTAAGAGATTACTAAGTTCACCAGTTTGAAAGCCAGAAGCACTAAATCTTTAGGTTTTCCCCAGCTGCACGCCGAAGTATTCCCTGGAGACTGAGTTTTCCAGCACATATAGCTAAAGGTCCACACCGAGGAGGAAGGAAAATAAGAAGCTTTTCATACCAGGAAAGCAAAATTTGGCATACTCTGGGCTCACTGGCCAAAGGTTATCGGGAAGTAGAAATATTTACAGTGGAATCAGGGTCAATTGGTAATTAGAGGGCTCTCCTCTTTGGGCTCAAGTCATGCCAGTATTATTATTTCCAGCATCCCTTAACAGGAGCCACAGTAAAACACTCCAACTGAGGGATTAACAGTGCCCTTTCCATGCTGGCTTTCAGCACTGCAGGGGCGTTGCCCAGCACCCAGGGAGAGGCCGCCCGGGCTTCAGCGCCTGGACCACTGGAGCTCAACCACACCAAGATGCTTTCCAAATCTCCAGGCTGCTGAGTTTGGGTCTCAGCTCCGGGCTGCACTGGGCTGATGTGATTCTGCGGCAGAGCAGGTTCACAATTTGGATTAAGGCAACATCTCGGATCTGGAATCTTCTGACAAAGCAGCCTTGGACCAAGACTGGCACATGTGCACTGTCAACAGATGGGGTGAGGGGAAGACAGGAGAGAAATCCAGGAATGGATGTCCACGGGTATGTGTCTGCAGAGTTGGCATTAAGCCCCAAATTTTCCACAGGACCCCGTTTTGGGGTGGGAGCCATTCAAAATACAATACCTATCCCAGGAAGTGATCATATGGGACATTTATCAATGGAAATTTTTCTTATTTAGCTAAAATCCTGCAAATCCTTAATTATCAGAGTTAAGCATTCATTCTAGGGTGAAAATAATCTTCCTTAATTAAATACAGCCTCCTCCTCCATCCCATCCTAAATGGGAAGGAAATCTAAAAAAGAGGGGATATATGTATTTGTATAACTGATTCACATTGCTATACAGCAAGAAAACTAACATAACATTGTAAAGTAACTACACTCCAATAAAAATTCATTTAAAAAAAATATGGCCTATTACTGCCCAGATTAAACAGCTTTGGTGGCTTTCCTGTACCTATGAGCTAAAAATCCTAATACTTCAGAATGATGAGCAAGACCTCTATGGTCTGGTCGCTATGTACTTCTCTGCGCTGCCTTTACCTCCAGGCTGCCAGGATGCTAAACCTCCCTGTGAGTCCTCAAAATTTCTGCCGCACTCCTTCACACCTCCCAGCCCTCACTGAGGCCCTGTACTCTGTTCTGTCTTTGCAGCATTTCTGACAAATGCGTATCCACCTTTCCCAGCTCGGCCAAGATCACCTCCCAGGAAAAGCTGACCACCCCCTTTCTTTGCGCCCACATCATGCCCTGTAACCTCCTGCCTGCCACAGCCCTTCACTGCACTGGTTCTACTAATTTTATGGAGGAGTAACTCAAATTCACTGCACGTTTTAAGTGTACAGTTTCCTAAGGTTTAGCATAGGCTGTACCTGTGAAAATATGACCGCAATCAAGACCATGAACATAGCCCACTAGCTTCAAAGGCTTTTCACGCCCTGCTGCCGTCTCTCCCTGTCACCTCCTCCTGGCCTTTTCTCATCCTCAGGAAAAACTGATTTGCTTTCAGACACTCTAAATTCACTCTCATTTTTAACAGTTTTAAATATACGGAACTGTACGGTATGTATTCTTTCAGTTGAGGATAGAGGACTTGTTCCTTTCATTCAGCATAATTACATAGATTCATCCATGCTGTCGCACGAATCAACAGTCCATCACCTCTTATTCCTGCGTCATTTCAGCACAGATAGGGAGACCCAGGTTCGATCCCTGGGACAGGAAGATTCCCTGGAGAAGGAAAGGGCAACCTACTACTCCAGTATTCTTGCCTGGGAAATCCCATGCCAGAGGAGCCTGGAGGGCTAGACTCTCTGGGGTCACAAAAGAGTCAGACACAACTTAGCAACTACACAGCAGCAGCAGCAAAGGGCTGTGCCTCAGTGAGGCTGCTCTGTCACCTACTGATGACCATTTGAGCTGTTTCAACATTTTGGCTATTACAAAGTCCACTGCTATGAACTATTCATACATAAGTCTCTGGGCAGACACATGTTGTTATTTTTTTCTCTTGGGTAAACATTTAGAAGTGGGAAAGGATGATTCATGCGCAAGATGTTTAATTTTTTTAAGGAACTATTTTAAGGAACCGCCAAACTATTTTCCCTAGTGGCTATTCCATTTTATATTCCCAGGAACAAAGTATGAAAGTTCATTTCCTCCAAAGCCTCATGGACATTTGATATGGTTAGCTGTTTCAATTATAGCCATTCTAATGTGTCTTTGTGTTACTTCACTGGAGTTTTAATTTGCACTTTCCTCATGATTCATGACATTGAACATCTTTCCATGCATCTATTTCTGTGTCTTCCTTGTGAAATATCTGTCCATATCACATGTCCATTATTTTAGTCGGTTGCTTATTTTCTTATTATTAAGGTTTGAGAGTAATTCATATATTCTGGATGCAAGTCCATTATCATATATATTTGGAAATATTTTCTTCCAATCTGTGGTCTATCTTTGCATTTTCTTAACAGTATCTTTTGAAGAGCAGAATTTTTAATTTTAGATGAAGTCTAATTTATCAATTTGTTCTTTTATGGATTGTGGTTTCTGATCTAAGATCTAAGAAATCTTTTTTTCATCACTGTATTAAGTTTAATGTGTATAGCACAATGGTTTGATTTACATGTATTATGAAATGATGACCACAATAGGTTTAACTAACATTCATAAAATCTAAGAAATCTTCGTCCAACTCAATGTCACAAAGATTTTTCCCCATGATTTCTTCTATAAGATTTATAGTTTTGTGTTCTCCTTATATGTCTATCATCTATTCTGTGTTCATTTTAATACATACTACAAGGCATGCTTCAATGTTCATTTTTTCGCTTTTGGATGTTGAATGGTTTCAGAGTCATTTGTTGAAGAAACAGTCCTAGAGTCAGTGAATGAATCTAGGATTCCTTTGTCTCTAATATACACGCACCTTTGTCTATATATACATGTGTCTCTTTCTGCTGTTCTAGTACTCTGTACATTTACTAAGATAATAGCACCACACTCTTGGCTACTAAGCTTTACAAGTCATTAAATCAGGTAGTTTTTGTCTTTCAGTTTTGCTCATCCCTTCCAGAGTTGTTTTGGCTAGCTAGTCTAGTATCTCTGCATTTCTACATGACTTTTTAAGTTCATCTTTGCAGTTTCAAAAACTACCAGCATTTTGATTGTGGTTGAATCTACAGATCAGTTTGGGGAAAACGGACATCGTAACAATATTGAGACTTCTGACCATGTACAAAATACACCTCTCCGTTTATTTAGGTCTTCTTTAGTTTTTCTCAGTAACAACGTGTGCTTTTTTAGCGTCTAGGTTTTGCACATCTTTCGTAGGCTTATTCATAAGTATTTCTGTCTTTGATGCTATTGTAAATGGCATTTATTTCAATTTCTGATTGCTCAGTGTTAGTACAAAACTATTTTTATGCATTGATATTGTGTCCTGGAATCTTGGTCGCTGGAATTAAAAATTAAGTTGCCATCTCAATGCCTCAGGGGAGAAAGAAAGTTGATCACAACCACATTCAGGAAACTGTATGCTGTGGAGATGTATTTCCTAGGGGAAAATAAAGGAAGTTAAATATCTCCTCAACATTCCTGTTTCTATATCTCTGACCTAGATGATTCGAATCAGTCCTTGAGCTCATGAGCCAAGTGCTTCGGAAAAAGTTCTAAGATTAAATGCACATGGTCCTTCCTAAACTGTTTCTCAAATGAGAAACAGTATAATCCCTCAGCACAGAAAAGAAACTCCAGGGAGCCCGTAAGAGCAGAGCTTCACCAACCTATTGGTCTTGATTCCTTCAGGATGGTTTCTGCTCTTTGCCTCATCCTTTTATGACCAGGTTTTCTCAATGGGAATCTAGCCCTTCCATTTCAGAACTGGGCCAGAAATTGGAGGGTTTCCTCTACGAATCTACTTGCATGTTGAATGATTAGTCTTGAGTTCCCGACTCCGAATTCTACATATGAATACATGTCTACAGCCTGTATAACTGAATCCGCTTACGTTCTTGTTGACCCCACATCCATAAATAGGATGCCTGCTTCCCAGTGCAGCATATCCTCTTTGCTGCACTGATTCTCCACAAGAGAACATTCTGAGGTCGCGTGTTCCACCATCCTTCACATCCCCAGAATTCTATCTGCTTGGGGGCATAAAAGAAAGGACACCATTGTTACAAATCCCAGAACACAAAACCACTTCTCCATCCCACACTGCACAGGCAGCTTCAAAGCATGTTCCTAAACTGAAAGGATCGGGGGTAGAATGTGAGCAGCTCCAGCTATATCCACGTCTCCAGATGACTATCACTGTCAGAAGGAGCACCTTTGAGTATGAATGACACAAGCATGAACGCCAGAGCTCAAGGGAGACGCCAGGGGAGACACATACAGAATCAACATCAAAGAATGAAATCTGGTCCAAACTCCCTAAACCTGCTTCCTATCTCTCTGCGTTAATGTAACAGTTATTCAGGAGGCCTCTGCTGCTGTCTTAATCAGGGTCTTGCATACCTGGGAAGCTCTAATGCTTGTCCCTCCCATTTTCTCTCTCTCTGGTTATAAAACATTACCTGTGGGCCATAAAAAAAAAAAAAAAAACTTTTTACAACCATCATACACTTTACAGTATAAATTACAAAACACAATGAAGCCGATATAAGAAAACAAATCATCATGAAACTAGCCAGCAAGAAATCACCACTCCTAACATCTGGTATATATTCCCTCAGACTTTTCTCCCCTGTTACAACATTTTCAAAACAAATGAAATCAGAAAGCTATCCACAGTGATCTAAGTTGTCGAGGAGGTAAGCATGGCAAGGAACATATGTCGATTATTTTTTGCTGCGATTTTACTGAGAGAAGTAAAACGTCACAGTGTTACAACCTTCAACAAAAGCCGTAAAATAATTATGGTGTGATGCCTGTACTCCCTTCGGCCGCCTGTGGTTCATTACTAAAATGAGCAGAATTAACTAGCAAATGGAGAAATCCCTAATTAGAAGTGTACTCGGAACACTGTCACTCAGCCAGGTGGCAGGAGGCCCCTGTCCATAGAGCTCTGGACAGCCTGGGTACGCAGGACCACGCACTGGGGGGCGGGAAATAGGGGAAAGATAAGGGCCATGTCTCTGCTGCTGAGAAGGAAAAAAATTTAATAAATGCAAGGGACTCCCCCCCTCCCCCGCCGCCAAAAAAAAAGATGTATATGAAGTGGGAGATACAAGCTGCCACTTGGCACTGTTCTGTACACCCATTGCTCTCACTGGGCTGGAAGTCCTCAGCAGGTGTGTGTGTACAGGAGCTTAGTTCCCTAACCAAGGATGGAATCCAAGTCCCTGGCAGTTCAAGCACAGAGTCTTAATCACGGGATGCTGGGGAAGTCCCCTTAGCAGGTATATTAATCCTGTTTTTTGTATCCCCCATGTGTGGCCCTTAGTTAAGATTTGCTAGATGAATTTAGGACTGCCCTAGAAGCAGCTGAGTTAAAATTGGATGGCAAGAAATTAGCCTACAAAAGACACCACAAAAACAGAAGAAGATATAATCGTCTTTAATTATAACTGTCCCATTCTGGTTTTGGCAGAAGTCAACCCTGCATGAGTTAAAGGTAAATGTTTATAAATAAGGTGGATAAAATTAAGGCCCTAGGCATCTTTAATCCAACTTCTTAACACACACACACACAGATTTTCCAACTCCTAGGCAAATATATAGGGCTTCCCAGGCGGCTCAGTGGTAAAGAATCCATCCACCTGCGAATGTAGGAGACTCGCATTTGATTCCTGGGTTGGGAAGATCCCCTGGAGAAGGAAATGGCAACCCACTCCAGTATTCTTGCATGGAAATCCTATGGACAGAGGAGCCTGGCAGGCAACAGTCCATGGGGTCACAAACAGTCAGACACAACTGAGCGACTTCGCATGATGACTAGTCAAATATACTTTCACAAGTATGCTACTTGTGTATTTATAAAAGAAAAATGAGAGTTGGACCATAAAGAAGGCTGAGAACTGAAGAACTGATGCTTTCAAACTGTGGTGCTGGAGAAGACTCTTGAGAGTCCCTTGGTCTGCAAGATCAAACCAGTCAATCCTAAAGGAAATCAGTCCGGAATAGTCATTGGAAGGACTGATGCTGAAGTTGAAGCTCCAATCCTTTGGCCACCTGATGTGAAGAACTGAATCTTGGAAAAGACCCTGATGCTGTGAAAGACTGAAGGCACCAGGAGAAGGGGATGACAGAGGATGAGGTGGTTGGATGGCATCACCAACCACCATCAATGGATATGAGTTTGAGCAAGCTCTTGGGAGCTGTTGATGGACAGGGAAGCCTGGCATGCTGCAGTCCATGAGGTCACAAAGTTTCAGACACGAATGAGAAACTGAACGAACCGAGCCAAAAAGAAAAATGAGTGGAAGATAATTATACAAGATACCTGATGTGGTATGTTAATTGCAAAATGGCCCTCAATTCTGTTACTCTCTGTATCCATACTCTTGGATATCTGATTTTGCAATTTCTCCCTTCAAGAGGTAGACGGTCCATTTTTCTGCTTCTCGAGTCATGGCTGGCCTTGTGACTTGCTGTGATGAACAGAATACAAGGGAAGTGAAGGTGTGCCAGGTCCAAGCTGTCTTGTTGTTCAGTAGCTAAGTCACGTCTGTCTCTTTGCAACCCCATGGACTGTAGCACGTCAGGCCTCCCCGTCCTTCATCATCTCCTGGAGCTTGCTCAAACTCATGCCCGTTGAGTTGATGATGCCATCCAGCCATCTCATCCTCTGGCGCCCTCTTCTCCTTCTGCCCCCAATCTTTCCCAGCATCAGGGCCTTTCCCAAAGAGTCGGCTGTTCGCATCAGGCAGTAAAGTATTGGAGCTTTGGCTTAGGACTCAAAAGACCTGGAGGACCTCCACTCTCTCAGAACCCTGCCCAGACACCAGAGTGGCTTATTGGATGAAGGCAGACAAGAGGAACGTGGCCTCACTATCCTCATCACTCCTGCCAACAGACAGCCGACCACCAGACTTGGGGCCAGCCAGTCCCGAGCCACGTGGCAGTGTGCACACAGAGGCAGACGAAACCTACCCTGAGATAACACTAAAAACCCACCAAGGTGGCTAAATAAAAAAGGATCACACCACGTGTTGGTAAGGAGGCAGAGAAACTGGATCACACAAACGTCGCTGGTGAGGGTGTGAAATGGGATGGCCATGGTGGAAACAGTTTGGCAGTTTCTTATAAAATGAAGGCTCAGATGGTAAAGAATCTGCTTGCAATGGGGGAGACCCGGGTTCGATTCTTGGGTCAGGAAGATTCCATAAAGAAGGAAATGGCAGCTCACTCCAGTATTCTGGCCTGAAGAATCCCATGGACAGAGGAGCCCAGTGGGCTACAGTCCATGGGGAGTCAACATGACTGACTGACTAATACTTTCATTTTCCACTATAAAAAGAAACATGAGGGAATTCCCTAGTGGTCTGGTGTTTGGGACGCTGCCTGCTATTGAAGCGGGTGAAGGTTCAATCCCTGCTCAGGAAATTAAGATCCCATATGCTGCAGGGTATGGCCAAAAATTAAAATAAATAAAACTTGAAAAAAATCCTTAAAAAAAAAATGAAACTACCCACCACTCATACTCTTGGGCATTTATCCTAGAGAAGTAATATGTTCAAAACAAACAACCTACACAAACGTCCACAGCAATTTTATTCTTAGTAGTTGAAAACCAGAAACAACCCAGAAGTTCTTCAATAGAGAAGATGGTTAAAAAAACTGGACTACTCCTCAAGTCGCTTCAGTTGTGTCCAGCTCTGTGCAACCCCATGGACTGTAGCTGTAGCCTGCCAGGCTCCTCTGTCCATGGGATTTTCCCAGGCAAGAATATTGTTTGTTACTATAAAATGTAACAAACTCTCGGCACACATCAATTCATGTGGTCAGGGGGCTCACTAGTGAACACACCCTACAGTAAGGGAAAGATCTGCTCAAGGACCAGGAAACTTAGCTAACTCTATTTAGAAAAAGCCGTAGAATGGAACAAAGAAAATTTGTGTCCAACAGCTGAGTAAATGAAAACCTAGGCTGGAAATGGATAAGTCTCTAAAATACACCTAAAGAGATGTAATTAAACACATATCCCGAGAGTCACAAGATCTTGCAGTTAAACTTATTTCCATTTAAAATTTCAGCCCCTCATGCCATGCTCCACAATGCCTAATGAGAAAGTATCTCCCTTTAAACAAAAAGTAATGGAGATGATGAACAGGCCACTATCTTTCAGAGTTGCACGTTAACTGTAACACTCTAAATCAGAGCTTAGCGTAGGCATCCCAAGCTGCACATCAGAGTCATCGGGATAAGCATTTTGAAAATGAGGATGAATGGCCTCCATCTTCTATCACCTTGGAATGATAGAGAGTGATGTCACTTCTGGTGTAGATAAAGGCAACAGTTTAAGACACTTCTTTGATGGCATCTGAGTCCAGCCGAGGTTCGGGCTCATCAAGCTACAGTGCGTTTAAGGGCATCCATTCATCCATCCATTCATTCAACAGGTAATCACTGGGCATTTGCTTTGCATTAGGAACCACATCAGATGTTGCAGCTACAACTGTGAGCAAGGGTGGCATGATCTCTGCCTTCATGAGACTTCTATTCCACGAGGCGAGGAACTTAATTTTTTTTTCTTTCTTTTTAAACATTTTGTGTTGGAGTACAGCCAATTAACAGTGTGGCGATAGTTTCAGAAGTGACCAGCGAAAGGACTCAGCTATACACCCGCATGTATCCCCTCTTCCCTAACACCCCCTCCCACCCAGGCTGCCACGTAATACAGAGCAGAGTTCCATGTGCTGTACAAGTAGGTCCTTGTTGGTTATCCATTTTGAATCCAGCAGTGTGGATTCAAACTCCCTAACTATCCCTTCCCGGGGGGGCAACCATAAGTTTGTTCTCTAAGTCTGTAAGTAGGAGAGGAGCTTAATTACTTGTTGATAACAAAATGTACAACAATGGGGATTATAGAGGGGCTTAAGACGTCACTGGATGCAGAAGAATCTACTCATCTGAAAAGTTATCATCAACAGTAAGTTGATTTCTTCCACAAAATGTAAAAACGGCTCAATTTTCTTTTGCCATTTAAGTAATGAAAAAAAATACTTCATTTTGCCTGCCATTATCAAAGAGTATTCTGGTCTGGCTGAGTGTATTTTCTAGAAAGCTGGAAAGTACCACCCTGTGGTAACATTTTATTTAAAATTTCAAAAAACTACCAGTGAACCAGTGAAGCTGCTCACTCGTGTCCGACTCTTTTGTGATCCCATGGACTGTAGCCTACCAGGCTCCTCCATCCATGGGATTTTCCAGGCAAGAGTATTGGAGTGGGCTGCCATTTCCTTCTCCAGGGGATTTTCCAGACCCGGGGATCGAACCCAGGTCTCCTGCATTGCAGGCGACCCTTTACCGTCTGAGCCACCAGGGAAGCCTAAAAAACTACAATCCTTCTAAAATGCAACAAGTTATTCACACCTGTGTATCAGCACACTGCACAGGCAACTGGAATTTACTCTCCTTTCAATGGTGACACTGGGAATGTCAGTACCACCTAGTCACTTTGAATCCTGCCCAAGAGGACCAGACTTCTGGCCTGCTGTCTGCAGACCTGCCCACCGCCTCTCCAGTGACCCAGGAGGACATCAGTGTTGGGCCGCATCACGCAGCCCAGGGCAGCACCGCAGTCTGTCTCCCGTACGGCCCACTCACTCCAGGGGCATGAGTCCCTGCTACCTGCCTCCACCACCACTCCTCACTTCTCACCTGCTTTCTTTAGCTTTTATTCTCCGTATATTTTCTAAGCCAGATCAAAAATGAAAATTTCCAAGGGAACCCAAACAGCAGGCACAGTATTCAAGTTTAAAGTAAAAAGACCCTTTGCCCACAACAGAATTCAAATGCATGGGATTTGTGAAAAGTCTTTTCGGGGTATATGTGTATCAGGGGACAGTGCTGAGGGATACTGTGCTTTCCTGCCTTCGCTTCAGAATCACAGCTATCCCAGAGCAGAAAAGTGGAAGAAAACAAAAAGAAACACCACCTGCCTGGCAGTAAGAACTACGTCAATTCATATTACTACAGCATTTTTCCCTCGGAGGAGCTTTGTACTACTATCTTGCTTATTTTCCCCAAATGTGTGAGATACGGAAAAAAACCAAGTACAGCTATTAGTACTTGAGAGAGGAAGGTTGTGATGATCAAGATTATGAGTTGTCCAAAGTCACAGGAAGAGACCTGAGGGTCTTCCTGCCTCGTGGTCCTCATTTTCATCCCAAAAAACAATGCTTCCCAAGGCTTCCAGAGACGAGCTGCCCACAAGATACCCGATTTTCCGCTCAGATATAAAGACACTAAGTTAAAAAAAAGCAAGTTCCCCAAAACTAAGATCAGTAAATTTTTCTAATAGATGTTTTCAATCATGAAACCACCGTTATTCACACAAAGATTTATGGATAGTACCTAAAACTTACAGGAAAATACTCATTTTTCTACATCATCAGATGGACTTGTCACTTTGAAACTACTGACATAAATGGAAAAACTCTCACAGTACTTGTCATACAGTGGGAAAAAAAAAAAAACAGCATGCTATGACAGCATGTAAAACTACGCACTTTCACAAGACTTTGCATTAGAAAGTTACAAATATTAACTAGCCGCCCATTCTATTTGGCTGTCCTCTCAGGCTACGGCACTAGGCCGGATTGTTTTCAGATGAATTTCACTGTGGGGACCCACCTCTATTGGCTATTCAACTAGAGGGACTCGGGCGCCTTTTCTTTCTCCTCATTAGTGTCTGCGGAATCTCCCAGGATGCTTGTTATATGATATAAGTGTTCACAATGGTCTCGTTGCTTTAAGCCAAATTTGTGTCACTTCCCAGCCTCAATGAGTAAAATACTACCAACTTCTACAGCACAGGAGTTGGAAATAGCATCCTGGGCAGTCAGCAGCACATCAGGAAGAGAAACAAAAATGGTAAAATAAAAGCATGCATCTGTGTCCTTCTTGAGGTCACTGCTGCCTCCTCCTGCAAATCTAATCACTGCAATCCTCTGCCTTCACTTTTTCTGCACCAGATGTCAAATAAAGCTGGACATCCCATGCCAGTACCCTTGCCTGGGAAATCCCGTGGGCAGAGGAGCCTGGCCCACTACACTAAGAGTCGGGCATGACTTCACAATTAAACAACAGCTAGCACGGTGTAGAAGAATAACGTTTAAAGAGCCCAGGTGAGCACGAGGCGGCCAGGACAGCCGAGATGCGTCTTGAGGGACAGCTTAGTGCTGGCGGGAGTCCGCAGAATTCCTCTGACAACTTCTCCATCAGGCGAGAGGCTCATAAATTAAAGCCACTCCGGGGCAATTTAAACTGTTACCAGTTTGGCCTCTCCTTCCACACTGCCCCTTCTGTTTGCAGCTTCCAGGTAAGGGTGAGCTCAGTGTTAGCCATTTCCATTCCTTCTGTGCAGACCTCCTTCCAACTTTCCCCTTCCTCCCAGTCTGTGGACAGCCTGACACTGAGAAGAGAGAAGCAAAGCTGCGCACTTATTCTATGGGGAAAGCCAGGCCTCAGTTCTCTGCGATAACTGGGGCTGAGAAGTTACCTTCCTTTTAACACTCTGATGGGAGTTTCTACCTTATCAACTTCCTCTGCTGTTTATTCAACCAGGGGATAAAATTTCAATTTAACTCCCTACAACTGCCGCTGTATGTCTTTTAAGTCAGGTCCCCAACCTCCAGGATCTAGTGTCTGATGACCTGAGGTGGAGCTGATGTAATAATAAGAGAAATAAAGTGCACAGCAAATCTGATGAGCCTGAACCCCCTGAAACCATCCCCTCCTTCCAGGTCTGTACAAAGACTGTCTTCTGCAAAACCAGTCCCATGGTACTGAAAAGGTTGGGGACCACTGCTTTAAGTGGTACTGCTACCAGTTAAGTACTGAACCAGACAAACCAAAATATAGAAAGAAAAGAAGAAGCTCAATCTCTTGCCTGAAAGAAGAGTCAGCTAGTGGTACCCATGTTCACCAGGAAGACGTCAAGAATCTGGGACACTCATTCACTTGGATCCAACAGTCCCAAGGAAAGGTACTTTGGATGGTCAACTGTAAAAGTTAGGCAGGATATTCTCTCTTACTACTCATCATGCAAAACGATACTTTCAGTTCAGTTCAGTCGCTCGGTCGTGTCCGACTCTGCGACCCCATGAATCGTAGCACGCCAGGCCTCCCTGTCCATCACCAACTCCCGGAGTTCACTCAGACTCACGTCCATCGAGTTGGTGATGCCATCCAGCCATCTCATCCTCTGTCATCCCCTTCTTCTCCTGCCCCCAATCCCTCCCAGCATCACAGCCTTTTCCAATGAGTCAACTCTTCACATGAGGTGGCCAAAGTACTGGAGCTTCAGCTTCAGCATCATTCCTTCCAAAGAAATCCCAGGGTTGATCTCCTTCAGAATGGACTGGTTGGATCTCCTTGCAGTCCAAGGGACTCTCAAGAGTCTTCTTCAACATCACAGTTCAAAAGCATCAATTCTTTGGCACTCAGCCTTCTTCACAGTCCAACTCTCACATCCATACATGACCACTGGAAAAACCATAGGCTTGACTCGAAGGACCTTAGTCGGCAAAATAAAGTCTCTGCTTTTGAATATGCTGTCTAGGTTGCTCATAACTTTTCTTCCAAGGAGAAAGCGTCTTTTAATTTCTTGGCTGCAATCACCATCTGCAGTGATTTTAAAGCCCCAATAAAAGTCTGACACTGTTTCCACTGTTTCCCCATCTATTTCCCAAGAAGTGATGGGACCAGATGCCATGATCTTCGTTTTCTGAATGTTGAGCTTTAAGCCAACTTTTTAACTCTCCTCTTTCACTTTCATCAAGAGGCTTTTGAGTTCCTCTTCACTTTCTGCCATAAGGGTGGTGTCATCTGCATATCTGAGGTTATTGATATTTGTCCCAGCAATCCTGATTCCAGCTTGCATTTCTTCCAGTCCAGTGTTTCTCATGATGTACTCTGCATATAAGTTAAATAAGCAGGGTGACAATCTACAGCCTTGACGTACTCCTTTTCCTATTTGGAACCAGTCTGTTGTTCCATGTCCAGTTCTAACTGTTGCTTCCTGACCTGCANTGAAGTGCCATATATATCTTTAAGTACGTACAAAAGCGTTTGCTGCAACATAGTTTAAAATGAAACACTGCTAGCCAGTAAAAGGATCATAGAACAATGAACAAATCTTACATGCAAGCCATGCAATGTTATGCAAGTGAAATCAGTTAACAAAAGCTTTTATGATCAACATGAATAAATAACAGAACCATAATGGTAAGAAAAATTAAACCTGGTTTCTGAATGATTTAATGACATTTGTATAAAGTACTAAAACATACGTAAGAGTATTAAATGGCTATAAATGTACCTATATGTTACAACAGTTTAAAAGCACACTCAGGAATGAAAAATAAATACAGGATGTTGTTTAGTAATAAAGATATATTTAGGAGGGCATTGAGATGGAAAAGGAGTATAAGAAGGGTTTCAAATATGTGATGTTACATTTCTTAATTGGATGAAGTTACCTTAATGTCAGTTACTAATATTATGCATATTTGCACTTTTGAAATAATACTAAGAATTGAGTAATGCCACATTCATTTCAGTTCAGTCACTCAGTCATGTTCGAATAGTTGCAACCCCATGGAAAGGGGTGGCCAGGTTTCCCTGTCTTTCACCAACTCCCAGACCTTGCTCAAACTCATGTCCATCAAGTCAGTGATGCCATCCAACCATTTCATTGTCTGTCGTCCCCTTCTCCTCCTGCCTTCAGTCTTTCCAGGCATCAGGGTCTTTTCCAATGAGTCAGTTCTTCACATCAGATGGCCAAAGTTATGGAGTCTCAGCTTTAGCATCAGCCCTTCCAATGAATATTCAAGACTGATTTCCTTTAGGATGGACTGGTTGGATCTCCTTTTCCCCTTCTCCTCCTGCCTTCAGTCTTTCCAGGCATCAGGGTCTTTTCCAATGAGTCAGTTCTTCACATCAGATGGCCAAAGTTATGGAGTCTCAGCTTTAGCATCAGCCCTTCCAATGAATATTCAAGACTGATTTCCTTTAGGATGGACTGGTTGGATCTCCTTGCAGTCCAAGGGACTCTCAAGAATCTTCTCCAACATTACAGTTCAAAACCATCAATTCTTCGGTGCTCAGCTTTCTTTATACTCCAATTCTCACATTCATACATGACCACTGGAAAAACCATAGCCTTGACTAGACTGACATTTGTTGGCGAAGTAATGTCTCTGCTTTTTAATAGCTGCATCACCATCTGCAGTGATTTTGGAGCCCAAGAAAATAAAGTCTCTCACTGTTTCCATTGTTCCCCATCTATTTGCCATGAAGTGATGGGACCAGATGCTATGATCTTAGTTTTCTGAATGTTGAGCTTTAAGCCAGTTTTTTCACTCTCCTTTTTCACTTTCATCAAGAGGCTCTTTAGTTCTTCTTCACTTTCTGCCATAAGAGTGCTGTCATTTGTGCATCTGAAGTTATTGATATTCCTCTCAACAATCTTGATTGCAGCTTGTGCTTCATCCAGCTTGGCATTTCGCATGATGTACTCTGCATAGAAGTTAAATAAGCAGGGTGACAATATACAGCTTTGACATACTCTTTTTCCTATTTGGAACCAGTCTGTAGTTCTATGTAAGTTCTAACTGTTGCTTCTTGACTTGCATACAGACTTCTCAGGAGGCAAGAAAGGTAGTATGGTATTTCCATGTCTTGAAGAATCTTCCACAGTTTTTGTGGTCTACACAATCAAAGGCTTTGGCATAGTCAATAAAGCAGAAATAGATGTTTTTCTGGAACTCTATTGTTTTGTTTTGTTTTGTTTGTTTTGTTTTTATGATCCAGTGGATGTTGGTAATTTAATCTCTGCTTCCTCTGCCTTTTCTAAATCTAGCTTGAACATCAGGAAGTTCACGGTTCACATGCTGTTGAAGCCTGGCTTGGAAAATTTTGAGCATTACTTTGCTAGGGTTTGAGATGAGTGGAATCATGGGGTAGTTTGAACATTCTTTGGCATTGCCTTTCCTTGGGATTGGAACAAAAACTGACCTTTTCTAGTCCTGTGGCCACTGCTGAGTTTTCCAAATTTGCTGGCATACTGAGTGCAACACTTTCACAGCATCATTTTCAGGATTTGAAAGAGCACAACTGGAATTCCATCACCGCCACTAGCTTTGTTTGTAGTGATGTTTCCTAAGGCCCACTTGACTTTGCATTCCAGGATGTCTGGCTCTAGGTGAGTGATCACACCATTGTGATTATCTGGGTCATGAAGATCTTTTTTGTACAGTTCTTCTGTGTATTCTTGCCACCTCTTCTTAATATCTTGTGCTTCTGTTAGGTCCATACCATTTCTGTCCTTTATTGTGCCCATCTTTGCATGAAATTTTCTCTTAGTAGCTCTGATTTTCTCAAAGAGATCTCTAGTCTTTCCCATTCTGTTGTTTTCTTCTATTTCTTTGCAATGATTGCTGAAGAAGGGTTTCTTATCTCTCCTTGCTAGTCTTTGGAACTCTGCATTCAAATGGGTTATATCTTTTGTTTTCTTCTTTGCCTTTAGCTTCTCTTCTTTTCTTGGCTATTTGTAAGGCCTTGTCAGACAACCCTTTTCCCTTTCTGTATTTATTTTTCTTGGGGATGGTCTTGACCACTGCCTCCTGTACAATGTCACAAACCTCTGTCCATAGTTCTTTAGGCACTCTGTCTATCAGATCTAATCCCTTGAATCTATTTGTCACTTCCACTGTATAATTGTAAGGGATTTTATTTAGGTCATATCTGGATGGTCTAGTGGCTTTCCCTACTTTCAATTTAAGTCTGAATTTGGCAGTAGGAGTTCATGAGCCCAGTCAGCTCCTGGTCTTGTTTTTGCTGACCATATTTTGTTCACTAACACCACATTAGTTAACGAACACCATGTTAGTCAACTATTATAATGTGATGTGACTTGTAAGTATACGTTTTTGAAAAGATTTTGTCAAACAATTACATTTCTTAACTTAATAAAAAGACAAGATATGTGTAAGACATCCCTTATATGGGGAAATCTAAAAAGATATGGTATGAATGAAATTATTTACAAAACAGAAGGAGACCCACACTCTTAGAGAAGAAACTTATGGTTGCTGGGGAGAAGGACTGGAGGAAGGCACAGTTAGGCAGTTTGGGACTGACATTCACATACTACTAGTTCAAAACGGGTAAGAACAAGAATCTGCTGCAGAGCACAGGGAACTCTGCTCGGTGTTATGTGGCAGCCTGGATGGGAGGGGAGTTTGGGGAGAATGGATACATGTATATGTGTAGTTGAGTCCCTTCTCTGTCCACCTGAAGCTATCAAAATGTTGTTAATCAGCTATACTCTGATCTGAAATAAACAGTTAAAGAAAATTAAAATAAAACGAGAGAGAGAGAGAGAGTATATAAAACACCTGAGAGGATGGAGAAGGCTGCTCACCATCCAAAGCTGTGCCTGTTCTGGTTGCTGTTAACAGCAGAGGCATCAACATTCCAATACAAATTGCAACCCCATCAGTTGGAAAGCTCTGATCTAGGAAGTTGGCCATCCTAACAGTTACTACCAGACCTGGATGACCACATCCATAGACTGCATGTTTGCTCTCTAGACTCTGACATCTGATGGTTAAGCTACCCAAGGGGAAGGGTCAGGCTAAGCATGATCTCCTGGACTTAGACACAGTGCCCTCACTCACAAAGACTATTGGGGAAAAAACCATCATGCCAATCAGCTTAATTCTTTGTAGATACAGGAGTGTTAAACTGTTTACACAAGCATGCCCTCTCATCAAGGGTAGTCTCTGACCCTGAAAAATCTTAGAACGGAAACAAAAGTCGGTTTTGTGGGTAGATGGAATCATGGCAGGCTGAGTTATTTAAAAAGTTCAAAGGTTAAAAAACTGATTTTGCTAGCCTGACAGTCATGGTCAGGACATTGGCTTAGGCCAAGAAGATCCTATTCAGATTGAATTAACCTATCCAAGAGAGAGGTCTTGTATGGTAACTCTTCCTGTGTGACTCCAAGTCCTTCTTGTTGTTTAGTTGCTGAATCATGTCCAACTCTTTTGCAACACTATGGACTGTAGCCTGCCAGGCTCCTCTGTCCATGGGATTCTCCAGGCAAGATTACTGGAGTGGGTTGCCATTACTTTCTCCAGAGATCTTCCCAATCCAGGGACTGAACCTGAGTCTCCTGTATTGGGAGGCGGTTCTTTACCACTGAGCCCGTCCTGGGGAAGCCTGTTCTAGGCAACACATTATTATGCTTTCAAATAAAGAAGAGACTGCAAAACCCCAAAGTTACTATTTATTCTCACCAAAAATAAAGGACAATATTTGCTTCAGTTTCAACCTAAAAAGACAACTGTTTTGTTCATTATTTTATAGTATCAATTCCTCTGTTCTATGTCCTTACAAATATCAGGTTTAATATAACATTAATTGGGTTTAGCAGGAAAGTATAGATAACAATGACTTGAACTTTTCTTAATCCACAGTAACAATTGCAGATTTTTCTCACTACACTTAACACGGCAGGAAATTTTCTCTATTCACCATTGCCAGATATAAATTTTATATCAAATATTGTAATTAAATTATTTGTTGGGCTTCCCAGGTGGCTCAAATAGTAAAGAATTCCCATTCTTATTATAAAGAGATCTATTTCTTGAGAATGATATTTTATTTCTTGAGTCATTAAGAAATTTAAGTGAGATATATACCCTCATCAACTGGCATTATATTTACACAATCACAATTATGTTTCATGCAATATTTAGCAGTTTCTTATAGAGAGCAATTACTATAATTATGATCCAGACAGTGATTTTTTCTACCTCCTACTAGAGGGATTCATGTAGTATTATTCTGCATCTGTAAACCCTACGTTAAAATAATTAACTTCTGGTAGGTGATAGTCAACTGCAAAATCAATACTCTGTGAGATTCAGGTATCATAACAATATGTGACACTATTTACATGGCACTCATTTAATTTCACTATGTAAATGACATTTCCTCTCCAGAATCACTTAGTGAATATCTGTCTAGCTACTGTAGCATTTGACATTTGACCAACATTGAATATTAAGAGATTTTCCTCAAGTGCAAGTAATTTAGCATAAATAAATTATCCAGAGGACTGGGAGCACCAAAAAGCTCAAGACTGGGAGATCAGGTATTAGCAAGGGTGTTGATTTTTGATAGTAAGTATTCATAGAGGATTGTGGTAAAGTCAAATTAAGTTCCACTTTCCCAGGTTATTTTAGAGCCCCACTGGCTTAAAAAAAGGTCTACATTTTCAGTGACACTTCTCAGTACTTCCATTGTCAGAACCAGGAGTAGGCTGTTAATAAAAACAACCTACTCGTGATAGCGATTTGTAAACTGTGATGGTCAGTCTATTACTGAATGTCACCCACTCTGGAAGCTGATGGCTCAGGCCTGAGCTGGGCTCAGAGGTCAAGAGAGAAAATGTAACAGTATTGTGAGATCCTGGATCTTCTAAGTCACACCAATAACCCAGGAATCAGAGGAGGACTTGAAGATACTTCAGCCAAAATTAAGAAGGTACTTTCCACTGGTATACCCTTCATCTGACCACACGCAGAAACTGAAATGGTAATGCTTAATCAGAGTCGCAGATCTGATTGTGCAGAAGGAAATTTAACATCCAAGAAATGATCAACAGCTTTAATGGCTAGATATTAAGAAAATATAATTTTACATATGGCCATTTTGTTATTATTGTATTGTTTAAATTAACCATTAAATTGAAGGCAAATTGTTCTCACTTTGGAAAGCACTGGAATAACAGGCTACACTATGATGGTATAAAAAGCAATATTATAGTAGACTTACCAGGTTATACAAATTCTAAGAGAAGAGCATTTTGTTTTACTTATACTTGAAGTGATACTTGATAAACAGGAAATTAATGATAAATTAATATATAAGCACCATAGAAACAATTATTTTGGAGAAAAATAGCTTCAAAATAAAAATTCATGTTACAGATTTATATGTATTTAGGTAAAACCATATTTTTAAGGAATTACATTATATTCAAAGCTTTTATGACCTTTTAAAAATATGAAAAATTTTGAATATTTCCATGTATTTTATATATACATATACATTTTTTCTTAAAAGTTATGGAGTGCTAGATTCAGTTCAGTTCAGTTCAGTCACTCAGTCGTGTCTGACTCTTTGTGACCCCATGAATCACAGCATGCAGGGTCTCCCTGTCCATCACCAACTCCTGGAGTTCACTCCATCGAATCAGTGATGCCATCCAGCCATCTCATCCTCTGTCGTCCCCTTCTCCTCCTGCCCCCAATGCCTCCCAGCATCAGAGTCTTTCCCAATGAGTCAACTCTTCGCATGAGGTGGCCAAAGTACTGGAGTTTCAGCTTTAGCATCATTCCTTCCAAAGAAATCCCAGGGCTGATCTCCTTCAGAGTGGACTGGTTGGGTCTCCTTGCAGTCCAAGGGACTCTCAGGAGTCTTCTCCAACACCACAGTTCAAAAGCATCAATTGTTCAGTGCTCAGCTTTCTTCACAGTCCAACTCACATCCATACATGACCACTGGAAAAACCATAGCCTTGACTAGACACACCTTTGTTGGCAAAGTAATGTCTCTGCTTTTGAATATGCTATCTAGGTTGGTCATAACTTTTCTTCCAAGGAGTAAGTCTTTTAATTTCATGGCTGCAGCCACCATCTGCAGTGCTAGATTATGGGATGTCAATTAATTTGACAGTGTCAATTATTCAATATTCTATGGTTAAATTTAAGTTGTTTTCCATTTAAACTATTAAATAAATATTATACATGGATGATGTATGGATCTAGACAACAATTCTCAAAACTGAAAGTGAAGTCACTCGGTCATGTCTGACTCTTTGCGACCCCATGACTGTAGACGACCAGGCTCCTCCGTCCATAAGATTCTCCAGGCAAGAATACTGGAGTGGGTTGCCATTCCCTTCTCCAGGGGGTCTTCTGGATCCAGGGATCAAACTCAGGTCCCCCACATTGCAGGCAGAAGCTTTAACCTCTGAGCCACCAGGGTAGACCCCAAAGAGATGCTAATCATTAGGTGACTTAGTGTTAAGAAGCTGATGGTCCATGACATCTTAGAGCATTAACTAGTGTTAGCATCATTAAAGGTGATACAGTCAGGTATTTTGTACTTCATGCAACAGAGGGACAATAGAAATTTCACAGAACCACCTAGAAAGTATTCTAAAAGTTTAGTCTCAAATATAATCAAGCCTCAGATCTTTTTGAAATCACAGGAAATAAAAGCGCTTCCCAAGTGGCACTAGTCATTAAGAACCCGCCTGCCAATGCAGGAGATACAAGAGACAGGGTTTCGATTCCTGGGTTGGGAAGATCCCTCAGAGGAGGGCACAGCAACCCACTCCAATATTCTTGCCTGGAGAATCCCACTGACAGAGGAGCCTGGTAGGCTACAGTTCAAAGTGTTACAAATAGTTGGACACAACTTAAGCCACTTAGCATGCACAAATAAGAAAGAAAGAATTTGAGTGACTATACACAGAAGCTCTCGGCCAATGCTAGGATGAAGGATAGTCTACAGGAATAAGTAACCAGGTTTTACTAACAAAACTGATATTTAAAAAAAAAAAAAGCAGTGTTGTTATAGGAAGAAAGAGACTTATAAGAGGTAACAAACACAATAGTGAGGACTTTAGAGTTTGATGTTGATGAAGATGTGGGCACTTTGAAAAATAGGATACATTCCATATGATCTGGTTATTAAATAAAGACAATATGCATACTTTTAGAATGTTAGGCTGTTATAATAATATGGTGTTTATTTTTTTAAAGACATTGACTGCAGCCATGAAATTAAACGATGCTTACTCCTTGGAAGAAAAGTTATGACCAACCTAGACAGCATATTCAAAAGAGAGACATTACTTTGCCAACCAAAGTCCATCTAGTCAAGGCTATGGTTTTTCCAGTAGTCATGTATGGATGTGAGAGTTGGACTGTGAAGAAGGCTGAGTGCCAAAGAATTGATGCTTTTGAACTGTGGTGTTGGAGAAGACTCCTGAGAGTCCCTTGGACTGCAAGGAGATCCAACCAGTCCATTCTGAAGGAGATCAGCCCTGGGATTTCTTTGGAAGGAATGATGCTAAAGCTGAAGCTCCAGTACTTTGGCCACCTCATGCGAAGAGTTGACTCATTGGAAAAGACTCTGATGCTGGGAGGGATTGGGGGCAGGAGGAGAAGGGGACGACAGAGGATGAGATGGCTGGATGGCATCACTGACTCGATGGACATGAGTCTGAGTGAACTCCGGGAGTTGGTGATGGACAGGGAGGCCTGGCGAGCTGCGATTCATGGAGTCACAAAGAGTCGGACACAACTGAGCAACTGAACTGAACTGAGCACACTGAAATGTCTATTGCCACAGTGATGTCTATTGCCTCTGAGATTTGTTGCAAAATATCATAGAACAATAAAGATGCATATGTATAGACAAAACTTAGCAAAATACTGATACTTTATGCAGCTGTGTGATGGTTTAGTGAGAGTTTATTATACCTACCTTATTTTGCACATCTGAGATTTTTTCATAAAGAGGCTAAAATGTTATGACAACTATTTTCCTACTCATGGTTTTGAGTATTTATGGGTTATTTTGGGGGGTAAATTCCTTATAAATGGACTCTTGGATCAAAATGATAGTACTTCTTATGGTCATTATATTTTATATCACAATTAATCAGTCACACATATAAAGGCCTTTAATCTTTATCAGTGGATTATCATGAGTCTTCACAGAAACTATCTTTTTTTCCCTAAGCAATGTAGTTACCATTCTGACTTGTAAAGCTACTGCATGTATTAAGAATATTAACCTTCTGTCTGTCCCATATGTTACAAACATGAACTTGCTTTAGCATGAGCATTTAAACTTGTCTGACATTCTTCCACACTGAGATGAGCTTAGAAATGTTTAGTGATATTTATTTTTCTTCTCCATTTTACTATCTGCTATTAGAATCACAACCTGAAAGTCAGAAAGAGGAAAGATTTCCCTGATATTCAGAATCTTATCTGGTACAATGGATTGGGACTTGCTTTTCTGCATTAAAAATAAGTCATTTCACAAAACTCTAGTATCAGGACACCACTGAGGGACCAAAATGGATCAAATAAAGCCAAGACCAACTCACAGTATATGAACACTGACAAAACTTTGTCCAAGTCACAAAAATGATCAAACATCACCTATCCTGACTCATACCTATGATTGCTACTTCTTTGTCAATTACATTTTTATTCAAGTTTTAGTTTTTCTTGGGGCTTCCCTGGTGGCTCAGAGGTTGAAGCATCTGCCTCCAATGCGGGAGGCCCGGGTATGATCCCTGGGTCAGGAAGATCCCTTGGAGAAGGAAATGGCAATCCACTCCAGTATTTTTGCCTGGAGAATCCCATGGATGGAGAAGCCTAGTAGGTTACTGTCCACGGGGTCGCAAAGAGTCAGACACGACTGAGCAACTTCACCTTCCCCTTAGTTTTTCTCCTTGCAGATAAGGTTTATGAAGACACACGTTCGTAGGATTACGCTTAATCCACATGAGAGCAAAGCCCACTTCTTTAAACTCTGTCTCCAAATCAGCCAGCAAGACTGGATCTTCTACTAGGTCCTTCCCATGCTCTTCTGATGAAGACAACCCAGGTGCCCCAATATATGTGTTCTCCCACGTTGCAAAACATAATAAATGAAATTATTCAACTACAGGTGCTGCTGGTTTACAGCTGCAGGACTTTGACAAGAGTCATAATCTGCTGCAGTCTCTTCATAATTTCATCTAATAAGTGCTTCATTTTTATAGTAATTAGCATATTATTATAAATAGAATCCATTTTACTCTTAGTTTTTAAAGGGTTATTTTTTCCCACAGTGATTTAACCAATTTTAATGTATTAAATCTTATTCATACCAGTAATTTGTTTTCCAGACTTATTATGTCATCTCAAGAACTGAATTCCTCCCGCTAAAGTATCAGGAAAAGAAAAAGAGATATACATACTTTTGTGTGCGATTTTAAAACTGAAATTTAGCTTACTTTTATGCTAAATAATTAGATATAAATGAAGAAAAATATATGTATATATAAATAGATATACTGAAGCATTTTTTTAAAATCAAGAGTATGCCCACTTGAGAATAGAGATGCACTAATAGCTAAAATATTTAAAAGTCAAGATTTTGTTTGCTTCCTCCTGACAATTTCATTCTCTCATGCCTGGATGTCTTTACCTGTGTTTTCATTTTCTACCCAGAATGGGCTTCTTTCTCTGCTCATCAAGTTAACTCTTGGACACCATTCAGCCTCACTTTAAGCAACACTGTCAGTGAAAGCTGGCCTGGGCATTCCTTCTCTGTGAATTCACAGCATAAATCACACCCTGAAGGACTTTCCTTACCCGTCTGTCTCCAACTAATCAATAAGCTTACCAGAATGTCTCTTTCATGTTGAGTTACCCAATATCAGGCCAGAAGGAGGGATATGCAATGAGTGACCATTGACACTAGGCATTGTTTCCATGACTCTGAGCGAGTCTGGGTTAGGGATTTGGGAACAACACCAGGTAAAGAAGATGCTATTCCTGCGATCTCTATGCACTGTCGACACTTTGTCAGTTTATTACCCCCACTGCAGGAAAAGATCCACTCCCATTTGAAGGTCTAATAAGATAAAATAGAGGACATAGGGGAAAAAAAAAGAGATCTAATAAATGGATGGCTTGGAAAGAAGTGAATGTGTTAGTTGCTCAGTTGTGTCTGACTCTTTGCAACCCCATGGACTGTAACCCGCCAGGCTCCTCTGTCCATGGGATTCTCCAGGAAAGAATATTGAGGTGGGTAGCCATTCCCTTCTCCAGAGGATCTTCCCAACCCAGGGACTGAACCTGGGTCTCCCACATTGCAGGCAAATTCTTTACCATCTGAGCTACCGAGAAGCCCAAAGGGATGGCTTTATCATCATCAAATGATAGCTGAGAGAGTCAAGTTTCATGATTCTGTACAAGTCATCCAGAGATCCCTCTGCACATGTGGGTGTCAGGCTTGTTCCTATGGTGCGGTGTGGCTGCAGGCATTTTCCAGAATTGGGAAGAGTTCAATCAGGAAGAAGATGAGCAGAGGGTAGACAGGGAGGGAGGAGAAGAGCTTGCCCTTCTCCACGCAGGTATCAAATGAGCAGGGCTTCGCTCTGAGGCTGGAACCTTACGTTTTTTCTGCTTGTATCTAACTGACCTGCATAAATATTTGCTGAATTTGTCAAGGAAGTGACCTTTCAGCTCTGACCAGGGTGTCTGCCCTCTAACCTTCCTCTTAGGGAGATTTTTTTCTCAGCGAAGGATTTTCTTTCATCTCCTGAATTGCCTCAGGACACCTGCCAGCAGGTCTTTGTTCGTTTAGCCAAGCACTTATCTGGCCTTTAGTGAAACGGATTATTGTTCCACTGGTTTAACTATTTTATAGTGTTATTGTATTGCAATCCTATTATTTCTTTTTAATTATATCTTGTTATATATGAAGAAGTATTTCACTGGTGGTCCAAAATACAAAATAGCATTGTTACTTTTGTGTGTGTCGTTAACTGTGAAAATACCAATTTATCTTCCCCAAATTGATTTCACACTTCACCTCAGGTGTTTTCCTTGATATAAATGTCTATACACTAAAAAAGATTCATAAACACACGTTTATTAAGGTTACTTTCTACAAAAATGTCCACATACTGGTGAAGGACACTCTTATCCCTCCTATTGCTTTAAGCTAAAAAAAATCTAGGATTTCTCTCAGTATTTGCTCCTTCGTGCGTCTCGCCCTAATCTAATTTCATCATCAAAACCCAAAGGACACAGAGCTTCAGAGAAATGTCACAGAAATCTTCTGGCCCCTGCATCTGCAATCATTACATCATTTCAAGCCATTTGGACAATAGATACAACCTCCTAATTCATCAACTTGTCCCACTCATGTATATGCAACTGGCATTTTCCAAACAAATCACAGCATCATCTTCTACAAGGTGAGTCAGCCCAAACTTCAGCTTATCCTTTAGAACCTTTCAGTCCCATCTCAGTAAACCTTAACAAAGTCTAAACTTGTCATATGGCCAATATAACACCCTAACCCCAAAGATTTGCACCAAACCTAACCCTCCAACTTCACTACTCACTACTGGCATTCTTCTTACACTACAAACCGGGCAAGATGCACTGGCTTTCTTTTTCCTGTTATATTCACTTGCAAAGTTGATCCTGCCTTATGATTTTAGGCTTCATCACTTCTTTAGCTCAAAGCACTCCTGATTTAGTAATGTCTCAACTCCAGGGTCACCTCCTGAAGAAAACCTCTCTGAAAACCCAGTTTTCCCATGCCGATTGGTCTCTTTTTTCATATATCTTATTCCTTTCTCCATCCTTTTCACCATCTTGATGAAAGTGAAAGAGGACAGTGAAAAAGTTGGCTTAGAGCTCAACATTCAGAAAATTAAGATCATGGCATCCGGTCCCATCACTTCAAGGGAAATAGATGTGGAAACAGTGGAAACAGTGTCAGATTTTATTTTGGGGGGCTCCAAAATCACTGCAGATGGTGACTGCAGCCATGAAATTAAAAGACACTTATTCCTTGGAAGGAAAGTTATGACCAACCTAGATAGCATATTGAAAACCAGAGATATTACTTTGCCAACAAAGGTCTGTCAAATTAAGGCTATGGTTTTTCCAGTGGTCATGTATGGATGTGAGAGTTGGACTGCAAAGAAAGCTGAGCACCAAAGAATTGATGCTTTTGAACTGTGGTGTTGGAGAAGACTCTTGAGAGTCCCTTGGACTGCAAGGAGATCCAACCAGTCCATTCTGAAGGAGATCAACCCTGGGATTTCTTTGGAAGGAATGATGCTAAAACTGAAGCTCCAGTACTTTGACCACCTCATGCGAAAAGTTGACTCATTGGAAAAGACTCTGATGCTGGGAGGAATTGGGGGAGGAGGAGAAGGGGACAACAGAGGATGACATGGCTGGATGGCATCAGATGGACATGAGTTTGAGTGAACTGCGGGAGTTGGTTGATAGACAGGGAGGCCTGGCATGCTGTGATTCATGGGGTCGCAAAGAGTCGGATACAACTGAGTGAATGAACTGAACTGATTCCTTTTCTCATTATTCCTACTCCTCCTTTCTTCAAAATGAGATTCTTTAAAACATCTTTACATTAGAAGTTGAAAACAATGACAAAATGCTTATTTAAAGAGCAAGCCAGTTGTAGACTCTTGGATTCTGCTTCATTGCTTAATTTAACTTTCTTAACACCTTTCAAAAACCAGTAAAAAGCAAAGACCTCCTGCGATGTAATCGACTCTGCTGTGAACACAAGATAAAACTGCAATGGGAAAGAAAAGTGTGGGTATTTATGCTGACACAGAGATGCACATTTATAAATTAAACATATAAAACAAATTTAACCTTTTTATGCTTTACAGACTTGAGTAGGTGTGTTTGGCTGAGCTGATCAGGGACAGAAATTCAGAAATAGCAGGAAACTTAACAAAAACAAACTCCATCTCATAAATGTAAATATAGCAAGTGAGGCAAATACTTAAAAGAACTAAAGCTACACAAACACCTCTTAACACATGCAAGCTTAGTTGCTTCAGTTGTGTCTGACTTTTTAAGACCCCATGGATATACTTTTATTTAAATAGGATCATATTTTATGTGTTTTCTGTCATCACAAACACCTTTACTTTACTCTTCTGCAATCTTTATTGTCTCTTTCCTCCACTGGACCTGATCACTCCCAAAGGTAACCCATATCAGTGATGTCCTTCCATAATTTTCTGCCAGCTTATATGACTGCATGTTTATTCAAAGACACATACGCACTATACCATGTCCTATAAAATTAGAATTATGTTCACAGCTGGGAATCGTGCTTTACCCAATTAACAGAAGTCCCTCCAAAACAAGATGACAGTTTCAATTCTTTCACTTTATTTTCTTCATAACGCCCACTGTATATTAAACAGGTACCCTCTGCTCCTCAAAAGTTTGCTTTATGCCACTTGGTTTTCATGCAAGACCCACATTAGTACATGTTTTGCTAAGCCAAAGCAATTCACAGAGAGTTTCACTTTTATGAAAAAAATAACCACAAAAAGCAGAAACTGCATTCAGCCTCTGTCTGTCTTGCAGTGAACCCAGTAGAGGCTGCAGGTACCTGAACAGGGGGCGAGCACCCCCCCAGCACCTTCCCTGGGACCCATGTCAGTTTCTCAACATCAAGCTGCCAGAGATTTGCACTCTGTGAGCATCCGTGCTTTACCACCCTTGTGTCTGTAAGCAGGATGCCCTAAGGTGATTGCTCTTTGCTCTTTTGTCATTTTGACTTATGAAAGGCTTCATAAGAACACTCTATGTTCAGATAGCAAGGAAACCTGTGTTCCACAATTTCTGCACCTATTCACTTTTGGGGGGATCCTTAACTTGAGGTTTTAGCTTTTAGTTCCACTGTTTCTTTGTATAATGGCCTTCAAGTGGTCTCCATGTGGGTCAAACTGGCAGAAGTAGAATTGCTGATTATTACTTTTCATTTAAATAAACACTCCAATATTGCATTTAAATAAAGCTGCAATAATCTTTAACACACCAATTAAAAATATTTTTGTATATATTCCAATCAATAATGTTACCCATCAGTATTTTGATAGCCAATTTTATATAAATTTACACTTAGAGCTACCAATAAGGTTTTTATATTTTATATATGTATTTTTTAATTAATTTTTATTTTTTAGTTTGTTTTGCTTTACAATACTGTATACGTTTTGCTATACATTGACATGAATCAGCCACGAGTGTACATGAAATCCCAACCCCGACTCCCACCTCCCCCCTCCCGCCCCACACGTTCTCTCTGGATTATCCCCGTGCATCAGTCCCAAGCATCCTGCATCCTGCATCGAACCTAGACCAGCGATTCGTTTCACTTATGATATCATACATGTTACACTGCCACTCTGCCAACCCATCCCACCCTCTCCCTCTCCCACAGAGTCCAAAAGGCCGTTCTATACATCTGTGTCTCTTTTGCTGTCTTGCGTACAGGTTTATCATTACCATCATTCTAAATTCCATATATATGTGTAAGTATACTGTATTGGTGTTTTTCTTTCTGGCTTACTTCACTCTGTATAATCGGCTCCAGCGTCATCCACCTCATTAGAACTGATTCAAATGTAATCTTTTTAATAGCTGAGTAATACTCCATTGGGTATATGTACCACAGCTTTCTTATGTGTAGTTTTAAAGTAGTGTTTTCTAGGATAAAATGGAAAAATTACTTACTAGAGGAATATTTGCCATATTTATTTATTTGTATATTTATCTGAAATATTATAGACTTTGCATCATAGCTCTATATATTTTTAGCTAAAATGGTTAAGTATGTGTTGTGATTTCTCACTTTTGGCCAATGAGTATCTGCTGTTATCAAACCTAATAGCATCAAGGTCAAGAAGATAAGTCAACTGTGTCTCATTACACAATACTTTTCAAGCTACTGTGACTTGTATGTAAACTGTATATTTTAAATTATGTACCCAGAGTAATGACCTACACTCTATTTTTTACAGCTGTCTTTGAGAAATTCTTTTAATGAAGGGCAAAGTAGGTGTTAAGAATTTTTAGCAGAGACACAGAGAATACTAAGAATGTCCAAAGTGCAATTATTCTGTATCACAATTTTGATAGTCAAAAAATAATAGAATAGTTGAACAAGTTTCTAGGAATTTTAATATAACAAGTCTGAACATAAATCTATCTAATCAAAGTGAGTATAGGATTGGGAGCAAGAAATTAAGGCTTTCTGAAATACTAATATAATTTTAGTTTTGATTATATATAGAATGATTATGCTATGTTTATACATATGAGAACTTCCCTGGTAGCTCAGCTCATGAAGAATCTGCCTGCAAAGTGGGAGACCCCAATTTGATTCCCAGATCAGAAAGATCCCGTGAAGAAGGGATATGCTACCCTCTACAGTGTTCTTGGGCTTTCATTTTGAGTTTATTTTTGTGTATGGTGTTAGAAAGTGATCTAATTTCATTCTTTTACAAGTGGTTGACCAGTTTTCCCAGCACCACTTGTTAAAAAGATTGTCTTTAATCCACTGTATATTCTTGCCTCCTTTGTCGAAGATAAGCTGTCCATAGGTGTGTGGATTTATCTCTGGGCTTTCTATTTTGTTCCATTGATCTGTATTTCTGTCTTTGTGCCAGTACCATACTGTCTTGATGACTGTGGCTTTGTAGTAAAGCCTGAAGTCAGGCAGGTTGATTCCTCCAGTTCCATTCTTCTTTCTCAAGATGGCTTTGGCTATTCGAGTTTTTTTGTGTTTCCATACAAATTGTGAAATTATTTGTTCTAGCTCTGTGAAAAACACCGCGGTATCTTGATAGGAATTGCACTGAATTGTAGATTGCTTTGGGTAGTATACTCATTTTCACTATATTGATTCTTCCGATCCATGAACATGGTATATTTCTCCATCTATGATACTTTTTAAAAGTCACCCAATCATAGTATCATCTAGTTCTTCTACATCCCTGTTGTATAATTTTATAATTTGGGGGAGTTGATCAGAGAGAGGATTTATGATTAATGGTAGGAAGGGTGTTTGAGGTATTTTTATCAATATAATTTAGAGTTAATGAAGATCTAACATACCAGGACAGGAAACATCCTTGCTAAAGTAGCACTGTCAAAGTTGAGCCTGGTTCTTTGATTTTAATTTAAATTTTACTGGAGTATAGTTGCTTCACAATGTTGTGTTAGTTTCTGCTGTACAGAAAAGTGAATCAGCTGTATGTATACATACATCCCCTCTTTTTTTGCATTTTCTTCTCATTTAGGTCACAATAGAGCACTGAGTAGAGTTCACTGAGTTATACAGTAAGTTCTCATTAGTTATCAATTATCCATCTGTGCTAAGTCGTTTCAGTTGTGTCTGACTCTTTGCAACCCTATGGACCATAGCCCGCCAGGCTCCTCTGTACATGGAATTCTCAAGCAAGAATATGGAGTGGATTGCCATGCCCTTCTCCAAGGGATCTTCCTGGCCTGGGATCAACCCACATCTCTCATGTCTCCTGCATTGGCAAGTGAGTTATTTACCACTAGCACCACCTGGGAAGCCCTATCTATTTTATACATAGTATCAATAGTGTATTTATGTCAATCCAGTTTCACAATTCATCCCAACCTCCCCTTATCTCCTTGGTAGCCAATGGCACCCCACTCCAGTACTTGCCTGGAAAATCCCATGGACAGAGGAGCCTGGTAGGCTGCCGGCCATGGGGTGGCTAAGAGTTGGACATGACTGAGCGACTTCACTTTCACCTTTCACTTTCATGCATTGGAGACGGAAATGGCAACCCACTCCAGTGTTCTTGCCTGGAGAATCCCAGGACAGGGGAGCCTGGTGGGATGCCGTCTATGGGGTCACACAGTCAGACATGACTAGAGTGACTTGGCTGCAGCAGCCATACTTTTGTTCTTTATCTCTGTGTTTCTATTTCTGTTTTGCAAATAAGATTATCTATACCATTTTTTTCGGAGAAGGCAATGGCACCCCACTCCAGTACTGTTGCCTGGGAAATCCCATGGATGGAGGAGTCTTGTAGGCTACAGTCCATGGGGTCGCTGAGAGTTCGACATGACTGGGCGACTTCACTTTCACTTTTTACTTTCATGCATTGGAGAAGGAAATGGCAACCCACTCCAGTGTTCTTGCCTGGAGAATCCCAGGGACGGGGGAGCCTGGTGGGCTGCCGTCTATGGGGTCGCACAGAGTCAGACACGACTGAAGCGACTTAACAGCAGCAGCAGCAGCAGCAGTGACTAAGAGAATACCCCCAAATAGAGCTTAAACAAGATAGAAGTCTTCCTCATGTAAAAAGAAGTCTGGAGGCAGGCAGTTCATCATTATCTGATGCATCCTCATTTTCATCAGAAATACAAGCTCCTTGTCAATGCTCTTCATCCTCAGCTCTGGCTTTCATGCTTCAGGTTACTGCATGGTCTGAGATGGCTTTGGGGGCTAGAATCCTCACATCTCCATCTCAAGCAGCAGGCAATTAAAAAAGAGAACACTGCCTCTGAGTTAAACCAGGGTTTTATAATTAAGGGGGACTGGAATAATAGATATTGAATGGGAACTCTGTATCCCTCCACATAATCTGCAAAATGCAGGCTGCTATGCTAGTCAGTTATTATAACCAAAAGCTTATTTCTTTATTTGTGTCAGGCTGTGGCTTTGAACAGTGTCTGTGTGTTTTTCACTTAGCTGCCTTTGTGTTTTGCCTCTGACATGTAGGGATTTTTAACTGATTTGCTTTTCAGTAGAAAAGTAACATACTAATTACATTGATGTTGGAAAGAATACTTCATTATGCAGAAATGTGAATATTGTGGTACTTCTTACTTAAAACATTGAATATCTCCCTTGACAGATGTATTATTGTAGATAATGTTATATGTGATAATTTTAAAGACATACAGTAGTGATACTCAGAAAACAAACACAGGCTCACTATGAAATATTCTTATTTATTTGAAATCAAATATCACTATTTGTCAGGTACTCATTTTAAGTCTTTTGCAAATATTAGTTCATCTACCTTTTTCACTTTCATTCTCTTAAGAACAGATAGTGGAGCTTCCCAGAGGCCACGTGACTTATGATGACACCAGCTCTCCAATGGCTAATGCATGTGTGCTTGTGATGCTTGTATTTGAAATGTTTCTCAGGTTTAATTTCTTCTACAGTAGATATCTATAGATATAATACACATAAGTAATAGCTTTTTAGGATCCTCAATAATATTCGAACATGAAAAAAGTCCTGAAACAAACAAAAAAATCACTGCTAGAACATCGGACTAGATTAAACATTTGATTAACACAGTTCTCTATAATTTATCTATTAATCAACATTTAGAAAACCTGGTAGCTATATTCAGAGTATAGATTGCCATGGTGGAAACTAAGAAGTGTGAAATTACAATTCTATTGAGATAGCCAAGTAAATGTGTGTGTGTGTGTGTGTGTGTGTGTGTGTGTGTGTGAATCAGTGAGCCACTGGAACGATGATCCTAAGTAACAAACCATGCCAAAGCTAGTAGTGTGAAGCAACATGCACCGTTTATTACACACACATCTGTAGACTGACTGGCAGGTTGGGCTGATCTCGGCTGGACTCTCTCATGTATTTGCAGGAAGCCATGGACTGATTGGGGGCTGGAATCGAGAATGCTTCAGATAGGATGCAAGAAGATGCAGCTCTTCCTCCCATGTCTCGTTCTCTAAAAGGATAGACTTATTATGTTCTCATAGCTATGAGAACACAGATGCAAGAAAGGAGGTGCTTGCTAGGGCAAGCAAGGGGAAATGCTAAAGGGTTTTCCAGGCCTGTGACTGGTATTATGTCTGCTCATCATCCACTGACCAAAGCAGTCACATGAAGATGCTTATAGTTGACACTTCACCCCCTCTGAGAGAGAAAACACTGGGCCAGCAGGCAGTGCAATCAGTATACCACAGAGTGTATATACAAGAAAATAGAATTTAAAATTACATTTGAGATGTATTTATCTGTAAAGAATAATGTGACACTGTGACAATAGAAAATACATGATACTTGACATCATTTTTTTTATTTCTTTGTTCCACAAATTCACAAATCAGTCAGCTCTAAGATGAGAAATGGGCATATCTTGTGTAAGAAATTTATGATAACATTTTATTTGTTTACCTTTTATTTTCTTCATGTTTAAAATTACCTTCTCTTTAAAAAGGTTTATTTTTTTTTTTTAAAGGAATTGTGATACCCATTTTCACTGTGGGTGAGATTTGAAGAATTATTAATGTGGTAGCATTACCAAAGGTAATTTACAGAATCTCATGGCAATACTGAGACAAGTTTGCTATATAAGAGGTGTAAACAAGTACTAGATGGGAAATCCAACAGGTATTCCTGTTTTACTGAAGGTTGGCCTCTTCATTAAACTCTACCCTCTTTCTAGTCTTGAGTCCTTTTCTTCTTTGCCCTGTGGCTTTATCTAGAAACTTTCACCCTAACTCACCTTCAATATTTTTGCTCACCAGTGAGAACCTTTAAAGCCATGTCAGATTTTCATTTCAAACTCACATCTTCTGTGTCTTTGTTGCTTCTTGCTAAATTTATAATCCTATTACTTTGCTCCTCCTAATTTTAACATCATCTTTGAAAAATCATGTCTCTTGCACACAATGACTTTATTAAGATTTCTTTTTTCTGACATTTGATGTTGGGGAGACCCTACCAAACTCTAAAATGGCATTTTTCTTCATTTCTCTCATAGTCTTTCTTTAGTATTCCATATACTGTTTTCAAACCATGCTACCCTGAATTCCTCCTGCTGCTTGGAAGATGGGATTGGTTTAAGGACCCCACACTATAGTGTTAGTGACTGGACTAGTTTACCCTTCCCAGGCGAACTTTCATTTAATAAAAGACAAATGGAAAGGGTGATGATTTGATACTTAATGGAGAAATATTAAACTATTTGGAAACCATTATGAGTTCTGTTTTTGTTCATAATAAAAACTGACACTTATTTAATGCCTTCTATTCCCCTGGAGGAGGACATGGCAACTCATTCCAGTATTCTTGCCTGGAGAATCCCATGGATGGAAGAGCCTGGTGGGCTGCAGTCCATAGGATCACAGAGTCGGACAGGACTGAAGTGACTTGGCACAGCGCAGCACATACCATAGTACATTATTGCACACTAGGCAAACTGACTATTGGACTTTGAGAAAGAGATGCTCTCCTTGTTTTTCCCTGGTGACTCAGATGGTTAAGCATCTGCCTACAATGCAGGAGGCCTGGGTTCAATCACTGGGTCAGGAAGATCTCCTGGGGAAGGGAAGGACTACTCATTCCAGTATTCTTGCCTGGAGAATTCCATAGACATAGGAACCTAGTGGGCTACAGTCCATGGGTTGCAAAAAGTTGGACATGACTGAGTGGCTAACACTTTTCACTTTCACTTTCACGGTACATACTACATTATTGCAGACTAGGCAAACTTAAGTATTGGACTTTGAGAAAGAGATAATCTCCTTGGTCTTTCACATCAGGGTGTTTCTTTTATTCTTATGTCTGATTCTCTGCCCTTCTACAAAGTATAGAGGCTTCATCCTCTTGTTCATCCTGTGCTGGCTGGTTTTGTCCTTAGGTTCATGTTCATTTGTGGCTTTCTCTGCCTTTCTGCTCACTTTTGCTTTCTCCTTCCTTTCTGTTCCTCTCTTGATATCCTTACTTTACAGAATTTTAGTTTGTATTCACATGATCCCATCACAAAGTAATTCCTTTTTGTTTATCTCTAGACCTTAAGATTTAAAATTTAATCATGGTTTTGATGCATTGAGCAAAGTCATGATGTGAAAGAATCTAGTGGAACTGCTTTATTAACAGAATAAAGAATTTATTACAGAGCAAAGAATCCTTTTGTTTGTGAGAAATCACCATCTAGTTTTTGGATCTCAAAACTAGAGATTTCCTTTAGTCATCTACTTGATGGGAATTAAAATATGTCCTTAAATGTAAGCTTTGTTTTTTGTTTTGCATAAATGATTATTTGTTACTCTTTACTTGGCATGCCTCAAACCATATTCATTGCTATTGTTTTTCCAACATCCTTCCCTCATCCAGTATGGATGGCACAACTAACTTCATATTTGCCTAGATTAAAAGCATCAGTCATTGTCACTTTCTCCTTAGTCCTCTTGCTCACATTTAAGGCTCTCTTTCCCAAACTTTTCTCTCCTTTTCTTTCTCCCTCTCATTACTGCTGCCCTATCTTGGTTCAACATTTAAATTTTTTTCTTTAGCTAAGATGCATTGGGCAAAGTCAGGATGTGAAAGAATCTAGTGGAACCATTTTATACAGAGCACACTCTCTTAACTGGCCTCCCTGTCTCAAATGATTGTTTTTATTTTTCCAAAATATCCTCCATAATTATGCTTTTAAAAATTCCTGGATGAAACATACATGACTAAGCAACTGAACATGCATGCATACATGTACAGATGAAACATATTGCTCCCTTGAAATACTTGCAGTAGCTCACCATTGCCTATAGAATAATTCAAGTCTGTACTTGGAGGTGACTCACCAGGCCTTTTAACCACACCCCCCCATCTACCTTCACAGCTTCAGCTTCCTTTTTGCCCCTCATACACCGCATGCTGTGACCTACATCTACATTTTCTGCAATCCCAGGAAGCACCAGCACATTTATCTCTTCCATGCCGCATTCATCACCCAGCCCCCTATAATGCCCCAGGGTACCCATAAGCACAGAGAAGGGTAGAAAACTCTTGAGCTCAGAGCAGAGAAGCTCCATAGGAGGACCCTGAACTGGAAGAGTGGTCAGCAAGTAACCTCATCACATAATGTTGTGAGTTAAATAGGCAACTTCCAGCAGTGAACTTGGCCTAAGATTCCTTATTCTACTTAACATTCGTCATGTTGAGCCTGAGAAATGTGCCAGCCCTCACCAACTGTTCTCTCCATGGGCTGAGCTCCATTTTTGTACCCACAGCCAGTATCCAATTAGTTGCTTTCACGGTGGCTACCATCTGAAGTCCTGCTTTACCCCAGAGATCAGCTCCCCTCTCACCACTCCCCTTTCTGCCCAGCTTGCTGCTGAGCCTCTCCCTCCAATCAGAACTTGTGGGTGACTCTCCTCACCAAGATGGAGCTCAAATTCTCTAAGCTTGCAAAGGACATTTAGTTTAAAGGGATACATAAATAGATCGCCTGTAGCTTGAAAGTTTTCTTTGTTGTTAAAAGTTATCCTTCACTTATATCTTTAATGCTAACTCTTATCTCTCCTTCCACCACCCCTGCTTGAAACCAGGGCCCTGTCTATTGCAAAGTAATTGCCAGAACAGAATAGAGCACTGAAATATCTGCTTCCCTCCCCAGCAGCTTTTCTATCTAGATAATTGCAGGGGAACTTGCTGAATGATACAGATGAAATTGTGTATAAGACCCTATTGCAACAACAGCATTTCAGATGCTTGTCAAACCTGGGTGGGTCCTTGTTATTCCTTTTCACTGACTTCTGTTTTTCTATATATATTCGGTAATTTGAATGGAATTTTGTTTAGGGATGCTTACAATTCTTGAATGTCAGATATTTCCTTATTCATGGACACGACACAACTTAAAATGCCATTGCTACTTTCTATACACCTCTAAAAGAAACCAATTTTCTCGTCTTAATTTTTATTTTATTTTTTTTAAGTGAGAGCATGCAATTTTCAGTCACAGGGAGGAATACAAAAGTCTATGCTAGTTAATATTCTAGTTCAAACCTTGCTTTCAATCTCTGGTTTTGTTCACTGTCAAGGTAATTATTCCTTTCTTACTTTATACCTCTGAAGTGGTTTTCACATTATGCTTTACTGATGCTTTTATATTTTATTATAATTGTATACTCTTCTGGGTATGGAGCTTTAAGGGCAGGGGTCATAGTCATTCTTTACCCACAGTCTAGTACCTTATAGAGCTAACATAGCAAGCAAAGGTTGACTCTATTTTTATATCCATGGAGCTGAGCACAGACAGATGGTGGGCTTTAGGAATTGTGGATGGAATTGGTATATCAAAGGCATTTAAATTAAAGTTCTTTTGGGGCCTAGGAAATAAAGAATGGAATGAAACTACACTAGCAATCACTACTATCTTTTGAGACCTAGGCAACATACTTTATACATAATCTGATTTGAATTCAATTCTCAACCTAAAACTATCAAGCATGATGGTCTTTCTTTTACAGTGGAAACCTGAGACCTAGGAGAGTTAAATAACTTATCCCAAGTCATCAACTATCAGAAAAGAGACTAGGCCTTAATCCGTTTTCTATAGACTTCAAAGTTCAAGGGTCACATTGCCTCTCAATATATTTTATGAACAAAAAAAAAATCCCAATTTAAGTTAAAAAAGTAGCCTGATACATTGATCTAGTATGGATATTTAAATGACAGCTTTAACTCAGGAGTGCTGTTTCTTGATACTGAGATATATTTCCTTAAATTTCTATTCCTATATTTGTGATCTAGGCTTAAGTAAATAGTGTTTTCTTACCAAAGTTATAACAAGACGGTGTCATATTAATGTCTATTCAAGATTCTACCTCTCCTGAGCTATGTCTGAGTATTACACTTTGTGTTTTCATGGACAAGGAAAGCAATGCTTGTTTCTCAAAGATTCAGAGACATATATTTGTTGGTTTTCAAATAGTCCACCATATAGTTAATCATAGCCTACACACCATTTTTCTATTCACTCTATTGTCTGTGATATTTGGATAATTTCAGTGTTGAAAATAACATCCTTACATACAATTTTTGCATTGAGTATTTTCTTAGAAGTGAAATTACTTAAAGAATACAAACTGTTTGACAGCTTTCCATAGATGTGTCCAAATTGATGTCAGCAAGGGGTATACATTTACATTAGCAGTTGGTGAGAGCATGGGTTTTAGTGATGGTCATGTTTGGGGCACCATTTAAGAAATTTGCTTCTTTGATAGGCAGTAAATAGTACTTAGATTACTTAATTCCTGTAAAGGCAAAACAATTATTCATATATTTAATGCCTGCATATATTTCTTTTCCTTTAAACTGTTCTTTCATGTCTTTGTCACATTTTCCATATAAATTTCATGGGTTTTATGTTTAGCTCCAAAAGTTCTTTATATTTTAAAATGTTATCCCTTTGTTGTATCTGGTATATCCTCCTTTTCTCTTTCCTCAAGTCTCCCGGTTACGGTGGGAGCATTTCTACTACTATATAGAATTAATCTTCCCTCCAGTTTTCCTCTTTCACTGTACTTTAGATTTTGTGTCCACTGATTTGATTTCCTGCCCTCCCAAAGTCTGTGTCTTCAGCATATTTATTTAGTCTGTTTATAGGACATACTTTTGTCACTTGCATGTAAACTTTCTTTTTGTCACTTTTTTGGGTCAGTTTTCATCAATAACATTTTACACCAGATAGTGCTTCATTAATGCAGATTCTACTCCTTGTGGATTTATGCTTTTGCAATGATTGATCAGAATAGTGGAAGAGCTCATGTATATGTTCTACTAAACACCAAGCGTTATGCTTTATTTATGAATATGAATTAATTAACCTTAATTCATTTAAATGTCACAAACATACAATGAATTAGGCATCATTGTTCCCCTTTTTTCAGATGTTAACTCTCAGAATGTTAACTTCCTCACAGAGACTCACGGACCTCCTAAGAAAGGTATGTATTGCTTTAATATGTTGCTTCTTTGTTCTGTGTATGTATAAAATGCCAACTTTCTAAATTAATAGTGTAGAAAAGATTGTTCAAGTTATGTTTAAATTAGGCATATAATTTTCTTTTAGTTTTTCTTTTTTTATAAGGGTCTTCTCAGGTAGCACAGAGGAACCTGATGAGCTACAGTCCATGGAGTATTGAGCAGTCAGACACAGCTGAGCAAACACACACACGTTAATACAAATATTTTATTGGTTAAATCAGGTTATCCAGTGAAAGAAATCACTAAGTCATGTCTGACTCTTTGCAACCCCATGGACTGTAGCCTACCAGGCTCCTTCGTCCATGGAAAAAATAGCTTAGTTTCAGGCCTTTGCTATATTAGAAAATATTAAGATTAGTTTGCTTGAAAGTACTGTAAATTTTACCTGCTCCAACTGAGAATAGCAGACCTCTACTTGTCTTCATTAAGAGCTCACCCTCTGTCCCATGACCGAGTAGGAAGTTCTGTCAAAGCCATGGTTGAGATATAAGGAAGCCAAATGTGTTTTGTGGAGAGAATTAAATTCAAATCCCATCTCCCAAGCTAATATAAAATAATTGTAAAGTCTGGGGGAAAACACTTAATGGAATATGTCCCATGATCTTTGAGGTGCATTCAATTTTTCTTGAACTAGAAGGCCTGGAGTCTATACTCTCTGGTAAAGAGGTAGATGATTCCTCAGGCTTTTCTCAACATTTATTTTTTGATTTACTGAGAGTACAGCCTACAAGGATTTAATTTTTCTCTATCTCGAAACCATCCTCTGTGAAAAGGACATTTAAAATAATCTATGGTATTTCCTTGAACTCATTTGAGCCATTTGAAACTATGTCGAATCTGCTTAAGGCAGGGAACAATTGTATAAACTTAAAGAACATTGCTGTATCAAAAAAAATATAGCATTATAGTCCTATTTACAAATAATCCTCTTTACTAAAATTTAATTCAGTATCCCTAAGGGTAAAATAGAATCTAAAGTAAGATAAATTTTGTTTTAGTTATTTGGAGTTTTAATACTCTTAGTCCTAGGCACATAGGCACATAAGAATTTTCTAATTTTCTTTAAGGAAGCTTATTTATATGTAGCTGTTTTTTTCCTAATATTCTTGAGGGCTGTTATGCCTCCTTGGAAAACTAATAAAAAGGAGTTAATTAAATCCTAGTTTTAGAAATGCAAGTGATTTTTATTGGGTTTTTCTGTAACATGCGTGCATGTGTGCTCAGTTGCTTCAGTCATGTCTAACTCTTTGTGACCTATGGACTGTAGCCTGCCAGACTCCTCTGTCCATGGGATTCTCCAGGCAAGAGTACTAGAGTGGGTTGCCATACCATCCTTCAGGGGATCTTCCCGAGCCAGGGATCGAACCTGTGGCTCCTGCATTGCAGGCAGGTTCTTTACCTGCTGAACCACATGGGAAGCCCATTTTATAACATCTGTTTGCCTATTCCATGTCTTCAGTTCAGTTCAGTCACTCAGTCATGTCCTACTGTGACCCCATGAATCGCAGCACACCAGGCCTCCTTGTCCATCACCAACTCCCGGAGTTTACTCAGACTCACGTCCATCGAGTCAGTGATGCCATCCAGCCATCTCATCCTCTGTCATCCCCTTCTCCCCCTGCCCCCAATCCCTCCCAGCATCAGGGTCTTTTCCAATGAGTCAGCTCTTCGCATGAGGTGGCCAAAGTACTGGAGTTTCAGCTTTAGCATCATTCCTTCCAAAGAAATCCCAGGGCTGATCTCCTTCAGAATGGACTGGTTGGATCTCCTTGCAGTCTAAGGGACTCTCAAGAGTCTTCTCCAACACCACAGTTCAAAAGCATCAATACTTCAGTGCTCAGCTTTCTTTACAGTCCAACTCTCACATCCATACATGACCATTGGAAAAACCATAGCCTTGACTAGACAGACCTTTGTTGGCAAAGTAATGTCTCTGCTTTTGAATATGCTATCTAGGTTGGTCATAACTTTTCTTCCAAGGAGTAAGCGTCTTTTAATTTCATGGGTGCAGTCACCATCTGCAGTGATTTTGGAGCCCAGAAAAATAAAGTCTGACACTGTTTCTACTGTTTCCCCATCTATTTCCCATGAAGTGATGGGACTGGATGCCATGATCTTCGTTTTCTGAATGTGGAGCTTTAAGGCAACTTTTTCACCCTCCTCTTTCACTTTTATCAAGAGGCTCTTTAGCTCCTCTTCACTTTCTGCCATAAGGGTGGTGTCATCTGCATATCTGAGGCGATTGATATTTCTCCTGGCAATCTTGATCCCAGCTGGTCTTCTTCCAGTTCAGCATTTCTCATGATGTACTCTGCATAGAAGTTAAATAAGCAGGGTGACAATATACAGCCTTGACGTACTCCTTTTCCTCTTTGGAACCAGTCTGTTGTTCCATATCCAGTTCTAACTGTTACTTCCTGACCTGCATATAGATTTCTCAGGAGGCAGGTCAGGTGGTCTGGTATTCCCATCTCTTTCAGAATTTTCCACAATTTATTGTGATCCACACAGTCAAAGGCTTTGGCATAGTTAATAAAGCAGAAATAGATGTTTTTCTGGAACTCTCTTGCTTTTTCCATGATCCAGCGGATGTTGGCAATTTGATCCCTGGTTCCTCTGCCTTTTCTAAAACCAGCTTGAACATCTGGAATTCACGGTTCATGTATTGCTGAAATTTTGAGCATTACTTTACTAGTGTGTGAGATAAGTGCAATTGTGTGGTAGTTGGAGCATTCTTTGGCATTGCCTTTCTTTGGAATTGGCATGAAAACTGACCTTTTCCAGTCCTGTGGCCACTGCTGAGTTTTCCAGATTTGCTGGCATATTGAGTGCAGCACCTTCACAGCATCATCTTTCAGGATTTGAAATAGCTCAACTGGAATTCCATCACCTCCACTAGCTTTGTTCGTAGCAATGCTTTCTAAGGCCCACTTGACTTCACATTCCAGGGTGTCTGGCTCTAGGTGAGTGATCACACCATTGTGATTATCTTGGTCGTGAAGATCTTTTTTGTACAATTCTTCTGTGCATTCTTGCCACCTCTTCTTAATATCTTGTGCTTTTGTTAGGGTTAGTCTTAATACTTATTTTTTCCTTTAATACTGAAATGTACTTGTTATATAAAGATGTTTAAATGGTTCATAATGTTTCTCTTTTCCTTTTAATACATGTAAATAATGCTGAATCTTAGCAGCCATGTAAATGATGCTTATAAGTTATAAAATATTTTACAATTAAAGTCTCTCCAAGAACAAAATGAAACACCCTATTATACTTTATGGAAACATAAACTCGATCTAAAAAGCCCTCAGAGTGGGTCTGAATAAATGCTTATAAAGTCATGGCAGTTGATTATGGGTTCAAATGCTTGTGATCCTGGTAACAAGCTTACCTCACTCTGACCTTAGCTTCTTTTCATAAACAGCTTCTTTTCACTATCACGCATCAGGCACAGTTTGACTCTCAGTATAATGAGGACCTATGAGAATTTAAAGCTTTGGGTTATACCTGATAAGTTCTATCTAATTGCTCAGTTGGCAACTTCCTCCATCCAGTTTTGTTCCCAGAGTCTATTTCCAACACAGCAGATAGCATAAACTTGGAAAGTGTAAATCAGAACCAATCTCCACCCTGCTCAAAATTTCTCTATGTGATTGTAATTAGAATAAAGTGAAAGCTCCCTGCCATGGCCTATGGGGCCACACACCATCCATTTCCTTCCTGCAGCCCATGTTATTTTCCCCAACCATTCCTGATTCTTTCTTCTCGTGTCACTCTGATCTTCTGGCTCTTCTGTGGAACAGACTGAACTTCAGGCAGTTCCTGGTCCTTTACGTCGGTGGACCTGCTTTCTGACCTATAGACAACTCACTCTTTTTCTCTAGGTCTGTGCCCCAGTATTACCTGCTTTGTGAGGCTTATCTTGACCATCTTGTTAAAACAGCCCTTGCTTCTCCATCATACCCTCCTTATTCTAATTTATTTTCCTTCCTAACATTAGTTATTGCCTGAGTCTGGTGACACAGTGGTGAAGAATCCATCTACCAATGCAGGAGACCTGAGTTTAGTTCCTGGATTGGGCAGATCCCCTGGAGTAGGAAATAGCAACCCACTCCAGTATTCTTGCCTGGAAAATTCCCTGGCAGAGGAATGGCGAGATACAATCCATGGGATTGCAAAGAGTCAGACATGACTGAGCATGAATCTGTAATATTATTTGTATTCTCACTTATTGTAAGCTTTCCTCACTGGCATAAAAGTGCCTTCAGTTCAGGATCCACTGTATGTCCAGAGTCTATAACAGTGTATGGTGCAGAGTGGACCTCAGAAGTTATCTGGTGAATCACTTAATTTGAAATAAAAAGAGCATTGTTTCACTGGCCTGAATAGGAAGCTAGTATTCTGAACCCCATTTCTTATCACTTTAGAGTATTCTATCTCCTAAATTAGATCTTCTATGTGCTCTTTTTCAGTATCTACCTCCTTATGCTAAACTTTTTAATGTCAGGTAGCCTCAATTAGAATCCTATTTCCAGAGTTTAATTTTTAAGTGATATCTTTCTAAAACTTCTTTTCTCAACATTATAGCAGACATTGTAGTAGTACTGATTACCTCAGGGCTATTGTGAAACTTTATTGTGGCTATTTCTTTATTCATACATTCAGTTCAGTTCAGTTCAGTCGCTCAGTCCCCATGAATCACGGCACGCCAGGCCTTCCTGTCCATCACCATCTCCCAGAGTTCACTCAAACTCACGTCCATCAAGTCCGTGAGGCCATTCAGCCATCTCATCCTCGGTCGTCCCCTTCTCCTCCTGCCCCCAATCCCTACTAGCATCAGAGTCTTTTCCAATGAGTCAACTCTTCTCATGAGGTGGCCAAAGTACTGGAGTTTCAGCTTTAGCATTATTCCTTCCAAAGAACACCCATTACTCAACTGCTAAACAGCATTTGGAATATTATATCCCTCTTGTAACACTTCCCTTGGCTTTGACTATAAGCCACTCTCCTGATTTTCTTTCCATTTATCCAGCCCCATCTCTCTATGTCTATCTGTGCCCTGAAGCTAAAGTGGGCCTTCTTCTGTTTTATTTTCCTCCTCTTCCCTCTTTTTATCTCCCCCTTCCTTTCCCTTCTCTCCCCTTCCTCCTCTTCTCCCTAATATGTCAACCTTTGGTAATCTAAATCATTTTCTTTCTTTATATAACTTCAGTTTCCCAATATGCTGCAAACATTTATCTCTTGCTTTGACTACAGGTTAATAAGTTCAGCTGCTGACTTGATATATACCTCTAGGTGTATATGTCACTTTATTTGCTCAAAGTTAGATATATTTTATAAACTTTTTTTTAAATAGTATATCCTCATGGCTATTTCAATTTATTTTGGCCGTATTGCACGGATGCAGGATCTTAGTTCCCCAACCAGAGATAGAACCTGTGATCCCTGCAGTGGAAGCCTGGGGTCCTCACCACTGGACAGCCAGGGAAGTCCCCAGATATATATCTTGCTTTACTTGCTCAAATCAGTTGTCTTGATTCCTCCTCTCTACCTCCCCCGCCTCCCCAGTTATTTTCTTCTATTTTCTGTTCATAAGTGGCAATATCACGTTTCAGTTGCTCAAACCAAAACTTAGATTTTTACGCTTGCTGTTTGCTTTTCATTACCCGACCCAACTGATCAGCAAGATTTGCATGTTCTACCTCCAAAGAATGAGTTCAATCATGTATCTGCTTTTCTTTATCTCTTTCCACATCACTGGGGAGAGAGCCTTCCAACTGGTCCAACTATGTCTAATCTTGAACCACCCTCCAGATCTATTTTCCAACTCGCAGCCAGAGAATGGTCTTCCAGTTGTGTTACTCTTACTTAAATACATTTCAGTGGTTTCCCCTTGCAAGTTCAGTAATACCAGCTTCTGCACCATGGTCTACCAAGCCCTCCACGGCCTGGCCTTCCTTACCTTTCCCAATCCACTTCCCACGCATCTTTTTCTGACTACTCATGTTTGAGTCTCTTTCATCTTCTTTCTCTTCTCAGACAAACCAAAGTATTTCTTGCCTCAGGATATTTTCACTTGTTCTTTCCTTTGCCTGAGGCAGTTTTGGTCAGATTTTTATAGGGTTATGTCCTTTTCCTCCAGATTTTAGCCTAACTGTTATCTTCTCAAAGAGGCCTTTCAACCTACCCTGTGCCCCCTGACTCCAAGTTCTTCTGTTATATCTCCCAATTTATGTCCTTCATTACAGTCGCACAATCTGAATTTTGCTTATTTATTACTGGTTACCTGTTCATCTACAACTCTCATATCCATGAGGCCAGAGAATATATCTGTTTTGTTCACTGTTGTGACTCTGATGCTTAGAAATTAAGTAAACCATTCATTCAACTAATGTTTGTTGAATGAATGAAATGAGATAATGGATATAATGTATTTAGTCTTATACTGGCAAATGGAATGTACTCAATACATGCTAACTTACTATTAAAAGTACTGTTTCTCTTTTACGCTGTGACTTCAGTGTTGCCTCCTGTTATGGTGGTTGAGGGAGCACTGATTATCATTTCACTTCTTGGTTGAAATCATTTTCAGTCATTTCAGTGCTTGGTTGGTTGGTTTAGTCGCTAAGTCATTTCTGACTCTTGTGACCCCACGGACTGTAGCCTGCCAGGCTCCTCGGCCCATGGGATTTTCCAGACAAGAATACTGGAGGGAGTAGGTTGTCATTTCCTTCTCTAAGGGATCTTCCTGACCCAGGAATTGAACCTGGGTCTCCTGCATTGCAGGCAGGTTCTTTACCAACTGAGCTATGAGGGAAGCCCAACAGTTGATTAGATTACCTTCTCCCTTTGAATTAAACAGCTCTCTCAGCAGGGGAACTGCCGGGCAAACCTGGTTTGAGAGACAAGTAGTCAAGCATCGATTCATTCACTCACTTATTCAGTTTTTGCTGAGTACATTATTACATATGGTCTCATGCCTACTTTAGCTTTGTGTAAAGTGAAACTGATTCAATGCATCCCCAACTTCTAAGGTCATATTAAGGGGAGTAAATACAATCACAAAGTTTGGAGCAACAATAGATGAATAACACAGAGAATAATTACAAGAAGGCAAAATTTGTTCCTCAAGAATAGTGTATGACATGAGCCTTGAAGAATAGGTGACTGGAAGGTTCCTGTGAAGCTATTCGAGATACTTCAGTGGGTCTTTAATGGGAAACTTCTTTCCAAATATGTTTGTTTGTTTCCTATGCTCCTCTTTCTGGGATAATCATAGAACTCATCATTTAACTAAGAAATCATATATTTACCTCCAGATGATGACCAGACTGGGTTGACTGTGTTTCCATTCCTTAATGTCCTTTCTCTATATTCTTGTTTTTAAT
>SJXQ01010870.1:192588-205414 GCA_006408695.1 Aepyceros melampus | reverse complement strand
AACCCTCCACCCCTCCCACCTCCCTCCCCCTTGCTCCTCTGGTCCATCTTCTATTTTGTTGCTGTTGTTCAGTTGCTAAGTCATATCTGACTCTGTGACCCCATGGACTGCAGCATACCAGGCTTCCCTGTCCTTCACTATCTCCCAGAGTTTGCTCAGATTCATGCCCTTTGAGTCAGCAGTTTTACTGTCATGGTAAAATTTAGGAAGTAGAGATCTAATATGTCACTGTGCTCCTTAAAATCCTTCAATAAGCATTGATTTCCTTGCGGTTTGTTCATGTGTTTCAGGCTTGGTTAGATACCAGTTTTGTATTTTTGTTTTTGTGACACTGTTTCCTATGACAGTGGGTCTTTTTGACAGTCTTTCCCAAGGCTGTCTTTCTGTGGAATCTTGGTCTTTCATGCCTGTCTTTTCAGTCCCTAGCACAATGCATGGTGTGCCCCAGGCCTCCTACTAAGAGAAAGCTTCACTTTAATAAATGTTCCTTCATAGCCCAACCTCTCCTTCACAGCTTGCTGTTTTCTGATCTTCATAGAGGCTAGCATCTTGGGAACTATCTTTTATTAATGTTTAATTAAATGAGCTGGACTTGGTGACATGCAATATGAAATAGTATTCATTTAATCCCTCCAAAATCCTAAACTCTGTAGGCTCTTCCTGCCCTGTCTCAGAAGATTCCTCAGACAAATCTCATAGATTTCCCCATCTCACTTAGGTATTAGAACTGTCTCATATTTTGTTGTCAAAAAGTCTACTCAAATCTTAAATTTTGATTTCTTGTCCAATTAAAAAAAATTCTCCCCATTTCCTCAGATCAGACCTGCACTTGGCTCAGAAACGTGCTCTTTGAAGGAGTAGGATTAGGGTGAGGACGAGGGTCTGCTCTTTCTTTGCTGTTTAGACTAATGTTCCCTTCTCAGGACATGGTGCTGGGTATGTTAGGGCTGAAGCTGGGACCACTGTTGTTCCCTCTTGCCTGTCTTGGTAGATGTCCTAAACCTGGCTCTTTCCCTGAGGTATTTGTTCTAGGCTAGTTCCCAGAGTTATCCCACAGAATGAAGCATCAGCTGCCTGTGGTCGTATGTGGCTGACTCACACTTTGGTGACAGTCTTCTCTTTCCTGTCATCTTTCCTGACTACCCTGTCAATGTTTTCTGTACTCTGCAAATAAACTACTTATTAAAATATTTGTCTTAGGATCTTCCTCTAGGGCAAAGAGGAACCTTTAATCTTTTCTGTAAAACACAAAATAGTAAATATTTTAGATTTTGTGTATCATGTCAGCTCTGTCTCAACCACTCAACCCTATAAGCCCCAGAGCCACAGACAATCTGCGAATGAGGAAGTGGGCCTGTGTTAAAAATTGTCAGAGAAGTGATACAACGACTCACTGTAATGGTAAATTTGCCCTTTTCCCTCCAAATGTCTGTCCATTTTTGCTTTATATAGTCTATTGGGCCAGTAGAAACCTAGAGCTATAATAACTCCCTGTTGAACTGGATCTTTCACCATAATGTAGTGTCCATAACAATTTCTAATGATGCTTTCACAGAAATATGAGCTATATTAGCTCATATTTAAATAGAGATCACAGCTTTATTGTGTCTAGTATCAGCCTAATATATTATATATATAATATATATATATTTTATATATATATATCAGTTCAGTTCAGTTCAGTCGCTCAGTCGTGTCTGACTCTTTGCGACCCCATGAATCACAGCACGCCAGGCCTCCCTGTCCATCACCAATTCCCAGAGTTCACTCAGACTCACGTCCATTGAGTCCGTGATGCCATCCAGCCATCTCATCCTTGGTCGTCCCCTTCTCCTCCTGCCCCCAATCCTTCCCAGCATCAGGGTCTTTTCCAGTGAGTCAACTCTTTGCATGAGGTGGCCAAAGTACTGAAGCTTCAGTTTTAGCATCATTCCTTCCAAAGAAATCCCAGGGGCCTATCTACTTCATAATGGACTGGTTGGATCTCCTTGCAGTCCAAGGGACTCTCAAGAGTCTTCTCCAACACCACAGTTCAAAAGCATCAATTCTTCTGCGCTCAGCCTTCTTCACAGTCCAACTCTCACATCCATACATGACCACAGGAAAAACCATAATATATATATATATATATAAAATCTTCAATCCTTTTATAGCCAGCTTTGCCATATTTGTATGGGCTTCCCAGGTAGTGATAGTGGTAAAGAACCTGCCTGCTAATGAAGGAGTCATAAGAGACACGGATTCCATCCCTGGGTTGGGAAGATATCCTGGAGGAGGGCATGGCAACTCACTCCAGTGTTCTTGCCTGGAAAATCCCAAGGACAGAGGAGCCCAGTGGGCTAGAGTCCACAGAGTGGCAAAGAATCAGGCATGACTGAAGCGACCCAGCACACACACACAAGGTCATGAAGGTGGGCCCCTGAAATGGGATTAGTGTTCTCTGTTCTCATAAGAAGGGAGACTAGAGCTCTCTCTCTCTCTGCCATGTGAGGGTGATGAGAAGGTGGTCATCTGTAAGCCAGGAAGAGAACTTTCACCAGGAACTGTTTCTGCCAGTGCCTTTATCTTAGATTTAGCCCCCAGAACTGTGTAAATGGCTGTTGTTTAAACTACCTGGTCTATGGGACTCTGTTATAGCACCCTGAGCTGATGAGACAGTGTGCCTCTTATACCCTGCATATAACTGAATGAAAAAAATTGTTTGAGAGTTTCTGCATTTTACTTGGCGATATTTTTTTTTAATTTATTTGGATTGCTGACGTTTGTCTCTATCATATTACTTTGTGATATTCCATTTGAGTCTTTGTTTCTTTTTTTTCTTTCCTTGCCTTTTTAACCTTCTGATAACCTATATTTGTTTTCATATTTCATTTTCCTTCATCTGTCTAGTAAGAGTACATGTTTATCTTGCTAGTTATTCTTGAAATATTATGAGTCTAAATATTATATTGAAATTCTCCTCCCAAAGAAACATGAACCATAGAATATATAAACTCCAATCATTTTCTCCTGAAGTATGTGTAACTGCTGTCCATTATTTGTTATTTTATTAATCCCACAAATTAGATATTATTTTCTTTTTATTTCTTAATTCAGACAGCATTTATCGAGAATTACCTACATATTAGCCACTTATTTTGCTTATCATTTCCTCTTAAATCTCATAATTCTTTTTTCTCTCCTTTTCCTTCTACTTGGAGTACAACTTGGTAGGACTTTTATGTAGATCTGTTGATAGCAAACACTTTGTTTTTGACCATCTTATTCCAAAAAAGTAGTTTTGAAGTTTCAAAATTCTAGGTCAGCTGTTTCTCTTGGCATCCATATAACATTATTTAACAGTTTTCTGATCCTGAATAAGTACTTTAATCTCCCTAATACTTTATTTTTGTGGTTTAATGAACAAAATAATCCAAGCATAACTAAGGGCTGTTCACACCAGTCACCTGGTCAAAGAGCTTGCTGAGACCCAGGTCTTCCTTCCGTCAGTGGGGACAGTTTGTTTCTTTGGTACAAGATGCTGGGATATCTCATGGGCTTCATGGTTCCTAGGATTTGGGAGCTGGCTTTCCAAACAACTTTTGTAAACTGCTGGCAACCCAAACCAGACTGCACCCAAAGCACAGTCTGATTATTTCTCTCTGATGCAACTGCTGTGTCTGACCTACCCTGTAAAGGTAAAGAATGTGGGGTCCCTGTGAGAGTTCAGCCTAGTATCCTGCCCAGCCTGCGTCACTATGAGGTAGCGAGCAGATGGGAGTCACACTTTCTAGGTGCTTACTCTGGCTTTGGACATTTCCCCCTTTCCTCAACAAGGCCTGTTGCTTAGCCAGTGCTGTGTGATTTTTCAGAACTCATCTTGTACCTGAAATGAGATTCCTCATCTATATCATGGTGGTAGCAACACCATTTAGTTGATGTAGAGGTTAAATGGCATCAGTCATGTTAAGTACCTGGTACATAGGAAGAACTCAGTAGTAGTTGGGTACTATTTATGTTGCTAAAAATATGAAGGACCCTTACATTTATTGACTCCTCTTTAAAATGTTCCACCTATAATAGTATATGGGAGTTCTATCCAAGATGGATTTCTTCCCCCCATATATTCATGGGTTGCCTAGTAACAGTCACTGGCTTCTCAGAGTAAAAAATAAAATCAGCAACAGTTTCTAGCCAACAGAGTCTTTGCTAACACTTGGATGAAAACACTTGCTTAAAAATTAATCTCATCTTGGCTATTAATTATGAAGTGCTTTAACAAACACAAAACGAATAATGATGGTTTATTGTTTTTCATTTGAGAGAGTGCATCCACATCACAGAAGCAGAAATAATCTGAAATTAATTAGCAATTGATCATGACAGCATGTCATCCTATACAACTTACACAACACCTGCCCTGATTATTTTTGAATCCATGGAGGAGAACAAGCACAGCAAACTGGCATTTGACAAACAAGCAGCCTAATTAAAGGGCTATCAGGGACAGCAAATGGAACAGCAATGAATCAGAAAAAATACTGTTTGCTAAAGTCGACAGATTATTACCACAAAGTAAAAACACTGGAGCATAAAATAACTTTATCTTTCAAACATATATTCTAGGTACAGCTTTTGGTGGAGGGCTCAGTTCAACAAATTTTACCTATTCCTTTTAGTTTCATGGGAGTACCTTTGGAAAATCAGACAGCATTCTGTCTCCAATAGCTTACAGGGTATTGGGAAGGCCAGACAGGACACTAAGTAATTAACTTTAAGAAAGACATTATGCAACTGACAGTGTTCAAGAAAACTTTAACAGTATCTGTGGGCCTTAAGTTGCCTTTCAAAATCACCAGTCTAGGTTTGATGCAGGATACAGGATGCTTGGGGCTGGTGCACTGGGATGACCCAGAGAGACGGTATGGGGAGGGAGGTGGAGGGGGGTTCAGGATTGGGAACACGTGTACACCCATGGCAGATTCATGTTGATGTATGACAAAACCAATACAGTATTGTAAAGTAAAATAAAGTAAAAAAAAAATTAAAAAAAAGTATAGGACAGAAATGAATAGAAAGTAGATAGTGATTGCACATCAGAGTCACTGTGGATTTTGTGATAGATATTGTCTGATATTTGTGTGTGTGTGTGTGTGTGTCTGAAATTGCAGAGGAAGCCATAATATTATTAAGAATTTCAAAGCTTTCAGGATTTAACATTTTTTCTATTAATAAAATTCTTAATTCTGATTCTTTGCTGGAGGACTTCCAAAGAATTTTGGGTAAAGTAGTACAAAACTTTATGTTTTATAGTAAGTGAAGACAAAGCCAGTTATTCAGTGTATCTGTGCAATCCTGGACGTTTGTATCTGTTTAATTTCTTAGACATCTTTCTTATTTTGAACAATGCTTCAAGCTCAGAGTTTAGCCATGCTTACATCTCCTAAAACATCTCGGGTCAAATGTGACCTTGACTTAAGTTCAAAAACTGAGGCTCAGAAAAACTGGGAAGAATATCAAAAGAGACTCAAGTTTCTTGTATTGACAATAGAACAAACAGAGAAAGAATAGATGGACTACTTGATGCTAAAATTTTGATTAATAATAAAGAGACTAGATATTTTGCTTCTGTCTTTTCTATCAAAATGAATTATTTTCTGAAAAAGAATGATCAGAAACTGATATTTAGTCTATGTATGTTTGAAAAAATCGATTGATGGCAAGATCACCCTCTCTTAAGTGGTTCACTCGTATTAGTAAAAAAATTTATAGAAAATGGCTATAAATGAGACTGAATATGTATGAAGATGTAAACAACATAGGAAGTGCTACAAGAGAGGAGCATTTTTCTAAAAGCATGAAAATGTTGAGTTTGTAACTCTAAACTTGGAGTTCAATGTTAATCTTATAAATCTAGAAAATATTATTACAGAGATTTACTGGTATGAAATTGAAATTAAGTGTAAGATTCTAAACTTGGATCCAAATACAAGCTTCACAAATAAGTAGAGGAGAGGATTTTGCAGCATCACATATGAAGGGGAATTTTTCTAGTTGAAATTGAAAAAATTCAATGTGAGTTAACAATATGGTTTGTCCAACAGAAGAGATGAAGTCAGTTTCTCTTTTAAAGTTTTCTTTCAGGAGATAATTTTCCTTGTTAGAGAAGATGGAAGTGTAACAAAATCTATTTCCTTTTATTATTCACCAGAATTATAGCATCAAGAAATCCTTTTGTCCCTTCTTTGTTTGCTTCTTTGCTAAATGCAGCCACCTTAGGCTACATTAAAATAAATGTAGTGTCTAGAAGTGGGACATGATATTCCCTCTGGTTCTGTTCTCACAGTATAATGTTCAGACCACACTTGGAGCATGGCATTCAATTTTGAAAACTAGATTATAAAAGCTGCTGGAACAAACTGTAAATATTCCAGAGAATGTCCAAGGTGATGGAAGGACTTAAAATCCTGCCCTACAAAAGATGGTATTTATAGGTCTTTAGTAAGAAGAAGGTAGATAATTGAGAAATATGATATTGAATACAAATATGTTATATTTTTTCATTTGGGAATGGATTTCAATTTTTTTGAAAGATCCAATGGATCAGTGGTTGGGAGCTAAGAGAAGATAATGTTTCCTCAATTCTAGGAAGAAAATTGTAAAATTCCAAATTATCTAGAAATCAATGGGCCTCTTTAAGAGGAGTGAAGACAAAGATGTTCAAGAACTAGATGGCCCACCACCCAGTGAAGAATACTGGAAGAATATTAAAACTTTCAAAGTGTGGTCAGAGACTGTGAGCAGTTAGATTCCTTCTAACTTTGAAATTTTGTACATTGTGAACAACTTCACATATTACTGTTTTGTTTCCTGGTTGGACTAATAGTGTGCAATTAATTGGACTGCTCTATCTAGTAAATCATATAATTTATTCCATAATTTGTTGTAGGAAAGTTATCATTCTAAATAGGATAATCCCTTAAAGTATTGTTTTGGGATAAGGTGGCTTTAACTTAATGACTCAAATTAATATTGAGGTAGCATTACTAAAGTGAAAGGAGAGCAGTTGCTCTAAGGTCACTTAATAGGTTATATTTGAAACCTGTTATAAATTTGAGGTCATAGTTGGTGATATTCCATCTGTCTATTTCAGTGGTTCTCAACCAGGGGCAATTTTGCACTGCAGGAAATATTTGGCAGCATCTGAGATATTTCTTGTTGTCTTGACTGAAAAGCAGCTACTCACATCTAGTGGGTAGAGGCTGGGGGTTGCTACCAAGCATTTCACAGTGTACAGAACATCCCCCACAAGAAAGAGTTTACTGATACAAAATGCCAGTAACACTAAGATTGAGAAATTCTTGTCTGAGTTAGGGGGTTTTCCATCTGCCTTCAATTTAATTCTTTTTGTTTATCCACAGATGTTCTTTTTTATCTGTTGATTCTTATATCTATATTTATTTATTTGTCTTGACAGGGAACACCATATTATGGACCAGAAAATAGACAAATTACTTCTCACAGAGCCTGTTAGTGCCAATCCCCCAGGCCTGATGTCCTCCCATGGAAGGGCACAAGGAAGTAGGCCTAATTACCCTGCCTGTGCATCACGAGGGAGGAGCTCCCAAATTATGAACCTCAGAGCTTGTGTAGAGTGGCTGCATGTCTGCTTATCCTCCCCACAGCAGATGGAGAGAGACCTTTGCTCTGGAATACAACCAACTTCTCTCGAGAGAGAGAGGAGGGGGAGAGCTCATTTCAAAGCCCAGAAGGGAAATGAAAGCTTCACAGATAGTTAGGACTTATGTCTATCTGTACATCTCTGTAGGGTTGCTGTTCAATTCTCTTTTAACCCAGGTTGCTAGCAGTCTTTGCTAGAATGCACAGCCTGTGCAGAAACATGGGGGCATTCATGGAGCACTGAATCCTGACATTATTTGAAATTCTTTCCTTGCTCTCCCTCATTTCATTCTCCCTTTTCCCGCCATGTGTCTCGTTAGGGGATCAGCATTCCTATGACCACCCTTCTTAGGTTATTCAGAGCATCTTGTGATGCTTAAATGCAGCTATGAACCCTTGAATTTCCTTGAAAAGCAAACAAAACTGCTTCAAACTAAGTTTGTGTGTGTGTTTTAATAGAAATCTGTGTGGCTCACTTTATTTAATCTGTCATGAAGTGTAGAATTTTCACAGATTACTATTTGTTGCAATTTGGGCAATAGATACATGCCTGAAAAATGTGAAAATTCAATTTTATCAAATGAATATAGTAACTACATAAAGAAGTGCTATATTTTAAGAAACTCTATGATGAATCCTTTTGTAAAGTGGTCTCCAATGTGAATAGTAAATCCTCATTTTGATTCTTTTACATTTTTATATAAACTGGAATGAATTTTAAAAGTATTATGCATGAATAGATCTTAATTCTAGTAAGATCAGGTTTTTTGGTGAGACTATCATCGAGTTTTGGAACCAACAGAAGCAAATTACAATTTTAGAAAGGGAAAAGGATAAGAGAGAGCATTATTTTTAACTAGGTTCATTGATTTTTTTCTTTCAAGTTTCATTATTTATCTAATATTAAGTTCAGATCCAAAATCAATGACCGAAAACTATCAAGATACAGCTGAAAGCTTAGACAATTTTATGAGAAAGTTTAAACTGAGAGATGTCTTGAGAATCATAATATACATAATGGAGAAGTAGGCATAATATTTTATATGTGTGTGTGTGCTAAGATGCTTCAGTCGTGTCCGATTCTTTGAGACCCTATTGACTGTCCCTGGGGACTGTCCAGGCGGAATACTGGAGTGGGTTGCCATGTCATCTTCCAGGTAATTTTTCCAACCCAGGGATCAAACTCTGGTCTCTCATGTCTCCTGCATCGGCAGGTGGGTTCTTTACAGGTAGCACCTCTTGGGAAGCCCACTATCTTATATAGCATCTTTCTGGGTGGTGCAGTGGTAAAGAATCTGCATCCCTAGGTCAAAAATATGCCCTGGAGTAGGAAATGGCAACCCACTCCAGTATTCTTGTCTGGAAAGTTCCATGGACAGAGGAGCCTGGCAGGCTACAGTCCACAGAGTCACAAAGAGTCATAAAGAGTTCTTTACCACTGAGGCACCAGGGAAGCCCAATGTATTATATAGAAGAGGCTGAATAAGCATTAACTTAATTGAATTAAGAACAAGTATTTGGATAATAGTTTGGAGGTGTCACTTGAATGTCCTTTTATCTCTGGTTTTTGTCGATTGTCTAATCTCCGTGTTGACCTATATTAATTTCTATCTGAGAGCACATGGAAATAAAAGTAAGAGAAATTTATTTCTGAATTATTTTCTACTTGTCTGCCTCTTGGATGTTGTTAATTTTGTATGCTGGGAAAAGCCCTACAGCCTGTGATCATTTTAATTGATTCTGAAAAAAAGTCTCTGTAACTTTGAGCAGCTCTGCTGCTCTGTTGGAGAGAATCTCGCTGTCCATACATAACCCCAGTCTTGCCCTCTTTAGTACCCGATTTGCCTTTAAGGCTTATGCAGTTTATCTGTAGTCACTAGTATGTTCTGAAGGGCTCCTGGTATGTGGGGATTTAAGACAGTCTCTTTGTAAGTCATCTGGATTGTTTTTGGAAAAAAATTTAAAACATATACTTATAAAAATATAAAATATATTCTGTTTTGTTCCTTATAGCAATAATTTATTGTTATCCAACAGAATTTCTCTCTTAGAAGCAAATAGCTCCAAGGTTAATTATTTATTACAGCACTCTAGGCAGGGAAAATTTATGTCTACCAGAGAACTCTGCTTTTTAGCAACTTTAAGAATTTCTGATATTTTTCTCTTTCTTGACATTATTCTCTTCTCAAGCACATACAAAATGAGGTACAATTTTTAGTGTCCACAGGCACCTTACATTCATTACCTCATTTAATTCTCATTCTAATCAACAGAATAGATATTATCTCAAGAGGAAACATTATAGCAATGTTACCAAATGGTCATGAACTCCCTTCACCTAGAGCTGGGAAGTTCAGGAACAGTACAAACAGCCTGGGGTGGTGTCCTGGTCTCTGTGAGTGCTGGGTGTCATCCCTGTGCAGGTCTCTAGGGGGTAGAGTGGCCAACTGGCGATGTCCATGTTGGGTTTGTTGTTGTTGTTCAGTTGCTAAGTTATACACGACTCTTTGCTGCCCTATGGACAGCTGCATGCCAGGCCTCCCTACCCCTCACCATCTCCCAGGGTTTGCCCAAGTTCACGTCCACTGAGTTGGTGATGCCATCCAACCATCTCGTCAGCTGAAGATTAAAAAGTACCTTTGTGTAAACCAAGACTAGAGAAGATGTAAGAAAAATCAATGTATTACAACTAATTGAGTCACAGGAGAGGAGAAAGTGGTGGCTATGTTTATGCTGAGGTGGTACTTTGTATTTGAAAGCCTAAGAGGTGAGCTAGTTAACTATGTTTTAGCAAATAAAGGATGTTTGATGCATGAGTTGCATTGTTTGTTCTCTGTGTCTATAGACAAGTCAACCAGAGGAAATGACCAAATTTAAATTTTGCCTAGACACAAGGAAAGCCTCTACATATCAAAGTGATAAGGTCACTTGTTCATTTATTCCTTCATTCAGTCAACAGTATTTATGAGCATCCAATAGGTGCCAGAGACTTCCCTGGTGGCTCAGAGGTTAAAGTGTCTGCCTCCAATGCGGGAGACCCGGGTTCGATCCCTGGGTTGGGAAGATCCCCTGGAGAAGGAAATGGCAACCCACTCCAGTATTCTTGCTTGGAGAATCTCATGGACTGAGGAGCCTGGTGGGCTGCAGTCCATGGGGTCACAAAGAGTGGACACGACTGAGTGACTTTACTTACTTACTTAGTAATAGGTGCCAGATTTCCCTGCTAGCTCAGGTGGTAAAATAATCCACCTGCAATGCAGGAGACCCTAGTTCAATTCCTGGGTCAGGAAGATCCCCTGGAGAAGGGACAGGTTACCCACTCCAGTATTCTTGGACTTCTCTGGTGGCTCAGCTAGTAAAGCATTCACCTGCAATGGGGCAGACCTGGGTTTGGTCCCTGGGTTGGGAAGATCCCCTGGAGAAGGGAAAGGCTACCCACTCCAGTATTCTGGCCTGGAGAATTCCATGGACTGTATAGTCCATGGGGTCATAAAGAGTCAGACGCGACTGAGCAACTTTCAACGTTCACTATCGCTTTCAGTGAACAGTATTTATGAGCATCCAACAGGTGCCAAGAAGTGTTCTAAGAACAGGAGACACAGACATGAACACACCTATCAACGTTCCTGAGGGTCCCAGGGCTGATGTGTGCACTTATGTGTGTGTGTGTAGACAACAAATGAATACATATCTGAACCAGAGTGATAATCAGAGAGTAATAAGGACTGTGCAGAAAAATAACATCAGGTAAGAACATCACAGAGAATGACCCAGTGGCTACTATTGATTGGCTGACAAAAGCCTCTCTGGAAATGGCATTTACTTTGAGAACTCCTGATAATGAGCTAGCCCTGCAAAAATGGGAATTGGTACAGGGGTAAGGGGACCTCAGTGCAGGGACTCTACCCAGAGGCAATAAGCTAGTTGAGTTTGGGAAACCTGGGGTGCAGGTACTGATGAAGTGTGAGGATGGTGCAAGGTGAGTCACAGAGGGAGGAAAGGGCCAGCTCTTGTGGACTTGGCAAATCTGAGTTTTAGGATTTGATTCCAGGTGCAATGGGGAACCTCTGGAGGCTTCAAGACAGGACTCTGAAAAACTATGATTTATTGTCTTCTTAGCTCTAGGATACTAGACTTCTGATTGCTCAGATGGTAAAGAATCCACTTGCGGTGCACAAGACGTGGGTTTATTCCTGGGTTGGGAAGATCCCTTGGAGAAGGGAATGGCAACCCACTCCAGTGTTCTTGCCTAGAGAATCCCATGGACAGATGAGCCTGGGCTATAGTCCATGGGGTCACAAAGAGTTGGGCACAACTGAGTGCTTAAAACTATTAACACTACTACTAACTCTAAGATGGGGTTTCCCAGGTGGTGCTTGTGGTAAAGAACCCCACTTCCAATGCAGGAGATGAAAGAGATGCTAGTTCAGTCCCTGGGTTGGGAAGATCCCCTGGAGCAGGAAATGGCAACCCACTCCACTATTCCTTCCTGGGAAATCTCATGGACAGAGGATCCTGGTGGGCTACAGTCCTTGGGGCCACAAAGATTCAGACACAGCTACTGAGTGACTGAGCACACATTGCACATATTTCTAAGATGGAGTAATAATATATCTTGTCTCAAAAAATATTCTATTTTTGTGCAAATAACAACTTACCACAGTTCTATTTGCAATTTTTTAAGGAATCTCCACAGTGTTCTCCATAGCGGCTGTACTACTTTGCATTCCCACCAACAGTGTAAGAGGGTTCCCTTTTCTCCACACCCTCTCCAGCATTTCTTGCTTGTTGACTTTTGGATTGCAGCCATTCTGACTGGTGTGAAATGGTACCTCATTGTGGTTTTGATTTGCATTTCTCTGATAATGAGTGATGTTGAGCATCTTTTCATGTGTTTGTTAGCCATTCGTATGTCTTCTTTGGAGAAATGTCTGTTTAGTTCTTTGGCCCATTTTTTGATTGGGTCATTTATTTTTCTGGAGTTGAGCTGCATAAGCTGCTTGTATATTTTTGAGATTAGTTGTTTGTCAGTTGCTTCATTTGCTATTATTTTCTCCCATTCAGAAGGCTGTCTTTTTCAGCTATTAAAAAGAATACATTTGAATCAGTTCTAATGAGGTGGATGACGCTGGCATTTGTTTATTTTTGCTTTTATTTCCAGTATTCT
>SJXQ01010870.1:125079-192522 GCA_006408695.1 Aepyceros melampus | reverse complement strand
CACATATATATGGAATTTAGAATGATGGTAATGATAAACCTGTACGCAAGACAGCAAAAGAGACACAGATGTATAGAACGGCCTTTTGGACTCTGTGGGAGAGGGAGAGGGTGGGATGGGTTGGCAGAGTGGCAGTGTAACATGTGTGATATCATAAGTGAAACGAATCGCCAGTCCAGGTTTGATGCAGGATGCAGGATGCTTGGGACTGATGCACGGGGATAATCCAGAGAGAGGGTGTGAGGCGGGAGGGGGGAGGTGGGGGTCGGGATTGGGAGTTCATGTACACTCATGGCTGATTCATGTCAATGTATAGCAAAACGAATACAGTATTGTAAAGCAAAACAAAATAAAAAATAAAAACTAATTAAAGAAAAAAAAAGAATCTGGAAAAAAAAAACTTACCACATATTTAAAGCTCAATAAATGTTTATTAGTAATAACACTTTTTCTTAAAAATAATATGCCATAGAAGCTGGTTAAGCTAATAACTTTGAGATTTAGAGAAGAGTAGAAATGTCGACTACTTTTTATTGCTTGACCACTGATTGTTTATATTATCCAATTTAATCTGCACTGCAACTTTTTGTAGAGAAAACTAACTTTTAAAGAAGTTAAGAAACTTGCTCAAGGTCACAAAGCTAGTAAGGATAGAGCCAGAATTTCAGTTTCACTTTTGGTCTTTCTGACTCTGAAATTAACACTGTTTCTTCCATGCCAGGCTGCTACATGGAGAATGTGCCCTGTAATCTCTTGGTGGACTGTGTTTATAGCAGATTATCCCTTCTCAAAGGCTTCTGGCTCTTATTGAGCCTGAATTTCATGAACATTTTGGCACATAACTGATAAATCACAACACAGTCTACAGTAATGTATTCTGGGCATTGTGGTATTTGACTAAATGATCCTATAAAGTAATATTTATAATTCAAGGGTTCTGTCCTCTCCATCTCTCCATTTTATATGTAAGCATCAAGAGGAAAACCATCAAAGAAATAGCAACTGACTGATGAGACAGTAGTGCTAAAGGCACTATATAAATTCAAGATGTTATTATAATAATTATTATTAAATGGATTATTGGGAGATGAATGTAGTGGTAAAAAGAATGTTTCTTCAGCTAACTGATGAATTCTGCATGAAAGAGAATTGTTCCAAGGCACTAATGCATGGAAGATGATTGAATGAAGGGCTTTGTAGTGGGAATTGAAACAGTCCTGAGATGAGGAGACCGACACTTAGGTTTCATGGACTGGGGAAGCCAACAGAGATGTGGCGGTCCTGCTCAGTTCTCCTGGTGCAGGTGGCAGTCCTTAGTTCCTCCTGGAGCTTCTTCCGTGGCTCAGAGCTCACTTCCATTTCCCCCTGCCCCACTGTCTCTTTGTGGACTCTCATGACACTGGACTTTGCTTTGTCAGTATTTGGGAGGCCATTGAAATCCTTTTGCCTTCAGAGATGGAAAAAGCTGCCAAACAATAAAGCAGATGTCTGTGGTTAATATGGCCTTCCCAGATGTTATTAGTAGTAAAGAACTTGCCTGCCAATGCAGGAGACTCAAGAGATGCAGGTTCAGCCCCTGAGTTGAGAAGATCCTCTGGAGGAGGGCATGGAAACCCACTCTAGTATTTTGCCTAGAGAATCCCTTGGACAGAGGAGCTTGGTGAGCTACAGTCTGCTGCTGCTGCTGCTAAGTCGCTTCAGTCGTGTCCGACTCTGTGCGACCCCATAGACAGCAGCCCACCAGGCTCCCCCGTCCCTGGGATTCTCCAGGCAAGAACACTGGAGTGGATTGCCATTTCCTTCTCCAATGCATGAAAGTGAAAAGTAAAAGTGAAGTCGCTCAGTCGTGTCTGACTCTTAGCGACCCCATGGACTGCAGCCCACCAGGCCCCTCCGTCCATGGGATATTCCAGGCAAGAGTACTGGAGTGGGGTGCCATTGCCCTCTCCAGAGCTACAGTCTATGGGGTCTCAAAGAGTCAGACACGACTGAAGTGACTTAACATGCACACACTGTAGTTAATACACACACACAAAAGGTCTGCCCTCATCTGCCTTTGCTCCTCTATCAAGAAATCAGTTATAATAAACTGTTTGCTGCAAATATTGCCATTTCTTCTGCTTGAATTCTAAATATCTTGCCAGTGAGGCAAGTGACATTAGTTAACGTGACTGTTTCTTAGTAAAGCTTATTCTAAAGCTCTGAAGAATTCTAATCATCCAGCAGATATCATGCAGGATGCAGAAATTTAATCTGTTTTCACAAATGCTTCATTTTCCTCTTCTTATTCATCTTTCTTTCTTCCCATGAGACTAGAATCAGGAGGTTTGGATTTAGAAGATTTAATATGGTTTAGGGTTGTTTTTTTTCCTATATACCAAACACTATCTTGTTTTTCATTTAACAAGAAAAAAGGATCCCCACCCCTGTGGGGTGGCAGTATGGTGACGGGCAACAAAATATAAATGTAAAAAACCCCTAAATGACTAGTTTGTTAGAAGGATGTTAAAAGATGTTACTGGAAAAAGAGGAGAGTGAACATGTGGAGCAGGTGAGAACGAGCTGTTTAGACATATCTTTTTTTGTTCAAAAGGATCCTACACCAGTATTCATGGTAAAAAGGAAAAGTTACTTGTGTCTATACCATAGAAAATGGGTGAATTCATATGCCTACCTATGCAGAAATTTTTAAAACAGATTTTTCAGGAGGTTGTTTTCCCCTGGGTTAACCACATGCTTTGTTTAAACTATCATCATCGACATCTTAGAAGGGGCACCATCTCCTCCACCGTTGGATGAGCAGGTTATATTGACGTTTCCCCTTTGCCTCTGAGTAGAGTGTATTAAGAGGAGGGCATGGCAACCCACCCCAGTATTCTTGCCTGGAGAATCCCTATGGATAGAGCAGCCTGCTGGGCTATAGCCCATGAGGTTGCAAAGAGTTGGACACAACTGAGCGACTAAGCACAGCACAGCACAGCATAGTGTTCATTAAATCTGATGAAAACAAACAGTAACTAAAACATAAGATCCCCCATACTCTGACAAGTGAAACCAGAACCTTGCCGGGGTCCAGCCCCGGTGGATCCAGGGATATTCAAAGGGGGGACAGAGCAGGCGGATAGGACAGGAAGGAGAGAACAGGATAGCTCAGGAAAGAATAGTATAGTAGGAAATTAGTGGAAGAAAAGAAGGCTGAATAACTTGGTTTACGTGGAAAGCCAATAAAACCTAGAGACAAGAGGTTTGCACCATCTACGTTAGGCCACCGGCGTCCGTCTGAATATCGGAGAGTGCCCCGCCCTGGGCTCTCTCTCCTACAGATCTTAGCAGCCGGGACAGGTAAGTAGACATGGCGAGCCTCTGCGCCCCAGATGGGAATTCAGCCGAAAAAGGGGAGAAAAAGAAAAGAACGACATGGGGAAGCCCAGCCTTAGTGTAAGGCTCCAAGAGGGAAAAAAGGGGGAAAAAAGGGAAAAAAGGGAAGGAGGGAAAAAGGGGAAAAAAAGGGAAATCTAACGTTGGTGTAAGGCTCCAAGAGAGAGTTTATTGTTCAGAATCAGCTTATATACCCCAAATTATACATAATAGAATATGCAGAGTTACGCAGAAGTAGGAGTCCCAACCCTCACTGAGACAAGGCTTTCTTTTTTGCATACTCTCCTGTTACAAAAGTCTCAGGTGGTTTACACTATCTTCTGGCCAAGAGGCCTATTAACATTTCTATGGCTCTCTTCTGATGAAGTTTTGTTAACCAGAAGACTCATTTGTGTTAATCTTTCCAAAGTCTGAATGCCACTCTCAGAAAACACTAAATAAAAATACAGCAGTTTGTAATAAAAGGAAGTACAGTGATTTATAGCAAAAGTCTAGTATTGCTAACATCAAAACTACTTAGATATCCTTTTCCATATCCCATATGTATTGATTACATCTTCCTGGGTGCCTGATAGATAAAAAAATAAGGAAGTCTGGCAGCAATCATTGAGTCAACCGTGAAATCCTGTCACCAATATGAATTTGAAAAGGCTCTGAAACTTTACGATATTTTAAGGCTTTTGTGCCTCTCACAGTTGAGAGGTTGTGAGCAATTCACAAGCTTGCAAAAAGTCAGGGGACCCTGTTTAGGCAGGCTAGAGTGTTATCAAAGGGGGGTTGGGCTGAATCACTTTCAAATGCCCGAAACCAAAGCTCAGAATTAACTTTTTCCAGAGAAAATTAGAAACTAATGGGAAAACAGACAAATTCTTATTTTGGGGGGCACATGTTCAGGAAAAACCAGGGAGAAATCCGATGACTCAAATTGCCCTGCCATCTGAGTTTGCCACGTGACCCTGTCATGGGTGGGATTCCTCACGCTGGCCCCCGACAGAACCTGGAATCAGGTCACTTTAGAGAAGAATGAGTCCTAAGAGATTATCCAGTCACACTCATTATGTGACAACTGAGTATTTTGGCTCCAACGTGGTGGCTGATCAGACCACGGGGGGCTGATCTGACATCTCTGACCTGTGAAAGATGGCACAGGGATGAATATGCCTGGAAGAATGCTCTAAAGTGCTCTTAGGTCTTAAGTGGGCAGCCTACTCAGAAAAATCTTCAGGGAAGCCAAACATCTTATTTTTCAGCACACAGCTTCTTGAAAGAATGAGAATAATTTACCCACTCCCTAAAGACCAAACCTGGGCAAACCCTTTCAACGTTTAGAGATCTCCAAAGAGATACAGCAAAATAATAAATGACACTCTCTCAGATCCTGGTCACCCACCATCAAAACCCTTTCTCTCTGAGGACTAGACCTCTTTCCACAAAATGTGAACCTCTGAGCAGCAACAGTGGCATCACCTGAGAGCTCATTGAAATATATACTCTCGGGTTCCCCCTAGGAATCTTTATTCTAGCAAGATCTCCAGGTAAGAGAGGTAGAGATTCACTGGAACAGAAAACTTCTGCCAGAAGTTCTCCTGACCAGGGCAGAGCAGCCCCCTACTTTGAACCTGACTTTTGAATCACGAATAAATGCCTGTCTGCAGCCAGCCCCATTGTTGTTTTGTAGAAACTTAACTAATTTTGTGCTCAGTTCAGTTCAATTCTGTTGCTTAGTCATGTCCAACTCTGCAACCCCATGGACTGCAGCACGCCAGGCTTCCCTGTCCATCAACTCCCAGAGCTTGCTCAAACTCATGTCCATTGAGTTGGTGATGCCATCCAACCATCTCATCCTCTTTCTACCCTTCTCCTCCTGCCTTCAATCTTTCCCAGCATCAGGGTCTTTTCCAATGAGTCAGTTCTTTGTATCAGCTGGCCAGAGAATTGGAGTTTCAGCTTCAACATCAGTCCTTCCTATATATATATATATATATATAAAACTACATAAAAAAAAAAAAAACTCTTCTAATTTTTGTTGTTGTTGTCATTAATGCAAACAGAAGAGTGTCAGTTCATCTTGATATCTTGCTCTCTAACCAAACCTCGCCTTCACTCTCTCCCTCTGGGAAGCCCTAATGTCTCAATCTTTCTCCCTTCCCTAGAGAGACTGCCTCTTATTCAGCCGCATTCAACTATTCCTCCTGTCACACATTTCACATAATTGGAAAGATGAGGGGAAAGCATATATTGGAGGGAGCTTCGTTTAGGAACCCTCCCCCCCAAAAAAGGGAAAATTCTCCCTACTTGCTCTGCTGAATAATGATCAGTATTGAGACTGCAAGGAACAAAGAGCTTTGTTTGTGGTCTGAGGAACTGCAGTTCAGGAGACACAGACTCAGGTCAAACCAGAAAAAGAATTCCAGGGAAGAGAATTGAGCTTATAAGGCAATGCAAGGTTGTTAAAGTTGTCTTGCAAGTGGCGCTAGTGGTAAAGAACCCACCTGCCAGCGCAAGAGACTTCAGAGATAACAGGTTCCATCCCTGGGTCGGGAAGATCCTCTGCAGGAGGGTATGGCAAATCACTCCAGTATTCTTGCCTGGGAAAATCCCATGAACAGAGGAGCCTGGTGAGCTACAGTCCATAGGGTTGCAAAGAATGAGACATGACTGAAGTGACTTAGCACTTATACACTGATGTGGAAAAAGAAATATCTGCCTTTAAGAGACAGGCTGTTCTCAGTTATCTAGGGTAAGGGACTGATAAGTATCTTGAGTTTCTGGAACACTGTGCAAATATTCTGGATGCCTGTGTTAAGACAGTAAGTTGTTACAAGTTCCGATTCCATCCAGGCTGAGTCACACATAAGTTCCACTTCTGCAGTGGCTTCCCTCCCAGCTCTGTTGTAGAGAGCTCTCTTAACAATACCAACACCATTCTGATTTTCCTTTCCCAGCTCCAATATGTTAATTATTTTTACTCCTGTATTTGGTTCCTCTCTGAGCTATGTTGACTTTGATTTCCCAGCCATTCCTGTGTCTGCCTTTTGGAGATCCCAGGCTGGACCCTATGGACCTGATCATTCATACTGTGGACTCGCCCAGAGCCACCGCTCTGTTCCACGTTACCTGACTTCACTTATCAGGCATTATTCTCTTGGCCTCAGAGTCTCACCACACAGGTCTGTCTCATTTACTAGACAATAATCTATGAGATAAAAATCATGATTATTTCTATTCTACAGGCTAAAACAGGAAAACTTAAGAAATTATTAAAGTGTTTCTTCAAGGTGACAGACTCGGAGCTTATTGCTGAGGCAGACACATCCGATGGCAGATGACTTTAAAGAGAGAGAAGCTGAGGGCGGTCATCAGTTAGATTCCTTAAACCATAACTTGCTTAATAAATAATATCCTGGAAACTGCCCTCACCAATCAAGCTCGCCTTAATTGTGCTTGCAAATTTCATACCCTCCCGGCTTCATGTAGCTTAGACAATATATCACAAGACTCCTTTAACCATCTCCCAGAGATAACACTTCTGACATATAGATGCTATAGAAACTGTTGATTAATTTGTTTTTTGAAACATGGAGCTGGTCTTGCCCAAACCGGTCAGACTGGTCTAACCAGCCAGACAACCGACCATTCAACTGGGCCCTTGTACGTGTCCAGTGTCTGACCTTTTGACTTCAGAGGGCCAAAAACTCCAGCCTCAGCTCATGTTAACACTGCCGTTTTCTGAACATGAAGATGCATGTAACTCAGCTACACCATTCAGAATGTTCATTACTTCACCCTTTTCTTGCTTTCCAGCATCTTTCTTCCGGCCTCAGACCACCTGCTTTTTTATTTCATAAATATTCTAATCCCTAAGCTTTTAGGGATGCTGAGACTTGGTCTGCCATCTCCTCACTTGGCTAATGTCTGAACAAACATTTTCTTTGCTACAGTCCTTGGCATCTCAGTATTTGGCTTGCTTCACTTTGGGCAAGTGTACCTGGTCAGTAACAAGAGTGAAAATTCAGAGTTTAACCTCGTTAAACATTTTTAAGGTGTATCATTTTACACAGATTATTTCATGAAATTATAGCTGACATTATAGAACCCAAACCTGCACCAGTGATTGTTCTAATACTTTACATATATTAAACTCATTCTGCAAACGGTGTTATTAGAAAAAGCACTATTATATGACCATTTTACAGATAAGCAGACTGAGGCACAGAAAGTTAAGACATCTAGAAATTACCAGAGCTGGCATATGAACCCAGGTAATGTTTCCATTGGGTTCAATCCCTGGGTTGAGAAGATTCCCTGGAAAGGTTACCCACTCCAGTATTCTGGCCTAGAGAATTCTATGGACTATATGTCCATGGGCTGGACACACTGAGCGACTTTCACTTTCAGTCTGTTTCCACTCCACTATAAAGTCTTCTTATAATACTAAAGAGATATGTAGGAAGTACTTAGGAAGACACAAATATGGGTGTTTTCAATGGTTTATAAAGCCCTAACACAGGTGAAAGTTTTGTAAAAGGCAGAAAGCTTAGTTTTAGAAGGGTCAGATGCAATAATGCCTTATGTTTGTATAGAGCTTTTTTCCAAAGAGATTAGTAATTCCCTTCATATCGCTGCCTACTTTCTGACCTAAGGCCTTTTTTGTTAATAAGGAAAAGATTAAAGGCATCAAGAGGAAAAATACATTCCTCTATTTAAATGATCAAATGAAGTGGTGATTGCTTCTGAATACTCAGCTAAAAAGCTTAGCAGTTAGATGTGAACCAGCCTGAGATTAGGGGAGGGGTTTAAAACTCTCCAGAAATCTGTGAGAGGTGGATCAAGGTCCATTCTGCTTCAGAGCTGGTGGTAGGTGGATGTTTAATGAACAGATATGTCTCCCTGAAACAGATAAAAATGCCTTTGAAATGTAAATTGGCATTTCTGTACCTCTCTGAGACTCAGCCTTTCTATGTGGTTGTGTGCTTCAAACTGCTGTGACAGGAAAAGAGTCTGGCAGCCAGAGGAAGGTCGCGGGGCTGTGCGAGACAGGCCGATGCCTCCAGCGGCAGTGGAATCGACACAAACCTGACAGCCCAGCCTCACCCTTCACTTCCACGCGCGCAGGAAGAAGGCCTTTGAGGAAGGCACTGTAATCTGGCGCCCGGCTTCAGAGCTGGTACTTACTGAATCACATTTAGGTGCTTAAAAGGAAGCCAAGAAAGAAAAGCTCTGGCATGTTCCCCAGCCAGGTGGAAAGGCGCCTCAGAGCCTCCCTGCTCCCGGGCAGTCGGTGGCCGTGAAAGACCCCCTAGTCCTGCTGATGTTTGGCTGTAGCATCGGTGGACAGATGCGTTGTGGGAACGGAGTAGCATCTCCCTCAAGGAAAGTCTCCCTTTGTTTGCACTGAGTGTCTTACAGATCTTCAGGGTTTGGGGGTGGAGAAGGAAACTGTGCTGGTCATCTGAGGCTGACCCCAGAGCTGTGCCGCTGAGGGACGTGTATTAGCTCTGGCATGAGTGCTCGGGGTTGTGTCCAGCGGAGCTCAGGGCAGCCCTGACTTTCAGAGAGGAAGGAGGGGGCTGGGATGGAGCATGGTGGGTGGGCCAGCCGTCCTGGTAGCCTGTGGAGTCCTCTGGTTCTGCTCCTGCTGTCTGGATCAGACACTCAGGATGCCTCCGGGACAGTGCTTGCTGAGGCCCTCTTGCTGTCGACGCTTTGCCAAAGCGTCGACAGCAAGAGGGCCTCAGCTTTCATTTATTGGAAAACAAAGGACTACCTGGAATCCTGCTTCTTGTTTGCACCATGACTCTGGTGTATGCAGTTACAGAACACCTTTTCATATTAAGGAAATTCGGAGTGATAGCAGGGCTGTGGGCACTTTAGCTGTAGGAGGTATCAACTGAAACATTTCTAGTCATTCTTAATGTTCTTTTTACCAATTTTGGTCCAATATTTTGTCTTCTGAATCTTTATGGATGGGATAAAAAAATCAACAATTCTTTATATGAAAGTCTCGAATTCTTTATGTCAGCCATCATGTAAGGCAAGTGCAGAGTTCTTGTTCTCAGCATCATGATGGGAATTCAGGATATATATATGGCAAAAGGCACTCTTACCATTTTATATAAATATGTGAAATATATCAAGATGTGTGTGCATGTTCTGTCATGTTCGACTCTGCTGCCCCATGGACTGTAGCCTGCCAGTCTCCTCTGTCCATGGAGTTTTTCAGGCAAGAACACTGGAATGGGTTGCAATTTCCTCCTCCATAGATCTTCCCCACCCAGGGATCGAACCCACATCTCCCATGTCTCCTTTATTGGCAGATGGATTCTTTAGCACTGGGCTGCCTGGGAAGCCTATAACAAGATGGCATACATACAAAAATACACCTTTCTAAAATTCATTCTTTTTTTTTTCAATTAAAATAAAATTTCTGTTAAAAATTTAAGATAATATAAAACTGGATTATCCACATGGAAGCATATATCCAGTAAAATAAATAAAATCAACATGTTAAGCCATTGACTTAAAAACAATGTTATTCAATAAAAGGTTCCTTGAAGACTGATAAAGAGATATCTACATAATTATTTTTATTTATTCCATAATAAATGCTCATTAAAAGTGTGCTTTCATTACCATTATCATTGATATATGTGAAGAAACTGAAAAGTTGGAGACTTTTCAGTTAACCTTGTGCTATTTTGGTCCAGAACAATTAATTACCTGTGCATTTCAGGTAAGTATTAATTCTGACAGTTTAGTATCACCACAACTGGAATGGAATTTATTTTCTCCTTTGAGCACTGCCCATAGAACAGGTATTTGTGAAGAGCTGTCTTATTTGAGTCTTAGAGTAAGTCAGAAGACGATGTGATTTTTAAGTAATGTACATTCACTGTTTCTAGTCATAAATCATGTGATAGACAGAAGTCAAATAAGTGCAGCTGCTTTTTGTCAATTTATTAAAAAGAGATTGGAGTTTCAATAGGAGAAATGAACATATATACCTGTAAATTAAGCCTCTATACAACATTCTCTTTTCCAGCTACATCACGGGAGAGTTTAAACTTAACGTATGGCATAACTAAACAAAATATATGTTCTTTGCATCTGATGCTTCATTAATTGTTGCTAGTTGCAGGTATTTATACAAGGAAGAGTTCTTGGGGCTGTAAGAAAAAGGAAATTCTAGCAACTGCTTAATAAATCTGTTGTTGTTGTTCAGTCACTAAGTCATGTCTGACTCTTTGAGACCCCATGGACAGCAGCACGCCAGGCTTCCCTGTCCTCACCATCTCCCAGAGCTTGCTCAGACTCATGTCCATTGAGTCGGTGATGCCATCCAAGCATCTCATCCTTTGTCGCCCCCCCTTCTCCTCCTGCCCTCAGTCTTTCCCAGCATCTGGGTCTTCCAGTGAGTTGGTACTTCACATCAGGTGGCCAAAGTATTGGAGCTTCAGTTTCAGCATCAGTCCTTCCAATGAATATTCAGGACTGATCTCCTTTAGGATTGACTGGTTTGATTTCCTTGTTGTCCAAGGGACTCTCAAGAGTCTTCTCCAATACCACAATTCAAAAGCATCAATTCTTTGGCACTCAGCCTTCTTTATGGTCCAACTCTTACATCTGTACATGACTACTGGAAAAACTATGACTATATGGACCTTTGTGGCAAAGGGAGGTCTCTAATTTTTAATATATTGTCTACATTTGTCATACCTTTTCTTCCAAGGAGCAAGCATCTTTTAATTTCAAGACTGCAGTCACCATCCCCAGTGATTTTGGAGCCCAGGAATAAAGTCTGTCACTGTTTCCATTTTTTCCCCCTCTATTTGTGACTGGTTCCAAATAGGAAAAGGAATACATCAAGGCTGTATATTGCCACCTTGCTTATTTAACTTCTATGCAGAGTACATCATGAGAAACGGTGGACTGGAAGAAACAAACTGGAATCAAGATTGCTGGGAGAAATATCAATAACCTCAGATATGCAGATGACACCACCCTTATGGCAGAAAGTGAAGAGGAACTAAAGAGCCTCTTGATGAAAGTGAAAGAGGAGAGTGAAAAAGTTGGCTTAAAGGTCAACATTCAAAAAACAAAGATCATGGCATCTGGTCCCATCACTTCATGGGAAATAGATGGGGAAACAGTAGAAACAGTGTCAGACTTTGTTTTTTGGGCTCCAAAATCACTGCAGATGGTGACTGCAGCCATGAAATGAAAAGACGCTTACTCCTTGGAAGAAAAGTTATGACCAACCTAGATAGTATATTCAAAAGCAGAGACATTACTTTGCCGACTAAGGTCCGTCTAGTCAAGGCTATGGTTTTTCCTGTGGTCATGTATGGATGTGAGAGTTGGACTGTGAAGAAGGCTGAGCGCAGAAGAATTGATGCTTTTGAACTGTGGTGTTGGAGAAGACTCTTGAGAGTCCCTTGGACTGCAAGGAGATCCAACCAGTCCATTCTGAAGGAGTGGAAGGACTGATGCTGAAGCTGAAACTCCAGTACTTTGGCCACCTCATGTGAAGAGTTGACTCATTGGAAAAGACTCTGATGTTGGGAGGGGTTGGGGGCAGGAGGAGAAGGGGAAGACAGAGGATGAGATGGCTGGATGGCATCACTGACTCGATGGACGTGAGTCTGAGTGAACTCCGGGAGTTGGTGATGGACAGGGTGGCCTGGTGTGCTGCGATTCANCAACCCTGGGATTTCTTTGGAAGGAATGATGCTAAAGCTGAAGCTCCAGTACTTTGGGCACCTTATGCGAAGAGTTGACTCATTGGAAAAGACCCTGATGCTGGGAGGGATTGGGGGCAGGAGGAGAAAGGGACGACCGAGGATGAGATGGCTGGATGGCATCACAGACTCAATGGACGTGAGTCTGAGTGAACTCCGGGAGTCGGTGATGGACAGGGAGGCCTGGCGTGCTGCGATTCATGGGGTCGCAAAGAGTCGGACGTGACTGAGCGACTGAACGGAACGGAACGGGTTTTACTGATCGGTGGTCCTTGTGTATATTTAATTTCACCTGATTTATCATGTTTGGGAAACTGCTGAGTCATTTACTCTTTTCAGAAATCTTCCATATATGCACTCTGGAAGAAGAAAGCAAGCAGACAAAATGGGTTGCTGCCCAGACTACCTCTGCACTAAACTGACCAGCTGTGGTTGTGGTCCATGTGTCAATATGAAGATCATTCTACAGAATATTAAATTTGACAGAACCCTAGATTTCTCAGTTTAGTTCAGTCACTCAGTCATGCCCGACTCTTTGTGACCCCAGGGACTGCAGCACATTAGGCTTCCTTTTCCATCACCAATTCGCAGAGCTTGCTCAAACTCATGTCCATCGAGTCGGTGATGCCATCCAACCATCTAATCCTGTCGTCCCCTTCTCCTCCCTCCTTCAATCTTCCCCAGCATCAGGTTCTTTTCAAATGAATCAGTTTTTTTTTGCATCATGTGCAGCTTCAGTATCAGTCCTTCCAATGAATATTCAGGACTGATTTCCTTTAGAATTTGATCTCTTTGCAGTCCAAGGGACTCTCAAGAGTCCTCCAACACACCACAGTTCAAAAGCATCAATTTTTCAGCACTCGGCTTTCTTTATAGTCCAACTCTCACATCCATACATGACTGCTGGAAAAGCCTTGACCTGATGGACCTTTGCCATCTTCAATCTTCCCCAGCATCAGGTTCTTTTCAAATGAATCAGTTTTTTTTTGCATCATGTGCAGCTTCAGTATCAGTCCTTCCAATGAATATTCAGGACTGATTTCCTTTAGAATTTGATCTCTTTGCAGTCCAAGGGACTCTCAAGAGTCCTCCAACACACCACAGTTCAAAAGCATCAATTTTTCAGCACTCGGCTTTCTTTATAGTCCAACTCTCACATCCATACATGACTGCTGGAAAAGCCTTGACCTGATGGACCTTTGCCAGCCAAATAATGTCTCTGCTTTTTAATATGCCATCTAGGTTGCTCATAGCTTTTCTTCCAAGGAGTAAGCATCTTTTAATTTCATGGCTGCAGTCACCATCTGCAGTGATTTTCAAGCTCAAGAAAAGAAAGTCTCTCACTGTTTCCATTGTTTCCCCATCTATTTTCCATGAAGTGATGGGACTGGTTGCCACGATCTTAATCTTTTGAGTGTTGAGTTTTAAGTCAGCTTTTTCACCAGAAATCACTGGATTTCTAGTCTTGCTATTTATTCCTTCCTTTCTAACTATAATCTCATATAAGTGAATATAGAAATCTCATTGGTGTACCTTAAGATTTATATAAAATGTAATACTTGCTAACATTCTAAATGTCCATCACATTAAACTTGGAAGGATTCATTCTTACCTTATAGTTTATAACAACATAAAGATGAGAGTGTCCAGTAGGGAAGATATTCAATCCGGCCTTCTTCAAAGCAATAATGAAAGAAACAGGAGTCATCCACTTTTCTTCCAAAATAGTGGAATAATTTTTGTTATTTACTTTGATTGAAGCTAACATACAGAGGTTTTCCTAGTTTCAGTAAGAAAAAAGAAGCTTTTATGTAAGTAAGTTAAATTATTACCTCATTATAATTCCAGGTCCAGCTGTTAGGTTCCTTATGCAAAACTGGTTTTTCTAGTAGTCATGTACAGATGTGAGAGTGGGACCATAAAGAAGGCTGAGTGCTGAAGGATTGATGCTTTTCAACTATGGTGTTGGAGAATATTCTTGAGAGTCTCTTGGACAGCACAGAGATCAAACCAGTCAATCCTAAAGGAAATCAACCCTGAATATTCATTGGAAGGACTGAAGCTGAAGCTCCAGTACTTTGGCCACTTGACGTGAAGGGCCAAGTCACTGGAAAAGATTGAGGGCAGGAGGAGAAGGGGGAGACAGAGGATGAGATAGTTGAATGGCATCCCCAACTCAATATATATGAGTTTGAGCAAACTCCAGGAGATAGTGAAGGACAGGGCATGTTGCAGTTCTTGGGGTTGCAAAGAGTTGGACACAACTTAGCAACTGAACAACAGCAACTCTTTTTTTTTTATAGAAAATCCTGTATTATCCTATATTAAAAAGAATGCAGGACAGACATATTTTAGGCTTGATCCAAAAGGTCCACCTCAAAGTTTCTACATTACCTTAACCAGTTTATCAACTCTTGCTCAGGCTCATCTGAGCAATCCAAGGATCTCTTTGGTTGCCTACTTTATAACTTATGATCTAAGAATACTGCATGTGCTCCTGTTGAAGTAGAAGAGCTATTTGACAGCAACCATGTTGCAACTTTTAAAGATCATAATTTTTTATATGTATAAAATTTTAACATAATAATGCAAAATTATTATCCAGTTTTAAAGTTTGAAAAGTGGTAATCTGAAGGTATATAGAGTTCACATCTCTCCTCTGACCTCAAAAACCAAGTCTGATGATCTTCTAGCTTTCCTGCAACATTCATAAAGAATTTCAGGTTATATCTTTTTTTTTTTTTAATCTCTTTTTAAAAACAACTTTCATGAGGTATATTTTACATATCATAAAATTCACCCATTTTAAGTGCACAGTTCAGTGTTTTGTTTTGTTTTTTTTTGTAACTGTTGACTGGTACAACTATCACTATAAATCAGTTTTAGAACATTTTCATCCCCTCAGTGAAATCCCTTATGCCTATTTATATCCATTCCCCACTTCAGCCTCAGGCGACCACTAAATCTACTTATTGTGTCTTTAAATTTCAGACTCTGTAATTTCTTTTTTTTTAATTATGAAAGTATAATAACATATTTAGAGGAGATTTGGAAAATACAGACCAAAGTTACATATTGTTCTACTATATGTTAGTTATTTTTAAAAGTGGATAAATTAAGATTTTTACTTGGAGTTTCAACATAAAACTCTTAAAAATTAATAGAACAGACAGAAAAGTAGAAAGATATAGTAGGCCTGAAAAGCACCATGGACCAATTCAACATAATTAACAGTTATACAATTTTCACACAACGCTGCTGCTGCTGCTAAGTCGTTTCAGACGTGTCCGACTCTGTGCGACCCCATAGACGGCAGCCCACTAAGCTCCTCTGTCCCTGGGATTTTCCAGGCAAGAATGCTGGAGTGGGTTGCCATTTCCTTCAATGCTGCTAAGTCGCTTCAGTCGTGTCCAACTCTGTGTGACCCCATAGACGGCAGCCACCAGGCTCCCCCGTCTCTGGGATTCTCCAGGCAAGAACACTGGAGTGGGTTACTATTTCCTTCTCCAATGTGTGAAAGTGAAACGTGAAAACTGAAAGTGAAGTCGCTCAGTCATGTCCGACTCTTCGCGACCCCATGGACTGCAGCCCACCAGGCTCCTCCGTCCATGGGATTTTCCAGGCAAGAGTACTGGAGTGGGGTGCCATTGCCTTCTCTGTCCTTCAATAGTAGGATACAAATTCTATTCAAGTTCCTATAGACTACAAACTAGGAGACACTGCAACATAACCAGGAACATAAAATAAGGCACAAAAATTTCGTGGTCTACAGGTATTGAAATCGTAAGAGTCAGACTCTGTAGCAATGGAGTTACTCAAAAGGGATTTCAAATGGCTGGGTGCTATTATCCTGTGATAAGATCAGGAAGCCTCTTTAGAGTGGACCAAAACCTCTGAAAGTCATACTGCAACCATACTTAGAGTTTCACCAGTTGCTCTATTCCTAGTAACTTTAGGGCACACTTATACTTTACTTTTACATGTTATTTCCTATATACTCAATATTTTATTTAGAAACTACAGCTCAAGGTATATTTTCAATATATTTATAAAAGACATATTTCAATATGTAAATCATCAGTGATTGACTGTTTTGACACACACTCTTATAGTCATCAAAGAGATTTAACTCTTTGGTATGACTTGCTATAACAGCGGTTTACCTTAATTTGTATTTGAAGTTCAGTAAATACTGTAGTCACAGTCAGAAGTACTTTATTCACATCAAGTGGTCTTAGCTCCCATGACTGGTATGGCATATTAATATGGGCATCTTGAATTAAGGTAACAGGACAAAAAGTTTCCAGGTTAAATGTTATAAGTCTCTCTTCTGATTTGTAAGACACGTTGCTGATGCCATCAGTTTTCCAGTGTTTACCTTTATAATTAGGATTAATAAGACATTAGTTCCATTTTTTCCTCTGCAAAAATAAGATGAATGAAACCACTCCACTAACTTCATATGTATAAATTGATTTTTAACACAGAATAGGATTGCAACAACAAACCATCTTTCACTGGAGTTTCCTCCTGTCTACAGGATCAAGTCCAGATTCCTCAGCATGGTCAAAAGACTTTCAGAATGAAGCTCTGACTCTCATTTCTGGCTTTCTTCTTTGCTAATTTTCAGACTTCTTTCCAGTCACACTTTTCTTTTCTTCCCCAACAACATCATATACCTGTAAGCCTCTGCACATGTAGTTCTTTCTTCCTAGAAAACATTTCTTTCCTCTTTTAGAGAACCTCTCTTCATCTTTCTTTTTAAAGAACTTTAAAAATTCTCCTATCTTGAGTATAAAATTATTTTTAGTCAATTTACCCAGTTTTGCAATCATCACCGTCATTCAGTTTTATAATATTATTATCCTCCCAATGAGATCTCTTATGTCCATTTATAGTTAATTTCCATTTGCATCACCAGCCCCAAGAAACTATTAATATACTTAAACATTTGCCTTTTCTTAACTTTCATTAACCACAATCATATAATAAGTGGTTTTTTGTGTCTCTTACAACTCAATAATAAAACACAACACAACTTAAAAATGGGCAAAAGATTTGAATAAACATTTCATCAAAGAAGCTACATGAAAGTATAGTAAATACATAAAAAAAAAGATGCTCAACATTACCACTCATTAGGGAAATACAAATTAAAACTATGAAAAAACATTTCATGCCCACTAGGGTGGCTCTAATTTTTAAAAAATACATAATAACAAATGGTGGCAAGAATATGGAGAAATGGGGAACCTTGTGTTGTGGTTATAGCTCCTTTGAAAAACAACTTTTGAATATCAATTTACACTTCAACCCAGAAATTCCACTCCTACCAATATACCCAAGAGGAGTGAAGACATATGCCCACACAGAATATACTACATCAATGGTCTCTTAGTCTCTTAAGTAAAAAAAAGATGCTCAACATTACCACTCATTAGGGAAATACAAATTAAAACTATGAAAAAACATTTCATGCCCACTAGGGTGGCTCTAATTTTAAAAAAATACATAATAACAAATGGTGGCAAGAATATGGAGAAATGGGGAACCTTGTGTTGTGGTTATAGCTCCTTTGAAAAACAACTTTTGAATATCAATTTACGCTTCAACCCAGAAATTCCACTCCTACCAATATACCCAAGAGGAGTGAAGACATATGCCCACACAGAATATACTACATCAATGGTCTCTTAGTCTCTTAAGGACGTGCTCAATATTCTATCCTAGGAGAAGCTGTCCTTAACACTCCAGATGGGACCCAGTCACTGTTCTGCTCCGTAGCACTTTCATCTATTATATAGCCCCTTACTACTCTAGCCCCTTGTGTATGATATCTTTCCCTGTCTGCCTCTCCTACAACTTTGAAAATTCCTGGAAGAAGGAATTGTGTCTCATTTATCTCTTTCTTATTGTTTAGCATTTTATGAAATTAATGAATCATTCTTTTTCTAGAACACCCTCTTCATTTCCACTTGGCTTTCTTGTCTTTTCACATGAAAGGTTCCACTGGTTATTTTTGACTTAAAAATTTTTTTTTAAATTTTGGCATGTATTTATTTAAAAATTTACTGGAGAAATAAAGCATTTTCAGGCATTAATTTTAAAGCATTCAATAAGCAATAGTAGACAGGAATATATAATATTGTCCCTACACACTTAAACTCTCCTCCTATTGAGGCTATCTTCCTAATGAGAGTTATCTTGGACAATGAATAAAGTAATAAATAATAAAGTAATTCCCAACCTCAGCTGTCATTCCCATCTCTCTCGTTTTTATCTCCATAGACCTACTTTTTTAAAAAAAACCTTTTTTTAAAATTGGCGTGTAGCTGCTTTACAATGTTATATTAGTTCTATTTTTGACTCTTGAATTCAATATAATAAATAATTATATTAGAAAACTAAATTATATATAGTTCCTCTTTCTGTTTTTACATTTACAAAATTATTTTAATTTGTAACCATAAAGATTGTTGTTTAGTCACTAAGTCATGTCTAACTCCTGGTGACCCCATGGACTGTAGTCTGCCAGGGTCCTCTGTCTGTGGGGTTCTCCTGGCAAGAATACTGGAGTGGGTTGCCATTTCCTTCTCCAGGGCATCTTCCTGTACCAGGGATTGAAACCCAGTCTTCTGCATTGGCAGGTGGATTCTTTACCAGTGAGTCACCAGGGAAACCATGGAGTTGGAGATTACTGCCATATAATTCAGAGAAGGCAATGGCACCCCACTCCAGTACTCTTGCCTGGAAAATCCCATGGACAGAGGAGCCTGGTGGGCTGCAGTCCATGGGGTCACTAAGAGTCGGATACGACTGAGCAACTTCACTTTCACTTTTCACTTTCATGCATTGGAGAAGGAAATGGCAACCCACTCCAGTGTTCTTGCCTGGAAAATCCCAGGGACGGGGGAGCCTGGTGGGCTGCCGTCTATGGGGTCGCACAGAGTTGGACACAACTGAAGCGACTTAGCAGCAGCAGCAGACATATAATTACTGCAGTTAGAGTCAAATTTTACTTGTTATTTCCCTGAATCATGTGGGATAACTGATCTTGTCTAATTCTAATTTTAATTTGATAAGTAAATATTTAGGAATGTTACCGTTAAAGGAAAGGAAATGTGAAAACTCTAAAGCAACATGAAAGGAAAAAATTACCCAATGTTCATTTTGATACATTTTATCATTTAATGTATTGATAGAAATATACTGTTTTTAAAACATAAACTATCTCTGCACTAAACATCTTGTGGTTATGTCTGTACAAGCACAAATGTAGTGTGTTGTAGCAACCATAAAAAAATTTAAAGTACAAAACAGTCTCTAAATTCTCTGCTCCCATAACTAAAATAACAGCTCTGTGCTTTAGTTATCTTATCATCTAGACCTGTTATCTAGTATGCAAGCCTTTTCACAAATAAATAAATGGATGTAGGATAATTCACCCACATTAAAAACAAAGCTATTCAACCTTCATCTAAGAGTTCCCAGATTTGCATACATTAATTCACAAGACCAAGACCTTTCAAAGTTAGCCTGAGAACCCCAAATTAGGTATTTTTTAATAATTGGTGAATGATTAACTTGTATTTGTTAACACTTCTGATTTATTGATATTTAATAATTTGAATAAGCAATAATTGCCCATGGTTCAGTAGTTAAAAGTCGTAGAGGCATATAGTGGTTGGTTTTCCTCTTTCTCAGCTTTCCCATTTGCCCACTCCCCATTCTCAGTTGTTGTTTAGTTGCTAAGTCGTGTCCAACTCTGCAAACCCATGAACTGTCACCTGCCAGGCTCCTCTGTCCATGGGATTTCCCAGGCAAGAACACTGGAGTGGGTTGCCGTTTCCTTCTCCGGGGGATCTTCCCACCCTAGGGATGGAATCTGTGTCTCCTGCTTGGCAGGCGGGTTTTTTTACCACTGAAGCCACCTGGGAAGACACCCATCCTCAGTACCTAGTTGTAATAAGCTTTGCAATTTATAAATCATTAACATTAAAACAATCAAATTTTAATCACCCCAATCTGAATTATTTGGCCATTTCAAGAGAGAGTAGGCTTTTCATTTGTTTTTAATTTATTATACTATTTGATATTTTTATTCATTTCCTTCTTTTTAAAAACATCCCTATTCATTTCCATCAAAAGGAACCAAAGACCCTAGAATTGGCACAGAAATATGTATGATTAGAAACTCAGTTTACATTCTCCATTTCCTATTTTGATTTAAGGATTTATATTATTATACCTCTTTTCATTACATAATTATCAAAGCTGGTTAAGGCATCATTGTACCTTCAGCATCCCACCTTGCAACCATAGGATTCTCAAAGAAGATTACATTCTCATGAACTTCAAGCGTGACCTCTATGGGTGGAAAAACATTTTCTGCTTCAAGGTCTTCTGTAGTTTCTGGAGGATATGTATATTTCTGTAATCCCTCTTTGAGTATCTTTTAAAAAATGACCAAGATAATACTAAGTTAGAAGCTGACTGGTAACAGTTTATGATGCAGAGTTATGCAGAGTAAGCTATATATGTTAAATAAACACTCAGTTTGGTCACATTTCACTATAGATTGACTAACAAAATGTCACAACAGAATTAAAGATAATGATTGAGGGAAAAAACATCACTGCATTTGAATGTAATTCAGAACCCTCCTATAGGCCAGATTCTAGGCTGGCTGGGACTTAACTATTCATTTTATTTCTCCAATAATTCTACGAGATATGTATTGAACAGAGAAGATAACTGGGACTTAGAAAAATCAATTAATGTGCCAAAGATTACAAAACGACTTCAAGAAGGCATCAGAAGCCAGAAGTACTGGATTGGCCAAAAAGTTCATTTGGGTTTTCCCTTAACATCTTATAGAAAGATCTGAACAACAAAATCTTATAGAAAGATTTTGAGCAACCCAGTAGATCTATAGGACCCCAAATCCCATGTTTCAGTAACGGTTAGGGTGTGTGGCTGAAGACAGACAGAAGAATAAGCAACCTTTTGAGAAGTGTGGAAATAAATGAATGAAATTAAAAATCATCATATTGCATACCTTAAACTTATGCAGTGTTATATATTAATTACATCTTTAAAAAGCAGGGGGGTAGTGAGGGAGAGAAAGTAAATTAAGCCAAGAGCAGATGTCTGTGAGATAAAGATTTGTCTATTATCAGAATTTAGCAGAGATGGATCTAGGAAAGGGAAGAAGATTACAAATGTTACAAAACAGAGGGAAAAATTGGATGAGGAAAATTTCTAGACAAAGTGTGAGATTATTTAAAAGGGACTTAGAAAATTAGGAAGGTCTCTTCGTTGCAAAATAGAAAAATAAGTGTGATGGAGAATACTCTGGGCTCAAATAGAGCACCTAGAGTAGTATCAGGATACCAGGACAAAATTCAGGAACACCAAATCTTTGCATGCATCCTTGAAATTCCCAATTTAGGCTTAGACCTTCCTATGGATAAAGAGTTTTGAAAGCCTACCTCCACCAAAGGGTGTCTTTCTGGCCTCCACTCTGCCCTTCAGGTATTTCTGAGGTAGGGAATGTTGATTTAAATAGATTCTTCAAGTGGCTGCGTGCTAAGTCGCTTCAGTCATGTCCGACTCTTTGCGACCCTACAGACTGTAGGGATATCCCATGGGATATCCCAGGCAAGGATACTGGAGTGGGTTGACATGCCCTTTTCCAGGGAATCTTCCTGACCCAGGGATCGAACCCATGTCTCCTGAGTTTCCTGCATTGATGGCGAATTCTTTATTGCTGAGCTCCTGGGGAAGCCCCTCAGAGGGGCTACAAACCAAATTATCTCTCCAGGGTCAACCTAATAACTGCATTCTCATTTATGAGAAGGGGAAAGGAACAGCAATGTTATCCCTAAGAGGGTAAAAATTAGAGGGGTCATGAAAAAATTGTACTCTTTTAGGTATAAAACACAAATATACATACAGCACATATGTAGATATACAGTATACATGTGGTATTAATATTTCATGGGGGACAGTTAGGAAAAAAGTCTACAAAGGCTCTTTGAAGTGAAGTGAAGTTGCTCAGTCGTGTCCGACTCTTTGCGACCCCATGGACAGAGCAGTCCATGGGATTCTCCAGGCGAGAGTACTGGAGTGGATTGCCATTCCCTTCTCCAGGGGATCTTCCCAACCCGGGGATCGAACCCGGGTCTCCCACATTGTAGACAGACGCTGTTGGAGGGGTGATAATGAAAAAAAAAAAGATAAATTCTACACTAATTCAAGAATGCCTATGCATAAAGAAGTTATGGTTTCTTCTAGGCTCTTCTGTCCATGGAGTTCTCCAGGCAAGAATACTGGAGTGGGTAGCCATTCCTTTCTCCAGAGGATTTTCCCAACCCAGAGATTGAACCCAGGTCTCCTGCACCACAAGCAGATTCTTTACCATAACGGGGTATTTATCTGGGGTGTTGGCCACGAAAAGTTAAATCAAGTCAATTCTAGTGCAAATGTTACTACTTACTGAAACAATAGCGAGAACTCCTTGAAAAATGATTGACAGCCGCTACCATCAGTACCCTTGTTGCTCAATGTGTGCTATCTGTGCATCAACCATTGGCATGCCCACATCAGTGCTTTTCAAACTTCCACGTGCAGTCACTATGCAGATTCGGTGGGCCTGAGGTAAAGTCCCAAAGGATGCCTTTCTAACAAGTTCTCAGGTGATACAGATGCTGCAGGTTCATGGACCACACTTGTGTATCAAGAATACAGACCAGTGATTCTCAAACTTTGGGGTGTGTCTTGCTAAAACACAGACTGCTGAGCCTTACCTCCAAACTTTCTGATTCAGTAGGACTGAGGTGGGGGCAATGGATTTGCATTTCTAGCAAATTCTCAGATGATGCCAAGTGATGTTGATGCTTCCGGTAGAGGGACCACATGCTGGGAACCACTGATTTAGACTAGAATCCATGAACTATGGTCCCTGGAAAATCCAGCCCCCACCAGTTTTTGTAAAATAAGTTTAACTGCAACACAGCCGTGTCCATTCATTTACCAATGGCTATTTTAATGTTACAGTGGCAGAGCTGAGGAGTTGCAACAGAGCTGGTATGGCTCACAAAGCTGAAAATATTTACCACCTGGCCCTTTACAGAAAAAATTTGACCTCTGAAAATGACTGTCATTATTAAGGCCAAATTGGCATAATATAAGCAGTGTTACAGGTTTACAATTAAGTTAACATGTATGAATTCTAGTTTTAAAATTCGTTATTATTTCAGATTCCTCTCCTTTAGTATCTGATTTTGATTCATAAATTCAAGACAGCTTAAAATTATATTTTCTGCATTTGTGCTTATTTAATAGGGTTAGATCATTTTAGGGTTAAATAGATGTTAAATCATTTCAGATAAAGTTAAAGCATGAGAAATTATTTTATCCATAAATTTTGATTCAAGAATCAACCTACTTCCACAATCATCCAGCCCTTCATTGGTTTACACTGTGGAGGAAGCTCCAAAATATCCAAGTGGTACACTCCACCCAGGGTTGTGAATTGGCATAAATCAACCTCATTTTCTTCAAGGAAATTGGGCTTTTCACAAGCATTCTCTAACAGCAACTCCTGTGCTGAAATTATCAGATTGACTGAGTTTTTAAATAGATCACAACATTTCTGTATTTTCTTAGTAGGGAAATGAAAGCATTCTAATACTCGTAAAGAAAATGTTTATTTAGCAACTACACATTTTCAGAATGTGGTTAATTCAAAATCATTCACTTGAAAGTGGGAACAGGCATGCATAATGTTAGGGTGGAGGGGAGGGCTCCATTTATGTTTTTCATAGGTAAATTATCTCATAAGGGTTACAGAAAAGTTATAACGATATAAACCTAGTTGACTGTTGACACAAAAGTGCATTGGAAAAAGTGAAGTGGACAAGAAGTCTGTTATAAAAACTATGCTAAGAACTGTATAAAAAATACATTCCTAAGGAATTTCTGGGAAAGAAGCAAAATGATAACGTTAATGAAAAAGATTACATAAATCTCAAACTAGAAGTTCTGCAAATTAGACATCACTATCATCCTGACATTTAAAAACTGTATCCAACTGTTATTTGCCAGGACAAGACTAAATACAAAAGTGTGAAGAAATTTCTAACTTCATGTGTGTGCTTATGAATGTTCAAGGCAACATTGCTTATAATAATAAAAAAAATTAGAAATAACCTTATTTAAGTCCTTACTAATAGATGATAATATCCCATAGCATTACATAGATACTTTAAAAAGTAAGGTTACCAATGTGTTCTGACTTAGAATAATGTTGAATATTATTCATTTAAGTAGACTATTTATTGTGTTTTATGTATGCATGTACAATAACAAAAAGTAACTTTCAATAAGAATATTCATATAATATGACCCGATGGTTTTATTAAAATCAAAAAGAAAGAGACACAGTACAACAAATTCAAAAGAATTGTTAACACTGGTTATCTCAGTAGAGAGATGAGGAAGAATTTTCAGTAAAATATACTTCTGCAACATCTGAGTTGATTTTCTAATATCCTTGCGTTTCTTTTGTAAGCAGAAAATCCCAGTCAAGTTAAATTCTAAAAATGTGACAATACCTGCTAAAACTGTCTCACTTAGTATTTCATCTCCATTTCATATTTTGTGGTTTCAGGTTCTTCCTGGACAGGACACTACAGAGAACACAAGGACAGATGGGGGTGATTGTCAGTGTCTGCCGCAGCCCAGATTCACCCTCTTCCTATTCTAGTTCCCACTAGGTTTCTGCTACCTTAATTCCAGGACCCCAAATGGACACTTGGCTCTAGTCTAAAACTGGACTCAAAAATAATACTTTAAAAATTAATTTAAATGAGAGCATATCTCCACAGAACCTCACAAGGCCTGGAGCTAGTTGCTCAGATTCTCTGTGGAAAACCCCCAAGCACAAAACAGAGGGACTAGGAAGCCATGAAAGCGATACAAATATTATTTATATCGGTATTTTGGTTTTAGCCAAGTTTTTTATTTTGCTTGATTTTGGCAATAAACCCTCTGAGTAATTCTAAAGCCTGTTTTTGGGTGAGCTGCTCAAGAAAATGAAAGATGCCATGCCCTAAGTAATGTAGAAGATATTATTATATCCTGGTGTAGCAAAACAGAATACTACTGTACAAAAAGAGGACAGGAGAGTTTAAATATATCATGTGGCACAGTGGTAAAGAATTTGCCAGCCAATGCAGGAGATGTGGGTTTGATCCCTGGGTCGGGACGATCCCCTGGAGTAAGAAATGGCAACCCACTCCAATATTCCTGCCGGAAAATTCCATGGACAGAGGATCCTGGCAGGCTACAGTCCATGGGGTCGCAAAGAACCAGACATAACTGAGTGACTGAGGTCACACGCACACCATTAACTTACCTCTGTGAACTTAAGCAAGTCATTTAAGCATTACGAGTCACAAAGCCCTGATCTAACAACTGATTTGGTATGCATCTGCACACTAGACATATAATAGCTCTTGTAAACAATCCTAAGCTATTATCTTCATTTTACAAAAAGGGAACTGAAGCTCATGGAGATAACTGGTCTAAAGGTCCAATAAAATAATAAAAGTAAAGAATGTTGTACACTGAAAACTACTAGATAACTGCAGTGCTACTAAAAACTTTAGCATGTCTGTGCTAATATTTGCAAATAGGAAGGATTATATCCAGAAAAAATTCATTTGCCCTCAAACACCACCTGTCCTTTTGTACAGCAATAGAGGAACCTTATACCAGAATCCTAGTCAGAAGCTTAACATCAGTTAGTCCCACCATGCTGCTCATCCTCATCCACGTACAAAGCAAGTCCTTCTTAGTAGATGATCTTTTCTCTTACTCTCCTCACTGTATTTTTTGTATCTTCCTCTTGACCAGTTTTAAAACCATGCATTCTCTGCCAACCTTTTCATCAAGTCTCTGACACGTCTCACTAACTCATTCATTCAATGGAGCTTTACTGAGTGCCTGAATTGTACAGGCATCACTAGATACTAGGAGTAAAAGGAAAGAGAAAGCCAAGGTCCTTGCTTAAGGAGCTGCCAGTGTATTAGGGAAGCAGGTCAACAAAGTGGGTGCTATAGTGCAGGAAGCGGTCCACAGGGAAACGCAAAGGAAGAGTGGTTGATTCTGTGCGAAAACCATCTGTGGTGGTAACGTGTGAACTAAATCTTGACAGATAATTAGGTCTTCTCAAAAATGCTGGGAGAGAATTCCAGGTGTGAGTGAAGATGGAAAGGTATGGTGCAAAACAGAGGGTTCTAAACACTCCCAAGTGGTCAGGTGTGGTTGGAATGTGACAGGCTAGGAGGGTAAAGATTTGAAGCTGGAGAGAGGCAAGGTCCAACTTGTGGAGAGCATTGGATGCCGCTCTAAAGATGAGATTTTCTTCTATGGGTAGAAGAGAGCCCCCGAAAGACTTCCTAGGAGAGTAACATGAAGAAACGCATTTGGAAAGGGTTGTTTTTTTTTTTTTTTTTGGTGGCCAGATGATGAAGTATTGCTTAGTAAAGAGTAGGGAATCCAGGGACTTTCTCGTTGGTCCAGTGGTTGAGAGTCTGTCTTGCACTGCAGGGAACACGGGTTTGATCCCTGGTCAGGGAACTAGGATCTCACATGATGCAGAGAAACTAAGCCCATATGGGTGGCTACTGAGACCGTGTGCTCTGGAGCCCGTGCCACAGCTAGACGGGCCAAGCACCGCAACACAAGATCCCACGTGATGCAACTAAGCCCTGATACAGCTAAATAAGTGAACAAAACAAATAAAGAACTATTCAACATAGAAGTCCAAGGTAAGAGGATCAGGGCACAAGTCAAGATAGATGCAATCATTAGAAGGGGCTTAGATGAGAGATGATGAGGAAGTAAATCAACATAGCTTGGATGGAGAATGGATACAGAAGACCGATTTTCAAATGCTTGGCTTAGGTAATAAGATAGATGGTGGTAACATTTATTAAGAAAAGGAAGAATTGGTTTAGGGGGAAAAAAGTAGTAAATCTGATTGTGGATGTGTTGAATTTGAGATGCCCATGGGACATCTAAGTGGCCTTTGATATTTTCTACCATTAAAAAGCCAGCTACATTTCTTTCTTACAGGAAGGATTTTCTCTGACAACAGTATCAAAAGATACCAAACCAACAAGGGAGTCAGGCTTTCCAATTCACAGTTTCAAACATTTGAGAATTCTTCAGCATGTAGATCACAATGGTTTTCTACCTTGCAGGGAGACCAGAGAATTTAGACCTTCTCAAGAGAGATTTGATGACCACAGCACTTCAGTATGCAATAACAGGAATTTATCCACATCTCTATCATCACATAATAGAATAATCTTGTATTTAGCTCAAAATTTTGCCCTATAATTCACAATTTTTATAATTTTATGTTATTCTTTAGCCTAATTGACTCTTTTTTGAAGCTAGACTTCTAGAGAATGGAAGCAATGGGTCAATTTACACTCTGGTGCAAGCTCCTGAATCTTGATAACTATTCTAGAATGTTTCCTGTCATCACAGCTAGAACATACACCTGCACAAAAAGTAAATTCCAAACCACATTTATTGATCCTATAATCCTTCAGCGTTTTACACATTCTAAAGCTCCTTCTGTTTCTTGGCAATGAAGCTGGAAAAAAATGCTTCTTTCTTCATATTATCATATCTTTATATCTGCTAAAGAAAAGTACTCTTTCAACCTAACTGTTTCAGAAAATTTTCCACGTACTTTTTTCTTATACCTAATTTTAATACGTAGTGTTTTGTCAAGTCTCAACAATTACCAAAGTGGAGTTTTTCTTTCAATTACACTAAATTTATAATAAATCTATTTTTAAAATAACATCTTAAAAACTGCGTGGAAATGTGAACAGAATATGAAGCAGAGAAGGTAAAGTGTAACTAACATCTTGGTTCAACTGGTTTATGAATTGGCTTCTAACATGGAAGAACTTTATAGAACACTAGCAAAGTATTTTTCATTGCAACTTGATTATTGTGCAGTTACTGTAATGTGGAAATTATTTTAATATGTATGTTAATTTGAATGTGATATAAAAACATAACTTGGATCATGAATAAGATCATGAAAGCTGACTAGAAATTCCAGAAATAGATCTCAGGAGCCACTTGGGAATGTAGCATATGGCAATTCAGATCAATAGGAAAAAACTAGGTTTATATGGTAAGTGTTTTGAGAGAGCTCACTAAGATTTGAAATAAAATAAATTTAGATTCTCCCCTAATTTATACATTTAGAAAAGACAGAGGAACCAGAGATCAAATTGCCAACATCTGTTGGATCATAGAAAAAGCAAGAGAATTCCAGAAAAACATCTACTGCTGCTTTATTGATTACACCAAAGCCTTTGACTGTGTAGATCACAACAAACTGTGGAAAATTCTTACAGAGATGGGAATACCAGACCACCTTACCTGCCTCCTGAGAAAGCTGTAGGCAGGTCAAGAAGCAAGTTAGAACTGGACATGGAACAACAGACTGGTTCCAAACTGGGAAAGGAGTATGTCAAGGCTGTATATTGTCACCCTGGCTTATTTAACTTATATGCAGAGTATATCATGCAAAATGTTGGACAGGATGAAGCACAAGCTGGAATCAAGATTGCCGGGAGAAATATCAATAACCTCAGATACACAGATGACACCACCATTACGGTAGAAAGTGAGAGGAACTGAAGAGCTTATTGATGAAAGTGAAAGAGGAGAGTGAAAAAGCTGGCTTAAAACTAAAACAAAACAAAACAAAACAAAAAAAACCCTCAGATCATGACATCTGGTCCTATCTGCTACTGCTGCTAAGTCACTTCAGTGGTGTCTGACTCTATGCGATCCCAGAGATGACAGCCCACCAGGCTCCCCCGTCCCTGGGATTCTCCAGGCAAGAACACTGGAGTGGGTTACCATTTCCTTCTCCATCTGGTCCCATCATTCCATGGCAAATAGACAGGGAAACAATGGAAACAGTGAGAGACTTTATTTTTCTGGGCTCCAAAATGACTGCAGATAGTGACTGCAGCCATGAAATTAAAAAACACTTACTCCTTGGAAGAAAAGCTATGAGCAACCTAGATAGCAAATGAAAAAGCAGAGACATTACTTTGCCAACAAAGGTCCGTCCAATCAAAGCTATCGTTTTTCCAGTAGTCATGTATGGATGTGAGAGTTGGACTATAAAGAAAGCTGAGCACCAAAGAGTTGATGCTTTTGAACTGTGGTGTTGGAGAAGACTCTTGAGAGTCCCTTGGACTGCAAGAAGATCAAACCAGTCAATCCTAAAAGAAATCAACCCTGAATATTCATTGGAAGGACTGATTTTGAAGCTGAAACTCCAATATTTTGGCCACCTGATGCAAAGAACGGACTCACTGGAAAAGACCCTGATGCTTGGAAAGATTGAAAGCAGGAGGAGAAGGGGACAACAGAGGATAAGATAGTTGGATGGCATCATCAGCTCTATGGACATGAGTTTGAGCAAGCTCTGGGAGTTGGTGATGGACAGGAAAGCCTGGTGTGCTACAGCCTGTGGGGTCACAAAGAGTTGGACACAACTGAGTGACTGAACTGAACTGAACTACTTTATACTAAGTTCCAGATAGATAAAAGATCTAAATGTGAAAATATAACTAGACCAATCAAAAGCCACAAAAATATGAAAATATATGAACAAAGATTTGATATCAACAATTACAGAGAAAGAAATCATGATATTGTTGCTGTTGTCCACTGAGTGGTAATGCCATCCAGCCATCTCATCCTCTGTTATCCCCTTCTCCTCCTGCCTTCAGTCTTTCCCAGCATCAGGGTCTTTTCTTATGAGTTGGTTCTTCATATCATGTGGCCAAAGTATTGGAGCTTCAGCTTCAGCATCAGTCCTTTCAATGAATATTCAGGGTTGATTTCCTTTAGTATCAACTGTTTTCATCTTCTTTATGTCCAAGGGACTCTCTAGAGTCTTCTCCAATACCACAATTCAAAAGCTTGTGATACTGGACATCTGCAAAATGTCAGTACTGGATACCATATATGTTTGATAGAATGTCTTGAATTTTATTTCCCATCAAAAGAAAATCTATACAAAAGAAATTCAATTTTTTCATCCAAACGTAATTTACAGTTTCAGAATAAAGTGTTGGAACTGACTCTTGGTAAAGAAGATCAATTTTGAAAATACAATATCATATGGTTCATTTTGGATAAAAGATAAGAATGGTTATCCTGAGTGTGCTGAAGTCTCCTTCACTCCTGTGGCTTTAATACCACCTATAAGCTGGTGGTTCCCAAACCTATGCTAGAGATGCTCTTCAGGCCACATACACGTAGTTGCTCAGCCCTGGAAGTCTCCACACACACATATGATGGGAAGAATCTTCTCCTTAGAACCCCAGGTTCACATTTGCCTACCTGATATTTCCACTTGTGTGTCCTAAACTTACCATGACCCTCCGAAAATCCTCTGGTTTCACTGTCACTCTCAACCAACTCAGCCCATTCCTGTCCACCACAGTAAACTGTTTAGTTTCTCCAAAATAAAATTCAGCAGGGCTGTTTATTTTACCCCCAACATATTCCCAAACATATCCACCTTTCCACGTCTTACTACTACTGTTGTTCAAACCACCACGACTTCTCATGCTTCTCGTACTACAGAACTTGATACCATGTTTCTAGGGCCTTCCAGATGGCGCAGTTGGTGAGTGTTTGTCACTCAGCGTGTCCAACTCTTTGTGACCCCATGGACCATAGCCTGCCAAGACCACCAAGGCTCCACTGTCCATGGAATTTTCCAGGCAAGAATACTTGAGTGGGTTGCCATTTCCTTCACCAGGGGATCTTCCCAACCCAGGGATTGAACCTGTATCTCTTGAGTCTCCTGCATTGGCGGGTTCTTTACCAACTGCCAGCCTTCCTTGGTGACTCAGATGGTAAAGAATCTGCCTGCTAGGCAGGAGACCCTACAGACCTTGGTGTCGCAAAGAGTCGGACAGGACTGAGACTGTACACGCACGCCCCATGCTTCCACTTTAGTGAAAGAAAGTGAAGTCGCTCAGTCGTGTCTGACTCTGCGATCCCACGGACAGTAGCCTGCACCAGGCTCCTCCATCCATGGGATTTTCTAGGCAAGAGTACTGGAGTGGGTTGCCATTTCCTTCTCCAGGGACTCTTCCCAACCCAGGGATCGAACCCAGGTCTCCCACATTGTAGACAGACGCTTTACCATCTGAGCCACCTTCCACTCTAGGCCCTCATAATTTGTTCTCTGCAAAGTGGTCAGAGTAACATTTCTATATCATGAACTATGCCACTCTCCTACTTAAGTAGCCCTCTAATGGCATCTTGTTGAATCAGCTTCTCCCTCTGGCCTGCAAAGCGCTGCTTCACCTGGCTTCTGCTTTCCTCTCTGACACCATCACATACCACTTTCTTTCTGGTCCACTCTGCATCAGTCCACTGGCCTTCATGCTGGTCCTCACTTCTGTCAGTATATAGCTGATTCCCTTTGGTCATTTGCGTCTCAGCTTAAAGAAGAACTAATCACACAAGCCATCTGTAGCTATCCAATCTAGCCACTACCAGTCACTCCTACCATACCATCCTGTTTAATTCTGTGTATGGCATTTATTAATATCAGCTATCTCCAGTTCTTTATGACCTGTTGGTTTCTCCTGACTTGCAAGTATTATAAATTATGAGAGTAGGAATCTCATTTGTCCTTCACCACTGTCCCCTGAGGCCACATAGTGCCAACATATACAAGTAGGCATTCAAAAAAAAATATTTGCTGAGTAAGTAAAGAAGAACAAGGTCCAAGGTATGACCAGGTAAATGGGTGGTCCAAGTAAATTTGTAGGAAGCTGAAGGTTGTTGAATGTTAAAAGGTAGGTTTTTTTCCTGTGAGCTATTCTTGTAGACTCTAAATCTATCCATGATGATGCCAAGAAGTCCTCAAATCTCTAAGCCTATTTCTCCACACTTTTTCCTCTGAGTAGAATAATTTCCTTTCCATCTAAACTCCTCCATACCTATCAAGAGATTTAGCTCAAATGCTATCTCATCAGAGAAGACTTCCAATCTGTTCAATTCTGTTCTTGTGTTTTTTTGGATACATTTCTCTCTCTTAACTCCTATGCCTAATCTCTCTCATTACATATATCAGAATATATGGTAACTATTACACTTCTCCTCCGCAATCAAATTTCATACGGAAGACAATTAGTAAATTTTATGCTTCATATATATGTTTTACATGTTATACATACTCATGTTTATATTAAATATATGTGTGTGTGCTCAGTCACTTGGTCATGTCCAACTTTGTGCGGCCCCATGAACTGGAGGGATTGGGGGCAGGAGGAGAAGGGGACGACCGAGGATGAGATGGCTGGATGGCATCACGGACTCGATGGACGTGAGTCTGAGTGAACTCCGCGAGATGGTGACGGACAGGGAGGCCTGGCGTGCTACAATTCATGGGGTCGCAAAGAGTCGGACGCGACTGAGCGACTGAACTGAACTGAACTGAATGAACTGCCAGACTGCCAGGCTCCTCTGTCCATGGAATTATCCAGGCAAGAAAACTGGAGTGGGTCGCAATTCCCTTCTCCAGGGGATCTTCACAACGCAGAGGTCGAACCTGGGTCTCTTGCATCTCCTGCACCGGCAGGCGGATTCTTTACCACTAGCGCTGCCTGGGAAGCCCATGTTAGATATATGCAATAGATATATACTCACATTTATGTTAAATCTGTTTAGTGTTCTTAAAGACAAAGGCTATTCTTCTAAAAATTATTTTATTTTATCCATTTATTGTTTGGTTGCATTAGGTCTCCACTGTTGCATGAGAGGACTACTCTAGCGTGTGGGGCCTTAGCTACCCTGTGGTATGTGGAATCTTCCCAGACCAGGGGTCAAACCCACGTCCCCTGCATTGGTAAGCAGATTCTTAACCACTGGACCACTAGGGAAGTCCAAAGGCTATTCTTAACTTGAACTTTAAAAATTTCAAAGGTTCATATATTATTGTGCATGTCCCTTAGATCACCAAAATATTTCTGAAGATAATTATTATTTTTATTTAAAAAGCAATATTTCTCATATTGTGCTACACTTACAGTCCCTGGTGGCTCAGACGGTAAAGCGTCTGCCTGCAATGCGGGAGACCCGGGTTCAATTCCTGGGTTGGGAAGATCCCCTGGAGAAGGAAATGGCAATCCACTCCAACACTCTTTCCTGGAAAATCCCATGGACGGAGGAGCCTGATAAGCTACGGTTCATGGGGTCACAAAAAGTCAGACACGACTGAGCGACTTCACTTTCACTTTAAATTGGGCTATTCTAAAATTTTTCTAAGATATCTTCATTGGGAAGACAGCATTAGCCAAAGCTGAACAATATTATTGTGTTAGTATTACTGCTGCTGCTACTGCTAAGTTGCTTCAGTCGTGTCCGACGCTGTGTGACCTCATAGACGGCAGCCCACGAGGCTCCCCCGCCCCTGGGATTCTCCAGGCAAGAATACTGGAGTGGGTTGCCATTTCCTTCTCCAATGCATGAAAGTGAAAAGTGAAAGTGAAGACGCTCAGTCGTATCCGACTCTTAGCGACCCCATGGACTGCAGCCCACCAGGCTCCTCTGTCCGTGGGATTTTCTAGGCAAGAGTGCTGGAGTGGGGTGCCATTGCCTTACTACATATGTAAATAAACTGAAATGTGGTATTCAGAGCCCTCTAGTGGCATAATTCTTAATAGACCCATTGAAAAGGAAGACACTTTGGACCACTTCTAAACCTAAGAGATTTAATTTTTAAATTAAGGTAAGGTAAAGTCACTCAGTCGTGTCCGACTCTTTGTGACCCCATAGACTATAGCCCAGCAGGCTCCTCAGTCCATGGAATTTTCCAGGCAAGAGTACTGGAGTGGGTTGTTAAATTAACAAAGTACTAAATACTTGGTGAGACTTCCCTGTAGCTCAAACGGTAAAGAATCTGCCTGCCATGGAGGATACCAGGGTTCGATTCCTGGGTTGGGAAGTTCCTCTGGAGAAGGGAATGGCAATCCACTCCAGTATTCTTGCCTGGAGAATTCCACGGACAGAGAAGCCTGGTGGGCTACAGTCTGTGGGGTTGCAAAGAGTCGGACACGACTGAGCAACTAACACACACACAAATACTTGGTATTTATAATCATATCATGTATCAAGCATTATTGAGGTATTTGGGGCCATAAATTCCTACATTACTATACCAAAATTTGCCTTGTTGGCCTCCAAATTTGTTAAAAAGATATAGCATTTACTTATTAGCATTGCTTTATTAAAAAGAAATGTAGTCATACATTAAAATATGCCAACCTAAAATTATAAAAATAAGCAACTTATCCTAAAGAAAAAGTTTTAAAAATAGAGAATTCTCTTCCTCTAAGGCCAAACACAAGATAAGTCTGCCTACTGATCTTATAGCTCAGTTCAGTTCAGTCACTCAGTCATGTCCGACTTTGCAACCCCATGAATCGCAGCACGCCAGGCCTCCCTGTCCATCACCATCTCCCAGAGTTCACTCAAACTCATGTCCATCGAGTCAGCGATGCCATCCAGTCATCTCATCCTCTGTTGTTCCCTTTTCCTTCTGCCCCCAATCCCTTTCAGCATCAAAGTCTTTTCCAATGAGTCAAGTCTTCGCATGAGGCGGTCAAAGTACTAGAGTTTCAGCTTTAGCATCATTCCTTCCAAAGAACACCCAGGGCTGATCTCCTTCAGAATGGACTGCTTGGATCTCCTTGCAGTCTAAGGGACTCTCAAGAGTTTCTCCAACACCACAGTTTAAAAGCATTAATTCTTTGACACTCAGCTTTCTTCACAGTCCAACTCTCACATCCATACCTGACCACTGGAAAAACCATAGCCTTGACTAGACAGACCTTTGTTGGCAAAGTAAATGTCTCTGCTTTTGAATATGCTATCTAGGTTGGTCATAACTTTCCTTCCAAGGAGTAAGAGTCTTTTAATTTCATGGCTGCAGTCACCATCTGCAGTGACTTTGGAGCCCCCAAAAATAAAGTCTGACACTGTTTCCACTGTTCCCCATCTATTTCCGATGAAGCGATGGGACTAGATGCCATGATCTTAGTTTTCTGAATGTTGAGCTTTAGGCCAACTGTTTCACTCTCCTTTTTCACTTTCATCAAGAGGCTTTTTAGTTCCTCTTCACTTTCTGCCATGTAGGTAGTCCCTAATTTACATACATTCACACAAACACATGTACACATACACAAACAAGTTGAAGTTTCATGAATTTATATGCCAGGTTTTAAATTTTATAATATATTTTGCCACACCAAGAAAACAGTGTTATGAGTGAATTTAGGGTTAGGATAGTTTCTATGTTGCTGTGAGTATAAAGGAACATGAACCCCACCACCATCCATAAATATTGCTTCACATTCTGAATTCCAGCTGGATTGCAAGAAGCACATTTCTGAGGCTGCTGTGAAGTTAGAAGTGAAAGTTTCCTGTCACCACATGTACATATACCAGATCACTCCAGGGGTCACAATTGCAGAGGAGAGGGTCCCAAGAATTCCTGGTGACAAGCTTGTAGATTCCCTAAAGTAGCACAAATGGTTCCAGCACAGCCAACTGTAACAGAGTCTCAATTAAGTGCCTCCAAAAAATAGAACAATCTTAAGGTGGGTTTCGGCTGACTTTTTTCATATGGCAAGTGTTCTTACACAAGTTGTTCACAACAAATCAAGTTAGGGCCTCCTTTTAATCACATAACCATCCATTCATTCGCTTATTCCTTCATCCATTCAACAAACATTTAGGGCTTCCCTGGTGGTCCTCTTCTCATATTCTTCATGGGCTTCTCAAGGCAGGAACACTGAAGTGGTTTGCCATTCCCTTCTCCAGTAGACTGCATTTTGTCAGAACTCTCTACTGCCGGGAGCCAGCGTGAGGAACTCTGCCCATGGCAAAGGTCATGAGGAAGGAGGCTTCGGCATACGCAAAGGCGGGATTGAGCCTCAGGAAACCCCCTGTTCCCGAGCATCTACCCCCAAAACCAGGGTCTACTCACTTTACTGTTTCATGCTCTCACCTACACCTCTGACTTTATGGGGGGCTGTTCCCCACTGGTTCTCTCAGAGAAGGAGTAAACTTGCAGCTCCAGTAAATAAAAATTCCTGGGCATGACAAGGGTGTTTCAGGTCAAACCTCTCTGCTGGCAGACTAGCTTGTGTGACAGGATTATCCATACTCCTGCCACTACACACATGATTGTTTACTACCTCTCAACCATAAACAGCAGAGAGAGTTTGGAGTATTTTGAAAATCTTAATTAGCATAGGGCTTTTCTCATTGTTGAGTCAATGATTGCCGCCAGGCCTCCATATCCTTAGGCACCTGGGAATATATTAATGTATTTGGAATATAGAAAAGGAAATATAGTAGTTTTTTACGTTAGCAATACTAGACTTCTTGAGTTAATGAATTTTCTCCTTTGTTATAGATCACTGTACTTTGTTATAATTCACTGTGTCCTTGCTATGTAAAAATGTAACTTTATCACTATCTTAAGACTAAATAGATCTTAAGGGGAACATTGGTGAAGGGTTTTCATTTGTTGGGCTGATGTTTGCTGCTAAATCTCCATATTCCCTGCCCTTATAATGAATATAACTAGCATACAGGAGAAATAAGTATTAACCTTTAAGATTAATCATGTTAACCTTGCTAAGCTGCTCAGTCACTTCAGTCGTGTCTGACTCTGTGTGACCTCATAGAGGGCAGCTCACCAGGCTCCCGTCCCTGGGATTCTCCAGGCAAGAACTCTGGAGTGGGTTGCCATTCCTTCTCCAATGCATGAAAGTGAAAAGTGAAAGGGAAGTCACTCAGTCGTGTCCGACTCTTCGCAACCCCATGGACCGCAGCCTACCAGGCTCCTCCGTCCATGGGGTTTGCCAGGCAAGAGTACTGGAGTGGGGTGCCATCGCCTTCTCCAATGTTAACCTTAGGTTAAATAAATTCCTTTCTTAGTTGTAACCCACTATACCCTCACCCTATAGGAATGCTACTTTATCTGCTACCTTCAGAGGGTGGCGCCTGGTTTAAGAAAAAACACCCTTGGAAAAAATAAGTTTTTTGGTTATCAGAAAGAAAGGGTCATAAAATGTCAGCAGGCCTCATGGCCAGAAGATGATGTAAAACCCCTAAGATCTTTTTTTATACATTTATATGAAGCACCTGATTTTGATAAAGGTCAGGACTGCTAACCCCCACATGACTTTAAAAATTTTCCATTTGTCTCTATGTGTAACAAAAGGTATATACGCAAACCTGAAAAGAAAACAGATCAGTTTCTGGAAAGACTGATTCCCCCGTGTCTTTCTTTCTTGTTCTCCGTTTTTCTGGCTGAATTCCCATCTGGAGCGTGGGTGTCTGCCATGCCTGCTAATTTTGCCCTGGCATTTAAGTTCCACGTGAGAGGGAGCCCAAGAGGGGCACCCTCTGATATTCAAGTGGGTGCTGGTGGCCTACGTAGGTGGTGCAAGCTTCTTGTCTCGAAGCTTTATTGGTATCCCACGTAAATCAGGTTATTCAGCCTCTTTTTCTCCACTAATATTTCCCACTACACTATCCGTTTCAAATCTCTCTATATATCTGTAATTAAATAAGTTTTTTCCTAAGACGCCGACTCCGTCCTCGCTTCAAATTACCCTGGATCCACCAGGGCTGGACCCTGGCATTCCACCATGACCTATCTTGGGTGGCCCTGCACCGCATAGCTTATGGATTTGAGCAAACTCCGGGAAGTAGTGAAGGACAGGGAAATCATTGGTGAAGGGTTTTCATTTGTTGGGCTGATGTTTGCTGCTAAATCTCCATATTCCCTGCCCTTATAATGAATATAACTAGCATACAGGAGAAATAAGTATTAACCTTTAAGATTAATCATGTTAACCTTGCTAAGCTGCTCAGTCACTTCAGTCGTGTCTGACTCTGTGTGACCCCATAGAGGGCAGCTCACCAGGCTCCCGTCCCTGGGATTCTCCAGGCAAGAACTCTGGAGTGGGTTGCCATTTCCTTCTCCAATGCATGAAAGTGAAAAGTGAAAGGGAAGTCACTCAGTCGTGTCCGACTCTTCGCGACCCCATGGACCGCAGCCTACCAGGCTCCTCCGTCCATGGGGTTTGCCAGGCAAGAGTACTGGAGTGGGGTGCCATCGCCTTCTCCAATGTTAACCTTAGGTTAAATAAATTCCTTTCTTAGTTGTAACCCACTATACCCTCACCCTATAGGAATGCTACTTTATCTGCTACCTTCAGAGGGTGGCGCCTGGTTTAAGAAAAAACACCCTTGGAAAAAATAAGTTTTTTGGTTATCAGAAAGAAAGGGTCATAAAATGTCAGCAGGCCTCATGGCCAGAAGATGATGTAAAACCCCTAAGATCTTTTTTTATACATTTATATGAAGCACCTGATTTTGATAAAGGTCAGGACTGCTAACCCCCACATGACTTTAAAAATTTTCCATTTGTCTCTATGTGTAACAAAAGGTATATACGCAAACCTGAAAAGAAAACAGATCAGTTTCTGGAAAGACTGATTCCCCCGTGTCTTTCTTTCTTGTTCTCCGTTTTTCTGGCTGAATTCCCATCTGGAGCGTGGGTGTCTGCCATGCCTGCTAATTTTGCCCTGGCATTTAAGTTCCACGTGAGAGGGAGCCCAAGAGGGGCACCCTCTGATATTCAAGTGGGTGCTGGTGGCCTACGTAGGTGGTGCAAGCTTCTTGTCTCGAAGCTTTATTGGTATCCCACGTAAATCAGGTTATTCAGCCTCTTTTTCTCCACTAATATTTCCCACTACACTATCCGTTTCAAATCTCTCTATATATCTGTAATTAAATAAGTTTTTTCCTAAGACGCCGACTCCGTCCTCGCTTCAAATTACCCTGGATCCACCAGGGCTGGACCCTGGCATTCCACCATGACCTATCTTGGGTGGCCCTGCACCGCATAGCTTATGGATTTGAGCAAACTCCGGGAAGTAGTGAAGGACAGGGAAACCTAGCATGCTGCAGTCCATAGGATTGCAAAGAGCCAGACACAACATAGTGATTGAACAACAATAACTGGCAGTCCAGTGGTTGAGACTTCGCCTCACAATGCAGGGGGTGCAAGTTTGACCCCTGGTCGGACAGCTAAGACCCCACATGATTCAAGGTCGAAAAGCAAAACATGAAAAATAGAAGCAATATTGTTACAAATTCAATAAAAACTTTAAAACTGCTCCACATTACAATTGCACTCATCTCACATGCTAGTAATGTTCAAAATTCTCCAAGCCAAGCTTCAGCAATTGTGAACCATGAAATTCAGATGTTCAAGCTGGTTTTAGAAAAGGCAGAGGAATCAGAAATCAAATTGCCAACATCTGCTGGATCATCGAGAAAGCAAGAGAGTTCCAGAAAATACTTCTGCTTTATTGACTGTGCCAAAGCCTTTGACTGTATGGATGACAATAAACTGTGGAAAATTCTTAAAGAGATGGGAATACCAGACCACCTTACTTGCCTCTTGAGAAATCTGTTTGCAGGTCAGGAAACAACAGTTAAAACTGGACATGGAAAAACAGACTGGTTCCAAATAGGAAAAGGAGTACATCAAGGCTGTATATTGTCACCCTGTTTATTTAACTTATATGCACAGTACATCACTCAAAATGTTGGACTGGATGAAGCACAAGCTAGAATCAATATTGCCAAGAGAAATACCAATAACTTCAGATATGCAGATGACATCACCCTTATGGCAGAAAGTGAAGAAGAAAACTAAAGAGCCTCTTGATAAAAGTGAAAGAAGAGAGTGAAAAAGTTGGCTTAAATCTCAACATTCAGGAAACTAAGATCATAGCATCTAGTCCCATCACTTCATGGCAAATAGATGGGGAAACAGTGACTGACTTTATTTTTCTGGGCTCCAAAATCACTGCAGATTGTGATTGCAGCCAAGAAATTAAAAGACCCTTGTTCCTTGGAAGAAAAACAATGACCAACCTGGACAGCATATGAAAAAGCAGAGACATTACTTTGTCAACAAAGGTCCGTCTAGTCAAGGCTATGGTTTTTCCAGTAGTCATGTATGGATGTGAGAGTTGGACTATAAAGAAAGCTGAGCACCAAAGAATTGATGCTTTTGAACTGTGGTGTTGGAGAAGACTCTTGAGAGTCCCTTGGACTGCAAGGAGATCCAGATTCTTACTCTACTTTAAAATTTTCTTTTGGGTCTTTCTCCAGGGCAAACCTTCCGTAGTTCATCCTTGAAGCAGCCGAGATGCTCCCCTCTAAAAAAAGCAGTCCTTAAAGTACGGAAAAACCAGACTAACTCGGAACTGATGTTTCTGGTTTATGAGATCCAGATTCTTACTCTACTTTAAAATTTTCTTTTGGGTCTTTCTCCAGGGCAAACCTTCCGTAGTTCATCCTTGAAGCAGCCGAGATGCTCCCCTCTAAAAAAAGCAGTCCTTAAAGTACGGAAAAACCAGACTGAACTCGGAACTGATGTTTCTGGTTTACCCGACATCAGCTTCTGAGCACAGAGCAGGTGCCCCTCCTTCCTGCAAGGACGAGATGCGGCAGCCCCTTGCGGTGACTTGTCTGCTTGGCCGTGACCTTGTCTCACCCAGGTCACCTGCAGGTTGCTCCCTTTTCGGTCAGACCTGGCTTCTCTGTGCATCTGAACAGCTCTCTTGCCTTCTCACCTGTGGGCTTTTGCTTCAGCTTTTGCCTGTTCCCTCCTGTAAAAATCCTGTCTGGATGTGAAGACCCCTTATTACTGTCTTGATGCTTTTCCTTGCCCGCTTCCCCACCGCAGAGGCCTCCTTTGTAAGCGTTTGGTTATTTCAGCCATGCTGAGCCCTGGCTGAGCTGAGCCCTGGCTGAGCTGAGTCCTGTCTGAGCTGCCTGCGGGTCTGCCTTCTGCTCCAGTGGTTGCTGTTGTTTCGTCACTCAGTCGTGTCTGGCTCTGTGCGACCCCAGGGACTGTAGCGCACCAGGCTGCTCTGTCCATGGGATTCTCCAGGCAAGAATACTGGAGTGGGTGGCCATTTCCTCCTCCAGGGGATCTTCCGACATGGACTGAGGAGCCTGCAGGGTCACAGTCCATGGGGTTACAAGAGAGTTAGACACGACTTAGTAATGGCAACCCACTCCAGTACTCTTGCCTGGAGCATCCCATGGACGGAGGAGCCTGGTGGGCTGCAGTCCATGGGGTCGCTAAGAGTCGGACACAACTGAGCGACTTCACTTTCACTTTTCACTTTCATGCATTGGAGAAGGAAATGGCAACCCACTCCAGTGTTCTTGCCTGGAGAATCCCAGGACGGGGGAGCCTGGTGGGCTGCCGTCTATGGGGTCGCACAGAGTCGAACACAACTGAAGTGACTTAGCAGCAGCAGCAGCAGTAGTCAAGGCTATGGTTTTTCCAGTAGTCATGTATGGATGTGAGAGTTGGACTATAAAGAAAGCTGAGCACCAAAGAATTGATGCTTTTGAACTGTGGTGTTGGAGAAGACTCTTGAGAGTCCCTTGGACTGCAAGGAGATCCAACCAGTCCATTCTAAAGGAGATCAGTCCTGGGTGTTCATTGGAAGGAATGATGCTAAAGCTGAAACTCCAATACTTTGGCCACCTGATGCGAATAACTGACTCACTGTAAAAGACTCTGATGCTGGGAATGATTGAAGGCGAGGGAGAAGGGGATGACTGAGGATGAGATGGTTGGATGGCATCACCGACTCAATGGACATGAGTGTGGGTAAACTCCCAAAGTTGGTGATGGACAGCGAGGCCTGGCATGCTTCGGTCCATGGGGTCGCAAAGAGTCAGACATGATTGAGCAGCTGAACTGAAGAAAATCTTAAAAAAAAAAATACATTATTGATTCCTCTCATGAACTAGGACCTGTGCTTACTGTAAATGTGAAGTGTGTCAGATATTCTTATCCTTAAGATCGTAACGGTGTTTAAGTTAACAATTCTAATCATTAAACAGAAGGGCAGGAGCATAGTAGAAAGACATCTAATTTAGCCTCACAATAAGGGGAGAACCTTGTGGAGGTAAGATTGAAGGTGATGGAACGAAATTTATATTTTAAAGCTGGACAAGACAATGTAAGCATAACATATTCCCTGCCTGCACTGGCCCTCCCTACTGTACAATGGGCATATGCATTATGCATTAGCCAGACCTCCTGAAACATGGGAATGCTTACCACAAAAAGCAGTGTTTTTACCCTTTCTTCTGAGGTCGGTAAGGTAAATTATTGAAGGTTAGCACTCTTTCCCAACTGTGTAAGGGGGCATGGTGCTTTACTGCTCTCTTTGTACATACTTACCCAGATTATATATCTTTGGTGAACTTTATGTAAAATGTCAGTGTATCATTTTGATGTACGATCCTTTGCCTCAGAAATGTAGGTGACTATGCCTTGACTTCTAACAAGTGGAACAGTTCTCAGAGCTTCTGAGAGTCTGTCTCCCAGGTTATAATGATCAAATTGGCTCAAATAAAATTCTTTTTTTTCTTAACTCAATCATTAACTGAATTTTAATCAACAAACATAAAATCTTAAGGACAAGTAGATGTTAGGCAAAGTGGATGAGGTTGATGGGAGGAAGGGAATTTCACAAGGACAGAATAGCAAGTGGAGTGTCATGAACGAGGCTTATCATGAACTTTCCATTTCTAAAACCAAAAACAGAAAAGGAAATATTGGGTTGGCCAAAAAAGTTTGTTTGGGTTTTTCCATATGATGTTACTGAAAAATCCAAATGAACTTTTCGGCCAACCCAATATATTGCTTCATTTTTTATTAGGAAAGGAATGCGTGTTCAGTACTTATTTACTGAAAAGTCAAACAATACATAAGTATAAAGAGAATAAAAAATAACTGATAGTCATACCATCCTGGGGCTTCCCAGGTGATACAGTGGTAAAGAATCTGCCTGCCAATGCAGGAGATGCAAGAGACATGGTTTCAGTCCCTGGGTCAGGAAGATCTGCTGGAGGAGGAAATGGCAATCCATTTCAGTATTCTGGCTTGGAAAATTCCTTGGATAGAGGAGTATGGCAGTCTATAGTCCATGGAGCCGAAAAGAGTCAGACATAACTGAGCGACTAAGCACATACATACCATCCCAACCTTCTCATACTCCTTCTCCTCATGACCCCAAGAAAGCCACTGTTTAGTTAAGCAGGCTGTCAGATTTTGTTCTATGATTTCACAAATAAGTATTTTTTCCCTGGCTCAGACAGTAAAGAATCCACCTGAAGTTGTGGGAGACCTGAGTTCAATCCCTGGGTTAGGGAGATCCCCTGGAGGAGAGCATGGCAACCCACTCCAGTATTCTTACCTGGAGAACCTCTGTGGACAGAGGAGCCTGGTGGGCTACAGTCCATAGGGTTACAAAGTGTTGGACATGACTGAGCAACTAAGCACAGCACAGGACATTGCAAATATAGTTTCATTCTTCAAAAAAAATCTTAACAAAGCATCTTAGGTATTTTTCCATATAAAAGTTATAGGTTCTAGTCCAAGATGGCAACGTAGGAGGATCCGGAAGCCATCTCCTCCCACAGACACACTGAATCCACAGCTGCACATGGAAAAATTTTCTCTTAAAAAAAACAAAACAAAACAAAACACCCAAAAGCTAACTGAGTAACTCCTACACATTGTGCAGTGGGAATACGTCCATACTGAAGTGGGTAGCTGAGGCTGGGACACAATCTCACCATAAACCCACCCCTGTGCAGCAATCCACAATCAGGAGGGAACTCACAAGCAAGAGGGGAAATAGAGAATTTGAATACCACATCAGGGCTCAGCTTTTAACACCCGCACCTGAGAAACTAGCCCCTCAAATATCTAGCTTTGAAAGCCAACAAGGACTTACTTCCACCAGGACCATAAGGCTACGCGAACTGAGAGGCAGTTATTAAAGAGCCCCTGGCACAGACTCACCTGCCCAGGGCCCAAAGCAAAGGGGGCCAGCTGAAAAGCAACCTCATTTTCTGTGGAAGAGCTTATTTTATTATTTTAAAGTGTAGGCCTGAGGGGCAGGCATGTACTATAACACAAACCTAGGGAACTTATACAGAGAAGGCAATGGCAACCCAGTCCAGTACTCTTGCCTGGAAAATCCCACGGGCGGAGGAGCCTGGTAGGCTGCAGTCCATGGGGTCATGAAGAGTCAGACATGACTGAGCGACTTCACTTTCACTTTCATGCATTGGAGAAGGAAATGGCAACCCACTCCAGTGTTCTTGCCTGGAGAATCCCAGGGACGGGGGAGCCTGGTGGGCTGCCATCTATGGGGTCGCACGGAGTCAGACATGACTGAAGCAACTTAGCAGCAGCAGCAGCAGCAGCAGGGAACTTGTGAATTACACTTCCAAAACAGAGGCCAGTGGGCACCATATCTTTGTGCTTTCCTTTTATTTTGCTCAAAGATTGCCAGGATCTCCCCAAAGGAGCTTGTATCACCGAGGGGCTAACCCTAGGTCACCTGGCGCTGGTGGCCGGTGGGGCTCACATGCACAGATCCCACTAGACTGAAACAAACAGAAAAAGAGTTCTTAACTGGTAGACTACCTCCCCTAGGGCACAGCAGAGAGGACAGGCCCAGAAGCTCAGTGTGAAACAGTCCTAATGGTTTATCAGCTATGATGGTTTATGGCTTAAGGGGCAGGCTTCCAACTGAAACACCTCTGACAGCCCACTATAATCCTCCCTAGAGACTTTGGAAGGCAGGCACAATCGATTTTGAGCACCAGTATTTCTCAGGGGAAGCTTGTTCATGTATCTGGCACCCTGGTTTTTTACATCTGGTATACAGGTGACTCAGTGGTAAAGAATCAACCTGTCAAACAAGAGATATATATTCAATTCCTGGGTCGGGAAGATCCCCTGGAGAAGAAAATGGTAACCTACTGCTGTATTCTTGCCTGGAAAACCCCATGGACAGAGGAGCCTAGTGGGCTACACATGGGGTCACAAAGAATTGGACGTGACTTAGCTACTAAATAACACCACCACCACCGCCCTGGTTTTTATGGCTGCTACCCAGGGAGTGACCTTTGAGTGCTTGGTTCTGGTGGCCAGTAGGGCATGTATTCATTAGTTCAACAGGATGGTAGCGAGGAAAGAAGTAGCTTTTAACTATGACCTCAAGGCTCAGTTCAGAGGGAGTAGAAAATTCCAAAAGACCATCTCTCAGTCTACTCCTGAGGGAGGACAAATATATGCATATTTATATATTTTTAAACTTGTTGTTTGGGAATTCGCTCTTGGTCCAGTAGTTAGGACTCTGCTTTCACTACTGAGGGCATGGATTCAATCCCTAGTCAGGGAACTGAGATGCTGCAAGCCATGAAGCTCAGCCAAAAACCAAGAAAAAGAGGTTGTTGATTGAAGGTCTGGCTTCAGCCTGGCCCTAGGTGCTGACTGAGCTCCTTCCTTTTCCGACGCTGACAGCTCTTGGCACACCCTCAATTACCGGGAGTCACTAAAAATAAGGCAGGTGCTTGTACAATCACAAAGAATTGAGAGAAAACCAAAGCAGTGTTGAAGGATAAATTTCATCTCCTACACAAGGCTTCTCCTTCAACACTGGGAGAGATGGCTGTTTTATCTAACCAATACGGAGAGTCAAGGAAAGTGAAGAAACAGAGGAATAGATTCCAAACAAAAGAAAAACATAAAACCTCAGAAAAAGACTTTAATGTTCACCTGACTAAAGACTCAGATGAAAGGTCATAGAGAGGTTCACTGAGCCTAAGAGAAGAATAAAGGAACATACAGAGAATTTTAACAAAGATAAAATATAAGAAAGTACCAAATAGAAGCCATGGAGCTGAAGAATACAATAACTGAACTGAAAAAAACAATAGAGGGATTCATCAGCATACTAGATACAGCAGGAGAAAAGGATCAGAGAACCCACAGACAAGGCAGTAGAACTCACCCAAGCAAAAAGAAAAAAGAATGAGAAAAAGTAAAGTAGCTTGAGAGACCTATGGAACAACATCAAGCAGGGCAGCATTTGCAGTATAGGGGCCCCAGATGGACTGGAGAGAGAGAAGGGCCAGAAAACTTATTAGAAGACGTAATGGATGAAAACTTCCCAACCTGGGGGATGAAACAGACATCCAGAACCAGGAAGCCCAGAGAGTTCCAAGAAAAGATACATTTAAAGAAGCTCACACCAAGATATATTATAATTAAAGCACCAAAAGTTAAAGACAGGGAAGAATCTTAAAAGCTGCCGCCGCTGCTGCTAAGTTGCTTCAGTCGTGTCCGACTCTGTGCGACCCCGTGGACTGCAGCCTACCAGGCTCCACTGAAAACAACTTATTACATACAAAAAGTGAAAACCTGAAAGTGAAGTCGTTCAGTCACATCTGACTCTTACAAAGGAGCTTCCATAAGACTAGAAGCATAGTTTCCAGCAGAAAATCTGTAGGCCAGAAGAGAATGGAATAACATATTCAAAGAGCTATTAACAAAAGAAAAAAAAAGTAAGAATACTCTACCCAGAAACATTTTCATTCAGAAGTGAAGAATAGATGAAGAGTCTTCCAGACAAGCAAAAACTAAAAAAGGTCATTGCCACTAGATCAGCCTCACAATAAATGTTAAAGGTATTTCTTTAAGCTGAAATGAAAGGGCATTAGTTAGCAATAGGAAAACATGGAAATATAAATCTCACTGGTAAAGAAAAATATATAGTAAAATTCAGAATAATATAAAATGGTGGGTTAATCATTTATAAAGTTAGTATGAATGTTAAAAGACAAAGTAGTAAAATAAACATAACTGTAATAATTTAGAGATACACAAGATAAAAATATGTAAATTATGACTTCAAAAATATAAAATGTAGCAGTGGGGAGTAAAAATGTAGAACTTCAGAATGCATTCAAATTTAAGTTGTTACCAATTTAAAATACGTTGCTATAAATAAAAGTTGCTTTATGTAAGTCTCATGGTAACCATAAAGCAAAAATCTACTATAAATACACAAAAGATAAAGATAAAAGAATCTAAGCATACCAGTATAGAAAACCATCAAATTGCAAAGAAAGAGAAGAAGAAAAGAAGAAAGGAACAGAGGAATTACAAAATAACCAGAAAACAATTACCATGATGGCAATATGTATATACTTATTAATAATTATCTTAAATGTACATAGGATAAATTTTCCAGTCATTACAAGATGTAGAGTGGCTGAATGGATAAAAACACAAGACCCAGCAATGTGCTGCCTATAAGAAACTCACTTTACATATAAAGACATACATTGATTGAAAGTGAAAGGATGAAAAGAGATATTCTATGTTAATAGAAACCAAAAGAAACCTGAGGAGCTATACTTTTATCAGCAAAAATAGGTTTTAAGACGAAGAGTATAATAAAAGACAAAGAAGGTCATTACATAATGATAAAAGAGTCAATCTAATAAAATATAGCATTTGTAAATATTTACACACCCCAACATAAGAGAACCTTATATATGTATATATATACACACACACACATATATATATATATACACACACATATATATATATATCTCAAATTAGACATAAAGGGAGAAATAGAAAGCAATACAATAATATTAATAGTAGGAGCCTTTAGTATCCTAATTTTATCAATGGATAGATCATCCAGACAGAAACCAATAAGGAAACACTGGCCTTAAACAACACATTAGACAAGACAGACTTAACAGACATAAACAGAATATCCCACCCAAAAGGATCAGAATCATGTTCTTAAGTATACAAGGAACATTTTCCAGGATAGGTCATTTGTTACATCACAGAATAAATCTTAATAAATTTATGAAGACTGAACTCATATCAAGCATCTCTGATGACAATGGTAGGAAACTAGAAATCAATTACAAGAAAAAAACTAGAAAATTCACAAATATGTGTAGATTAAACAACATGCTACTGAACAATCAATGAGTCATAGAAGAAATTTTAAAAAATATCTTGAGACAAATGAAAATGGAAATACAATACACCAAAACTTATGGGATAAGGTGAAAGCAGTTGTAAGACAGAATTTCACAGCACTAAATGCCTACATCAAGAAACAAAAAAGATCTCAGATAAACAACTAACATTAAACCTCAAGAAATTAGAAAAAAAAAAAGAAGCTCAAAATTAATATAAAGAAATAACAAAGATAGGAGCAGAAATAAATGAAAGAAACTAAAAGGGCAATGAAAAGATCAATAAAACTAAGGTCCTTTTTTTGGCAAAGATAAAATTGACAAAGCTTTAGGTAGATTTACAAAGAAAAACCCTAAACCTCCCTCCTAACCCTATCTCCTAAACCCTAGCTCATACTTGTACCCTTACCTATACAATAAAACCTAACTTAACCTTAACCAAAAAGCCATAAAATCATATATCATATAATCATATATCATATAATCATATATCTATAGTTATAAACCATAAACATAAACCTAATCATGACCAGAAATTGAAACGAAAACCATAGTACATACATTGTAACAAGAAACTGAAATCAGAGCCATAAATCATAGTTTATAACCAAAAACAATATATTATAACCAGAAACCATACCCATACGCCATCAACCATAAAAATTAACTATAACCACAACTAAAATATAAACCAAAAATGATAAGCCATGTACCATAATCATAAACTCTAACCTTAACCTGGCCCCAGATCAGTTCCCATACCACTCTTCAGCCCTAATCTTAGTCCTCTAAATCACCAACCCCAATCTAATCAAATCACACAAAGAATCACAGAAAGAAAGCTATATATTAACATTCCTTCTAAACAAAGATGTAAGAATCCTTCACAAAATAATAGCAATATGAAACCAACAGCATATTGAAAAGATTGTGCATCATAAGCAAATGTCTCAATATCAGAAACTCTAGGTTGTTAGTATACTCAGCCAAGCAATGTAATAAATTATTAAATGAAACCCAAGCAATGTAATACAAGACAATTATTGAATGATCATATAACTTGATGCAGAAAAAGCTTTAAACAAATACTAGTGTTATTTCATCATATAAGCACTAACAAAAAGTAGGAGGAAAAGGAGATTCATTCAATATGATACAAAACATTAGAAAAAAACACATAGAAAACACCATGCTCAATGCTGAGGACCGAAAGGTTTACCTCTGAATTCAGTATAAGATTAAGATGCCAACTTTTACCATTGTTACAATAGTGTACTGAAAGTTCTACCCAGAGCAATGAAGACAGACATTAAAGGCATTCACATATGAAAGGAGAGGTAAAGCCATATCTATTCACAGACAGTGACAGTATCTTATATATATAACTTCCCAAAGAATCAACAAAAAATTACTTGAGCTAGTCAACTAATTCAGAAAAGTTATAAGACAAAATATCAATACACAAAAAACTATTTGTATATACTAGCAATAAATATTCTCAAAAGAACTTAAGACAATTCCACTTTAAATGATGTCAACACCAGTAAAATACTTAGGAAAAGATTGAATCAATCAAGGTGCAAGACTTCTACACTGAAAATCACAAATCATGTCTGCAAGAAATGAAAAAAACCCTAAATGATGTGAAGACATCCCATAGTGATGGAAAGACTTAATATTGTTAAGATGGTAATGTTACATAATGCGATCTACAGATTCAATGTGATTCCTATTAAAATTACTCAGCCATTAAAAAGAATACATTTGAATCAGTTCTAATGAGGTGGATGAAGCTGGAGCCAATTATACAGAGTGAAGTAAGCCAGAAAGAAAAACACCAATACAGTATCTTACACATATATATGGAATTTAGAATGATGGTAATGATAACCCTGTACACGAGACAGCAAAAGAGACACAGATGTATAGAACAGCCTTTTGGACTCTGTGGGAGAGGGAGAGGGTGGGATGATTATCCCATAGTGATGGAAAGACTTAATATTGTTAAGATGGTAATGTTACATAATGCGATCTACAGATTCAATGTGATTCCTATTAAAATTACTCAGCCATTAAAAAGAATACATTTGAATCAGTTCTAATGAGGTGGATGAAGCTGGAGCCAATTATACAGAGTGAAGTAAGCCAGAAAGAAAAACACCAATACAGTATACTTACACATATATATGGAATTTAGAATGATGGTAATGATAACCCTGTACACGAGACAGCAAAAGAGACACAGATGTATAGAACAGCCTTTTGGACTCTGTGGGAGAGGGAGAGGGTGGGATGATTTGGGAGAGTGGCAGTGCAACATGTATGATATCATAAGTGAAACGAATCACCGGTCTAGGTTCAATGCGGGATGCAGGATGCTTGGGACTGATGCACGGGGATAATCCAGAGAGATGGCATGGGGCGGGAGGGGGGAGGCGGGGGTCGGGATTAATAGTTCATGTACACTCATGGCTGATTCATGTCAATGCATAGCAAAATGAATACAGTATTGTAAAGAAAAAAAAAATTCCCAAAGGCTTTTGGGGAGAAAAACACAAGTTTATCCTAACATTCATATGAAATTTCAAGGGACTCCAAAGTGCAAAAACAATCTTGCAAGTCAAAATTGGAGGCTCACTCTTCCCAATTTCACATCTTAGTACAAAGCGACAGTAAATAAAACCTTGTGATATTTGCATAGAGATATAGATCAATGGAATTGAATGGAGAGCTAAAAAATTTTTTGTTGTTGTCCAGTCGACATGTCCATATATAGTCACTGATTTTTGATAAGGGTGGAAAATAATAAATTGTGGAAAGAATGATTTTATCAACAGATGGTGCTATGCACCATCTGACTGACTGACTATGCACACAGGGATGAAACTGAAATCGCATACCACATGCAAAAATTAACTCAAAACAGAGAAAAAGCTTAGTCAGTTCTCCATATCTGTGGGTTCTGCATCCACAAATTCAACTCACTGTGGATCAAAAATAGTCCAAAAAATAATTCTAGAAGGCTCCAAAATGAAAAACTTGAATTTGCCTTGCTGAAAACTATTTACATAGCATTTTATTTTATTAGGTATTGCAAGTAATCAAGAGATGATTTAAAGTATAAGGGGTTATGTGTGTAAGATATTTGCAAATATTAAGCTAATTTATATAAGGAACTTGACCACCTGCGAATTTTGGTATCCACAGAGCAGTCTTGGAACCATTCCTCCATGGAATGACTATATAAATTCAAGAAGAAAAAATGGTGATAAATCTTCATGACCTTGGATTTAGCAGTGGTTTCTGTGATTTCACAACAGGGCACAAACAAATGAAAGAAAAAATAGATAAATTAGATTTCCTCAAAATTAAAAACTTTCATGCCTCAAAAGACATTATCCAGAAAGTAGAGAGACAGCCCACAGAATGGAAGGAAATATTTGCACATTATACATTTGATAAGAGTCTGTTATTCAGAATACGTCAAGAACTTTTACAACTCATCAACAAAAAGACAAACTAATTTTTTAAATGGACAAAGGGCCTGCATAGACCCTTCTCCAGATGAGATATACAAATGGTCCACAAGCACATGAAAAGATGTCAAATATTTCGCTAAGCAAAATAGTAAATGATGTGAGGCCATGCACTGTTTTTAGGGTGGTAGTGATTGTGTGCCTTAGTCACTAACTTGTGTTTTACTGTTAGAATCACACAGACCTCAACCTGCCAGGCTCCTCTGTCCATGGGATTTCCCAGGCAAGAATACTGGAGTGGGTTGCCATTTCCTTCTCCAGGGAATCTTTCCAACCCAGAAATCAAACCCAGGTCTCCTGTACTACAGGCAGATTCTTCACCGTCTGAGCCATCAGGGAAGCCCCTACAAAACGTTAGGTGTTTGAAAGAGGAGAGCTACAATGACAAGCACCATGTAGTTAATAGAGCAGTATCTGATGAGTGATTTTTTTAAGTCTGTTTGGTGCAAACAGATTGAGCTGGTTATATTTATTCCTCATGAGGATAATATAAGGAATGGATCCACTGTATATAGTTTAAGGTGTTTAGAATTGTTGTGCTTTGTAGTATATCCTAGCCAGCCGTTTGAGCAGTACAACTATAAGAACTACAAATCTGTCAATGAGAACTCTACAAGGCTCTTTGGCAGTCACAAGGTGTAGCCTGTAGACGGGCATTTTTACTGTAAAAGCTATTATGCATGCTGATCAGATGAAAATATTGGATCATGAGTTAGATATTGTTTGGGCTCAGTATTGCATTATTAAAAAGTTTAGTGAACCTATAATATTTTGGATATATACTAGAAGTGGAGATCCTACTAAGGTGTTTAAAAAAGTAAATTCCTGCATTCAGTCATTTTATTTGGTTTCCTCAGTGTGCTTAGTAGCTCAGTCATGTTTGACTTTTTGTGACCCCATGGACTGCAGCCCGCCAGGCTCCTCTGTCCATGGGGATTCTCCAGGCAAGAATATTGGAGTGGGCAGCTGTGCCCTCCTTTAGGGGATCTTCCCGACCCAGGGATCGAACCCAGGTCTCGCATTGCAGGAGGTTTCTTTGCCATCTGAACCACCAGGATGGAAATAGTAATTAATGTTGGAACTCGTGTTGTTTTGAATAAGAATAGAATAGAATCAATAGAAAATAAAATAGAAAAGAATCAACTCCATACCAGTGAAAGTGATAATTAGAAATATCTGTAACATAAATAATATAGTGATATATAGGGGTAGCGCTTTGAGGTAGTGATTCTTTGGATAGGTGGAATTGCCTGGCTATGGGTATGAGTGGTAAGAGTTACGTTGTTAGAGTTAGTAAAGGTGCTGCTAGAGAGCCAGAGAAGATTAATGAAAAGTTAAGGCTATTGTCATTAAATTGGTTAAGAAGGACTAAGCTAATAAAACTAGTAAACAGAAAGTGGTAGTATTAATTCAAATTATATTATTTTTTCATATTAGTGGTATTAATAGGTATAATAATGAATTTTTAAACTTGGAGGTTGAGATTTTGTATGTAATCAATGTAATAGGTGTTTGATACTGTTACTAGCAGGGATAATCCTAGTGCAGCTTCGCAGGCTGTAAAAACTGGTAAGATGATGGGTATATGCTAGCTAGCGTTAAATGGGTGTTCAGAATTATTAGAGTTGCCATAATAAATAATGACATTATTCCCTCCAGAAATAGTAGGGAGGATATTACACAGGATTGGTATATTAAGACCCCCTAGTGTTAGTTGCTTCAGTCTTTGCGACCTGCCTATAGCCCATCAGGCTCCTCTCTCCATAGGATTTCCCAGGCAAGAATACTGGAGTTGGTTGCCATTCCCTTCTCCAGAGTATCTTCCTGACCCAGGGATCAAATCCATGTCTCCTGCTTGGTAGGCAGATTGTTTACCGTCTGAGCCATCAGGGAAGTCCCCAGGGGAAACTGTAAATACTAGAGTAATATTTATGTAGACTACAGGAACTTGATAATTATGAATTTAATCATAATTTAATGAGTGAAAAATAAAAACTTGCTTTAATTTAAACTAATTATCATATTTGGTCCATTCTAATCCCTTTTAAGTCCACCTGTAGGCTAAATTTACTGCTAGTGGTGAAATTAGGATTAGTCCTATGAGTATTGCTATTAGATTATTTGTTTGGGATGCTTAGGGTAGGGACAGAATTTCTAGGTCATACAGAGAAGAAATGTAATGGTCACTATGAAAAATTTTAAGGAAAAGCTGTAGGCATGCTGATCCTATAATGTCAAATCTGCATTTGTAAGGATTTGATTTTTCCATGTGTTTAGTTGGGGAAGTTAGAAAGCGATAAATACAAAGGAGCTTTTCTGGATAATGTCTCTTTGTCAGTAATACATTGCTAAAATGTTGGTTAATAAGTCCAAGTATAAAAAGAATGTTGAGTCTAAACAGAAGTGTATGACTAGACTAGGATAGTTCAAGAGGGGCTAAGAGAGCTAAGAGAGCTCTTGTAAAAGGCTAGAAGCTGGGGTTTATCATTTGGAATGCATAGGTCTGATGAGTTACTATGTGCCATTGTGTAAGCAGAGAGGCTTATAAGCAGGGGGATGACCTAAGCTTGAATAATTGTGCTGTGCTGTGTGTGCTTAGGCACGTTTACTCTTTGTGACCTTCCAGAATGTGGCCCACCAGGATCTTCTGTCCATGGGGTTTTTGGGGCAAGAATACCGGAGTGAGCTGCTTTTTCCCCCTCCAGAGGATCTTCTCGACCTAGGGATCAAACCCTCATCACCTGTGTATCCTGCATTGCAGGTGGGTTCTTTACCTGCTGAGGCATCAGGGAAGCCAAAACAGCTACTGCAAATTCAAGGATAATGAGTAGAAAGAGAATAACAAATGCAATGAAGGCTGTGTTAGGAATAATACTTATTAGGGCCAGGGTTGCCCCTCCAATTAAATAAATTAATAGTTTCTGCTGGATCATATGGTAGCAATTAACTATTATAAGATCCATCAATTCTATTTCAGGGCATTTATCTGAAGAAAACAAAAGTACTAACTCAAAAAGAGGTATGTACACTGAAGCGCTATTCACAACAGCCAAGACATGGAAGCAATGTAACAGTTCATCAGTGGATGAATGGATAAAGAAAATGTGATACATAGCAACAATGGAATAATATTCAGCCATAAAAAATGAGGAAACCTTGCCATTGGAGATATCAAGGGGGACCTTGAGGGCCTTATGTTAAGTGAAATAAGTCAGAGAAAGACAAATACCATATGATCTCACTTTTTGTGTGGAATATTAAGAAAGAAAGAATTTAAATACAGAGAACAGATTGGTGCTTGCCAGAGGTTGGGGGTGGAGGTGGACAAATGGGTGAAGGTGGCCAAAGGCATGAACCTCCAGTTATAGAGAAATAAATTCTTGAAATGTACAACATGGTGACTATAGTTAATAATACTATATCATATATTTGAAAGTTCGTAAGAGAGATCTTAAAAGTTCTCAGCACAAGGAAAGAATTGTAGCTATGTACATGGATGTGAGAGTTGGACTGTGAAGAAAGCTGAGCACCAAAGAATTGATGCTTTTGAGCTAGGGTGTTGGAGAAGACTCTTGAGAGTCCCTTGGACTGCAAGGAGATCCAACCAGTCCATTCTGAAGGAGATCAACCTGGGATTTCTTTGGAAGGAATGATGCTAAAACTGAAGCTCCAGTACTCTGGCCACCTCATGTGAAGAGTTGACTCATTGGAAAAGACCTTGATGCTGGGAGGGATTGGGGGCAGGAGGAGAAGGTGACGACAGGGGATGAGATGGCTGGATGGCATCACCGACACAATGGACATGAGTTTGAGTAGGTTCCGGGAGTTGGTAACGGACAGGGAGGCCTGGCTTGCTGCGATTCATGGGGTCGCAAAGAGTCGGACACGACTAAGCAACTGAACTGAACTGAACTGAATGGGGGTGAATGCTAACTAGACTTACGGAGATTATTTCACAGTACACAGAAATATCAAATCTTTGTGCTGTATACCTGAAACTAATATAATGCCATATGTCAAGTATATCTCAAGAGGTTTTGAAATTAAAGCATATAAAATCTATATCATTTTGAATGGCTGCTACTTGACTGAATATTTTATAATTAATCTGTAGACTGTAATTTCTAATATAAAACAACCAGTGAACATTGCAACATTTTTGTCATAATAATAAATCACTAAAATGAAAAATCACTAAAAGGTACATTTACTTAGTACCAAATTTTCCTGAAGATTGTACAAATTTTCACTTTTAATAACTGTACATGAAAATAGCTGCAACCTCTCATAATCTGATATGAAGTGATATAATGTCAGTTCTAATTTGTTGACTTATTTGGTTATCTTTTCATATCTTTATTGATCAGTTGCATTTCTTTTATTGATCTGCTCAAATCTTTTGCCTAATTTATATTAGGAACTTATCTTACCAATTTGTACAAGTTCTTTATATTAGGATACTAACCATTTGTTTGATATGTTTAAATATTTTTCCCAGTCCATTGTCTTTCAGCATTCTTTATAGTGAGGTTTATTTGACACAAATGTTCGAACCCATAATCTCCTTTTTTTGCAAGGTTTTGGTTTTGATGCACTAATAAGGAAGGGAGATCTTAGGACTTCCATGGGGTCCAGTGGTGAAAAATTGTTTCCAATGCAGAGGACACCAGTTCGATTCCTGGTGTGGGAAGATTTCACGTGTAGCTGAGTAACAAAGTCCGTGTGCCACAACTATTGAGCACAGCTTTGAGACCATCTTCCACAACTAAAGAAGCCACTGCAGTGAGAAGCCCACCCACCACAATGAAGAATAGTTCCCGTTCATTGCAAGTAGAGAAACCTATGCATAGCAGTGAAGACCCAGCGCAACCAAAAAATCATAATGACAATTTTTTTTAAAAAGATCTTTTTTTGTTTTTGTTCAGTTGCTCAGTCATGTCCAACTCTTTGCAACCCCATGGACTACAGCATGCCAGGCTTCCCTGTCCTTCACTATCTCCTGGAGCTTGCTCAAACTCATGTCCATTTATTTAGTCGATGATGCCATCCAACCATCTCATCCTCTGTCATCCCCTTTTCTTCCTGCCTTCAATCTTTCCCAGCATCAGGGTCTTTTCAAATGAGTCAGCTCTTCACATCAGGTGACCAAAGTATCAGAGCTTCATCTTCAGTATCAGTCTTTCCAATGAATATTCAGGACTGATTTCCTTTAGGATTGATTGGTTTGATCTCCTTGCAGTCCAAGGGACTCTCAAGTGTCTTCTCCAACACCACAGTTCTTTTTAGTAAATATGAAAAAAAAACTTCCCTACATTCTCTTCAAATACTTATTATTTTATGAATTTTGATTAGTTTGTTTTTATATTTAAACCTTTGATCTGTTTTTTTTTTCAGTCTGAAGAGGGAAGTATTATTGGAATTATATTTTATTTCATATCTTAGCTAGCTGTCTCTGAGACAATTATTAAACTCAACCTTTCCCTTCTCAAGTTCTATAAATTATTTTACATATTGTATATTCTTTCCACCATTTATTTTACTCACTCCCATAAATTCCATCAAATTATCTTTATCTCCTTCTTTTGAGCTGCTGATTTTCTTTATAAATCCAGTGATTTTTGCCCCTTGTAGACGACTCAAACTTACAAAAAGTGTTCAACAAATGTGTTCTGTCAGAATTAGTGACAAGTGGAGGCTCAGCTGATGATTGCTTCCACCTGCTCTCTTTCCTTTCCTAGCCCCCTGAGCAGGGAAAATGGCTCTGACCCGGGGGATTTTTCACCTTATGCAGGTTACTGCTGCCCACCTTAACTCCTCTCCAAAATTTTCCTTCAGCACAGAAGATGGCTTTTCCCCTGCCTTGGTACACTTAAGCATGACTATAGGATTTTCTTGCTTCTGTGGAAATCACACATACTTCACATTGTTCATATTAACTTTTCAGACTGCTGTGGGGCATTTGGGAGAATGATAGAGCACATGGACATAAGCATAAGTATCTATACACACGCCTGTGTGGTGTGATGAGAGGACTGGTTCCCCAAAACAAGGTGCTCACTAAAGTAATGTTAGTGTCATCTTCTAGGCAATCTTCTCTTTTTTCAACTGCCTGATTACAAAGTTCTGCCAGCCAGGTTCTACCACCTACCCCTCATACAATTCTCAGTCGTGCTTTCAGACTGTGGTGAAGTTTCATAAAGTAAAACTAATTGTCTGATCATTACTCTTGGTTCCCTAGACTAATTATTTGAGAACAACTTCATTCACTATGCCTTAAAATATGCATTACCATCGAGTAGAATGCTTTTCCTTAATGTACTTCTGTGGTATTATCAACAGTAGCATTGGTACATCCCCTGGAGGAGGTCATGGCAACCCACTCCAGTATTCTTGCCTTGAGAATCCCCATGGCCAGAGGAGCCTGGCGGGCCACTGTTATGGGGTTGCAAAGAATTGGACATGACTGAGTGACTAAGCACAGCACAGCACAGCACAGCATTGGTATACCTTTAGTCATTTTTATACCTGTTATCTTATTATAGATTGAAGAGGTTCAGTTCAGTTGCTCAGTTGTGTCCAACTCTTTGTAACCCCATGAACTGCAGCATGCCAGGCCTCCCTGTCCATCACCAGCTCCTGGAATTTACCCAAGCTCATATCCATTGAGTCAGTGATGCCATCCAACCATCCTATCCCTGTCGTCCCCTTTTCCTCCTGCCCTCAATCTTTCCTAGCATCAGGGTCTTTTCAAATGAGTCAGCTCTTCCCATCAGGTGGCCAAAATATTGGAGTTTCATCTTCAATATCAGTCCTTCCAATGAACACCCAGGACTGATCTCCTTTAGGATGGACTGGTTGGATGTCCTTGCAGTCCAATGGACTCTCAAGAGTCTTCTCCAACACCACAGTTCAAAAGCATCAATTCTTTGGCGCTCAGCTTTCTTTATAGTCCAACTCTCACATCCATACATGACTACTGAAAAACCACAGCCTTGACTAGATGGGCCTTTGTTGACAAAGTAATGTCTCTGCTTTTGAATATGCTATCTAGGTTGGTCATAACTTTCCTACCAAGGAGTAAGTGTCTTTTAATTTCATGGCTGCAAGCACCATCTGCAGTGATTTTGGAGCCCAGAAAAATAGTCACTGTTTCCATTGTTTCCCCATCTATTTGCCATAAAGAGTTTCAGTAAAACCTTAAAGAATAACAGAAAATAACAGATGTAGTTAAACACATTGGAAAGGGCCTGTTAATGGAGGAAAACTTAGTTTGGTAATTTGGAGCTCAGTGAGTGAGAGTAAAGGAAATGACTTCTTACTCTAATAGATGACAGATTTTGAGAAAAATAGAAAACTACACTATTTGGTATTACAGTGAATTCATGTGCTGATATCTTTAATGTGAAACTATTTTAAGTAGTTTTAGAGATAGAACTATAATAAGTCCTCACTTATATGAGGTGCTTCAATTGAGACATACATGCATAGGAAGAACTGCTAAAGCCACCATCTAAGTTCAAGTAATATTTTAAATTATATCTTTTCTAAATTATTTCACAACTTTAATAATACAAAATTTGGGGGTAAACTGCTGATGAGTTTTTTATAAAATATGATAAGGAATTTGAGGAACAGAAGTTATTCAAAATTCAATTTTTATCAGATCAAGACCAAACATTTTTAGATAACATCTTTTCACATAAACAAATTTGATACCTTTTATTTGTTATTTTCATGAACGTTCAATCACAAATCTTGCAAAATCTTATTTTAAGTGTACAGGTCTCCATTTTGTTTCTTACTGCATACTTAAGTAATGTGACATCCAGGGCCCATTTACTCATTCTTTATTTTCCCCCTCTTAGAAATCAGTGTGTTACATCCATTCATGTCTTCTTAACTAAAGTAAGTCACCTGGTCATGGTCACCTCTAATTTTAAAGGGGAGAGGAGTATAATCTTCCTACATGTCCAGGAAAGGGAAGAAAACTGGAAATATTGTTGAACTCTAGTAAAGCTATCAAGCTGAGAGGAAAAATGATTTTTTTCTTTAATTTTAAAAGCTACCAGATTGCTCAAAAAAATATTTCTTTAAGAGTGACAACTTTTAAAGAAGAACAAATCACTTATTTCCAACCTCTCTGAAGTATCAGTTATATATAGGTTTCTGGGTTCTCCTCCTTTTATGCCTTTTTGATTTTTTCATTATTGTAATCACACTATGAATACTATTCTTTGTATTGACCATTGTGTTGTATATCCCTCTTTTAAATTGCTGTAGAATCATTACAATTTTTGATTCTGGTGTAATCAAATGGCATTTTTCAATTAAATGTGTTCTTAGAATACCTAATAATAGTTATTCTGATTTCTAATTTATATTCAACTTAATTCTTAACCCTACCTGTGTTTAAAGAAAACAAACCAATAAACCAATACAATATTTTAAGCACTTACAGGAAAACCTGGTCCTCCCTAAAAAATTGTCCATGGCCAAACAAAAAGCTGCTCAGTTCTGAGAAAGTTCTATTAAATGCTAAAGAGACAATTTATCTTACCATAATAGGTAAGTGGCTTGAAAATCCTGGAAACAGAATGAAGAGAGCAGAAACCAATTACCAAAATATGATTATATTATAACATATTATTGGGCTTTCCAGGTGGCACTGTTGGTAAGGAATCCACCAGCCAATGCAGGAGACAGAGGAGACTCGGGTTCTATCCGTGGGCCAGGAAGTTCTCTGGTCAGGAAATGGCTACCCACTCCAGTATTCTTGCCTGGGAAATCCATGGCAGAGAAGACTGGCCAGCTACCGTCCATGGGGCCACAAAGAGTCAGACAGAATGAGCAACTGAGCACATAGCACCTAATGTATTATTATATCTAAAGAGGTCAGTTTTTAAAAGAGAAGTACAATGGTTTTTAAAAATTAGTTTTTACTTCATTAAATTCTTCCTTATAAAACCAAAACCTGAAGATGTAACTAATCCTTCAGTTTGTGAAAGTATTTACCACAAGTTTCCTTAAGTGAATTTGAAATATAAGTGCCCACAAATTAAATTGCTTCAAAGCTTTTGCGGAATGAACCTAAAACAAAAATGAACAATTTATGTGCTCAACTTTAGGATGTGGAAGCAACAAGCTCAACTATAGTGACTATGAATACAGAAGGCAAGGGGAAAAAACACATTCAAAATGGAGCCACTGGTTAGAAAGTGGCTTTCAGTTTCTAGCTGTTTAGGAAACAATCTTGAGAATGCATCAAGAGAATCAGTAACACCCGTTACGTGAAGGAAAAAATGTACATTTAAAGTGTCCTACCATTTGTTCTTCGACATCACCTTGTCCCTCAGCTTTTGTTTCTTCCTCATGAACTGAGTTAGATTCATTTTCTTGTTGTTTATTCTCTTCTTGGAGATCTTTGCTGACTGCTGTTTGCACACTCTTAACTTCTTCTTTGACAAAGTCAGTTACAATGGGAATGTGTTCTTGTGATGGTGTTAGAACAGGGCTCAGGGGTGTGACATGATCATAGTGAGTGTGCAGGAGGCGTAGAGCAATGTCAGATGTTGCTAATATCCTTGGAATTTCAAATCCAGTTTGTGTCTCAGAGAATCTGATGCTTCTGTGCCTGTTAATCAATTTAACAAAAAAGATGAGGCTCTATGAAGTTCTATGTCCGCTGTGAATTTATACCTAAGCATCATTTCCTCTTTAATTTCACCAGAGTTTTGAGTACTTGTGGATACCCTTAACTTGCTTCTTTGCAAGCATTTAGACCAGGTTGCTGCTGTTACTGTCTCAAAACTGTCTCTTGGAATCCATGGCTCCATACTTTTCTCTGTCTCTGGGAGTTCCTTCTCTGGTTCCTTTGTACAACCGCCTTCCTAACCGTGACTGAGCAACTGAACTGATCTGAACTTCCTAACCATCCCTTAAATGCTGATGTCACTCAGCTCTCCAGCCTGAGTCCTCCTTTTGTCTCCTTCTACATATTCTCCCTGGATATTATTTCTATGACTTCAATGAGCTCTATGTTTCCTAGGGGAAGAATCATCCCTGAATGAACTATAAAAGGTTAAAAAAAAACTCCCTTACATATCTGTGCGCATATGTAATAAAGTTCATAAGAGTTGATATCTAAAAAGTTAAGAACTACTGATCTGTATGCTAACGACTTCCCCAAACATGTCTCCAAAACTTGGGCTTCTCTCCGTCCCTAGCCTCTCTCCCCTTCCCCTATCCCATCCCTCTAGGTCATCAAAGAGCACCAGACTGGGCTCCCTGTTGCTACACAGCAACTTCTCACCAGCTATCCATCTTACACCTGATAGTGTATGTATGTTGATGCTACTTTCACAGTTCACACAAAATAAATTATTTAAAAGCTTCAGACTGTCCTGTAGGAAGCACCTGTCACTTCTACTTTTTGGTGGGGAGGGAGGCTGAGTGAGTGAAAAGAAGAGGAAGACCCGGATATCTAGTCAGTGAATATTTATACTAGACATCCTGTTATGTATGACCTTTACATGTATTAACATGTAATCTTCAGCCCAATCCTATTAAGTGATAGAAATAATTTCACTGTTGATATACTGAGACCTTACAAGGCTAAGTAACTTGCCTAAGATAAACAACAGGTCTCAGAATTAAACCCTAACTGGCTGAGTTCTTAAGATGGGTTTTTAAGTATGCCATGCTGTAATGCAACAGGCATCTGCTTGGTCACGTGACTCTAATGTCTTTGGACCTATAGCATCACCCATGGCAATACCTTGGATTCTCTTGAGGTTTGCCCATATATAGAGAGTAACATTTTCATCTCGAATGACTTTTTCCATATTTCCACTGTCCAGATCTGCTAAAGTACTAGCTTGCTGTAAGAAAAAAAAGAAAACATTATTAAGATTAGAGGCCTCATAAATTATACAATTTAGGTAAGTTATTTCATCAGTTAGCTGTTGGATTCCCTTCAATACTTAAGTAATTTTGGTAAAAATAAGGTTCAATAAAAATAACAAAGAATTGTTTTAAATAATTCCCTAAGTGATACAAATGTATTTACTCACTTAAATGTGTTCCCTCTTTTTCTACTCAGTTTCTCTTAAGGTGTCTAAGGATGGTAGTTGCTCCTCTATTCCCAGGTAGCTCTTGTAGATTGCTTTTAGATTACCCTTTTCAATTTTAACATTATCATGACTTCTCATTTTAACTGTATATCCTAATCTTAACTTTATCCTCACCCTATGCTACTGCAAAAGTTAGCCTATTCCTGAACACATCAAGTTTACAAAACAAAATATCCCTATGAGTTCTGTGTTTTACTAGTCTAATACTCGATAATCAACATACCATTTAAGGATATTCTTTAGAATCCTTTAATAAAGACTAAAAGATTTATGCCTCTTGCCTAAGACATTAGTTCTTTAAAAGGACTTAAAATAAGTCAACATGTATTCAGCTCCTATAATGTAAAAACTTAAAAGTACTGGGAATTGAATTTATGCTATTTGTTTTAAAAGTAATTGTTCTGTGACGTCCCTGGCAGTGCCTAGGACTTCACTGAAGAGGGGTACAGGTTGAATCGCTGGTGGGAAAACTAAGATCCCACAAGTTACTCAGTGCAGCATAAATAATAAAACTGTTGTAGAACTCTTCCACATTGTGTGAATTTATCCAGCTGTTCCCTCACAGTTTAACTTACTCCTCTATCTCCTTTATTTTTTGTACACTGGAAGTTAGGTCAAGGTAGGTTTCATCAGATTAGATGAATGATTTTCTGCAAGAAGGCACCTTATGGGAAGTGTCAGGAGGCATATGATGTCCTACTGTTAACAATGTGGATTTGATCACTGAGTTCAGGTGGTGACTACCCATATATTCCCATTGCAAAGTACATTTATCCTGGTCAGTAAGTAATCTGTGGTCAAATACTTTGGCATTATGAAAATGATATGCTCCTAAACTTTTCACCTAATGACTGAGGTAGTGGTTAATTATCTTTATCAGTTATTACACTAGAGATTGAAAAGTGGTGATTATCTTACTGACCATTCCTTCCACCTCCATCAGATGGTATTCTATAAAGAATTGTTCTCTCTACTCCACCTCATTTTCCCTCTTTCTTTCTGGGGTATCACTGTAGACTCATGAATGTTTATTTTAATCAATGTGCTTTAATAAATTATAGTCATTGTTCTTTCCAATATTCAAATTATCTCCAACTTGGCCACTGGGAGATTTTTAATCTAGTCTTGTCCCTTTACCTATGACTCCACTAGTCTTTGAGCATTTACTTGCTTTCTAGCACAAGACAATGCAAAAATTCATCTTGCAATAACAATCTCATCTTCCAAATTCCCTGCCCCAAGCTTGAATCAGCTATTTACACCAATTAGAACTTATTCTTTTTCACAGAATAAAGAGAAATCTGGCTCATACTGATATTTCCATTACAAATTTAACATTACAGTGTTTTTTCTAATCTTTTCTTCTATATATCTTTTTTTCTCTTAAAATAAAAATCTTGATCAGTAATAATTATAACACATTTCCTTACTGGCTCTTTCTTGCAATATAAATAAAATAGTTGCAAAATTTTAATATGAGTATTACAGCTAAGAATAACTTAACAATAATAAGTCTTCTTTGTAGTTCTTTTTGTAATTAGAACACGTTTTACCATGTCTATAAAGATTACTGTATTCTAGACCAGAAGAAAAAAGAAACCAAGACACAAAATAGCCAAAAGCAAGGTATGATCTTATACTGTTTTCTGATTTAAAAAAACAAAGCCAAACAAAAAACTATAGGATATTCATGGATATAGGGAAAATTTAAATATGGACTGGATATTAGAATATATTATGGAATTATTATTAACTTTTATAGATATAATAATAATGGCTCTGTAATTAGTTGAACATTACCATTCATGCTAAGATATTTGGGAAAAATAGAGTGATTACCAATAACTGTAATCTTGTGTAAAGTGATTCATCTAGAGTGAATATCTAACATACAAGGTTTTGTGAATTTATTTCCATAATAGTCCTAGTAAACTTTAGCAAGTATAAGAGAAAATATCTAGAATTCAGCTATATTGATAATGTTTTATTTCTTTAAAAATAAAATATTCAGTTGATAAATACATTGTGCCTTAAATTATTCTAACTTTTCCTTAACCTTTTAAATCTTCAAAAAAGTGATATTGGAATTTAAAAATTATATAATATAAAATCATAACACTTACAAAAGACTTACATAACACTTAATAACATATAAAGCAAAACATCACACTTACTCTGAGAAGTATTTCTGTGGCTCTGTTAAACTTAAGATGAAGGAGCTCCTGCAGTTCTAGAATTGATCCTTGGTACTGGATTATATTTTTCCCTTGCAAATTATATGGTGGAGTTTCCAATAAAATTAACTTCAATTTCTCAATTAACTATAAAGTTAAAGTAAAAATACAAGGCAAAAATTTACCATAAAAATAATCTTCTGAAAAACAAAGGAAAAAGTGAAAAATGGGATGTTTTACCATTTTTGAATTGAGGAACATATCACGGTAAAATATATAAAAATAGCTTCCTGTATTTATTCTGTTAGAAAGGGTCATGGAAAAATAAAATATTTCCTCCCAAAACTCCACTATAAGAATCCTCAACTATGTGTAACGAGCTGTCCTCAGCAAGCTGATAGAGGAGGCTCATTACCCAAGACTGTAGAACAATAGGAACAATAACATTATGGTAACAATGAGAAGACTGAGCAGAAATGGAAGAGGAGAATCACTAATATCTACTGAATACTTACTATGTGCCAAGACCTGTGTTCCAAATGCTGTTATGTTTTAATCCATTTAATTTTCATCATAAGTCTATGGGTAGATACTGTTTATTGTGCCTATTTTGTAGATGAGGAAACGGAAGCAACCTAGTTCCACCAGTGAGGAGCTTAGAAGACGCCACTCTATCCTATCAAGTGAAAGGCTGAACAGACTCAAAAAACCAACAACTTCTTTATGGATCAGAAAGCAGGAGGAGGGGGAAAGGAAGCATTTTTAAATACACAAGAGCACTCTGTTCTTCATAACAAGGCTTGATCTCAGGCAAAATTAAAAGCAAGCTTGATCTGCTGGAATTTATTTTCAATTAATTTAATTGGAGGCTAATTACTTTACAATATTGTGGTGGTTTTTGCCATTCATTGACATGAGTCAGCCATGGGTGTACATGTGTCCCACCATCCTGAAACCCCCCTCTCACCTCCCTCCCCACCCATCCCTCTGGGTTGTCCCAGAGCACCAACTTTGGGTGCCTGCTTCATGCATTGAATTTACACTGGTCATCTATTTTATATATGGTAATATACGTGTTTCAATGCTATTCTCTCATATTGTCCCACTCTTGCCTTCTCCCACATAGTTCAAGAGTCTGTTCTTTACTTCTGTATCTCTTTTGCTGTCTTGCATGTAGGGTGATTGTTACCATCTTTCTAAATTCCACATATATGCATTAATATACTGTACTGGTATTTCTCTTTCTGGCTTACTTCACTCTGTATAATAGGCTCCAGTTTCATCCACCTCATTAGAACTGACTCAAATGTATTCTTTTTTATAGCTGAGTAATATTCCATTGGAATGCAAAAGTAGGAAGTCAAGAAACACCTGGAGTAACAGGCAAATTTGGCCTTGGAATGCGGAATAAAGCAGGGCAAACAAAGACTAACAGAGTTTTGTCAAGAAAATGCACTGGTCATAGCAAACACCCTCTTCCAACAACACAAGAGAAGACTCTACACATGGACATCACCAGATGGTCAACACCGAAATCAGACTGATTATACTGATTATATTCTTTGCAGCAAAGATGGAGAAGCTCTATACAGTCAGCAAAAACGAGACCAGGAGCTGACTCTGGCTCAGATCATGAATGCCTTATCACCAAATTCAGACTTAAATTGAAGAAAGTAGGGAAAACCACTAGACCATTCAGGTATGACCTAAATCAAATCCCTAAAGATTATACAGTGGAAGTGAGAAATAGATTTAAGGGACTAGATCTGATAGATAGAGTGCCTGATGAACTATGGAATGAGGTTCATGATGTTGTACAGGAGACAGGGATCAAGACCATTCCCTTGGAAAAGAAATGCAAAAAAGCAAAACGGCTGTCTGAGGAGGCCTTACAAATAGCTGTGAAAAGAAGAGAAGCGAAAAGCAAAGGAGAAAAGGAAAGATATAAGTATCTGAATGCAGAGTTCCAAAGAATAGCAAGAAGAGATAGGAAAGCCTTCCTCTGCGATTAATGCAAAGAAATAGAGGAAAAGAACAAAAGGGGAAAGACTAGAGATCTCTTCAAGAAAATTAGAGATACCAAGGGAACATTTCATGCAAAGATGGGCTCAATAAAGGACAAAAATAGTCTGGACCTAACAGAAGCAGAAGATATTAAGAAGAGGTGGCAAGAATACACAGAAGAACTGTACAAAAAAGAGCTTCAAGACCAAGATAATCACGATGGTGTGATCACTCACCTAGAGCCAGAAATCCTGGAATGTGAAGTCAAGTGGGCCTTAGAAAGCATCACTACAAACAAAGCTGGTGGAGGTGATGGCATTCTAGTTGAGCTATTTCAAATCCTGAAAGATGATGCTGTGAAAATGCTGCACTCAATCTGCCAGCAAATTTAGAAAACTCAGCAGTG
>SJXQ01010870.1:36975-124514 GCA_006408695.1 Aepyceros melampus | reverse complement strand
GGCTGAGCGCAGAAGAATTGATGCTTTTGAACTGTGGTGTTGGAGAAGACTCTTGAGAGTCCCTTGGACTGCAAGGAGATCCAACCAGTCCATTCTGAAGGAGATCAACCCTGGGATTTCTTTGGAAGGAATGATGCTAAAGCTGAAACCCCAGTACTTTGGCCACCTCATGTGAAGGGTTGACTCATTGGGAAAGACTCTGATGCTGGGAGGGATTAGGGGCAGGAGAAGAAGGGGACAAGAGCGGATGAGATGGCTGGATGGCATCACTGACTCGATGGACGTGAGTCTGAGTGAATTCTGGGAGTTGGTGATGGACAGGGAGGCCTGGCGTGCTGCAATTCATGGGGTCGCAAAGAGTCGGACACGACTGAGCAACTGAACTGAACTGAATATCCCATTGTGAATGTGTACCACAGCTTCCTTATCCATTCATCTGCTAATGGATATTTAGGTTGCTTCCATGTCCTCGCTATTATAAACAGTGCTACAATGAACACTGGGGTACATGTGTCTGTTTCAATTCTGGTTTCCTTGGTGTATATGCCAGCAATGGGACTGCTGGGTCATTTGGCAGTTCTATTTCCAGTTTTTTAAGGAATCTCCGCATTGTTCTCCATAGTGGCTGTACTAGTTTGCATTCCCACCAACAGTGTAAGAGGGTTCCCTTTTCTCCACACCCTCCCCAGTTTTATCATTTGTAGACTTTTTGATGGCAGCCATTCTGACTGGCATGAGATGGGACCTCACTGTGGTTTTGATTTTCATTTCTCTGATAATGAGTGATGTTGAGCATCTTTTCAAGTGTTTGTTAGCCACCTGTATGTCTTCTTTGGAGAGATGTCTCTTTAGTTCTTTGGCGCATTTTTTGATCAGGTTGTTTATTTTTCTGGTATTGAGCTGCATGAATTGCTTATATATTTCGGAGATTAATTCTTTGTCAGTTGCTTCATTTGCTATTATTTTCTTTCATTCTGAAGGCTGCCTTTTCACCTTGCCTGTAGTTTCCTTTGTTGTGCAAAAGCATTTAGGTTTAATTAGGTCTCATTTATTTATTTTGTTTTTATTTCCATTCTTCTGGGAGGTAGATCATAGAGGATCATGCTGTGATTTATGTCAAAGAGTGTTCTGCCTATGTTTTCCTCTAAGAGTTTTATGGTTTCTGGTCTTACTTTAGACCTTTAATCCATTTTGAGTTTACTTTTGTATATGGTGTTAGAAAGTGTTCTAGTTTCATTCTTTTACAGGTGGTTGACCAGTTTTCCCGTCACCACTTGTTATTTGAAATTGTCTTTTCTCCATTGTATGTTTTTGCCCCCTTTTTCAAAGATAAGGTGTCCAAAGGGGCATGGATTTATCTCTGGGCTTTCTGTTTTGTCCCACTGATCTCTGTTTCTGTCTTTGTGTCAGTATCACACTGTCTTGATGACTGTAGCTTTGTAGTGTAGTCTAAAGTCAGGCAGGTTGATTCCTCCAGTTCCATTCTTCTTTCTCAAGATTGCTTTGGTTGTTCGAGGTTTTTTGTGTTTCCAGATGAATTTTGAAGCTACTTGTTTTAGTTCTGTGAAAAATACCATTGGTAGCTTGATAGGGATTGCACTGAATCTATAGATTACTTTGGGTAGTATACTCATTTTCACCATATTGATTATTCCAATCCACAAATATGGTACATTTCTCCATCTATTTGTGTCATCTTTGATTTCTTTCATCAGTGTTTTACAGTTTTCCAGAGATCAAATTGCCAACATCCGCTGGATCATGGAAAAAGCAAGAGAGTTCCAGAAAAACATCTATTTCTGCTTTATTGACTATGCCAAAGCCTTTGACTGTGTGGATCACAGTAAACTGTGGAAAATTCTGAAAGAGATGGGAATACCAGACCACCTGACCTGCCTCTTGAGAAATCTGTATGCAGGTCAGGAAGCAACAGTTAGAACTGGACATGGAACAACAGACTGGTTCCAAATAGGAAAAGGAGTACGTCAAGGCTGTATATTGTCACCCTGCTTATTTAACTTATATGCAGAGTACATCATGAGAAATGCTGGACTGGAAGAAACACAAGCTGGAATCAAGATTGCTGGGAGAAATATCAATAATCTCAGATATGCAGATGACACCACCCTTATGGCAGAAAGTGAGGAGGAGCTAAAAAGCCTCTTGTTGAAAGTGAAAGAGGAGAGTGGAAAAGTTGGCTTAAAGCTCAACATTCAGAAAACGAAGATCATGGCATCTGGCCCCATCACTTCATGGGAAATAGATGGGGAAACAGTAGAAACAGTGTCAGACTTTGTTTTTTTGGGCTCCAAAATCACTGCAGATGGTGACTGCAGCCATGAAATTAAAAGGCGCTTACTCCTTGGAAGAAAAGTTATGACCAACCTAGATAGTATATTCAAAAGCAGAGACATTACTTTGCCGACTAAGGTCCGTCTAGTCAAGGCTATGGTTTTTCCTGTGGTCATGTATGGATGTGAGAGTTGGACTGTGAAGAAGGCTGAGCGCAGAAGAATTGATGCTTTTGAACTGTGGTGTTGGAGAAGACTCTTGAGAGTCCCTTGGACTGCAAGGAGATCCAACCAGTCCATTCTGAAGGAGATCAACCCTGGGATTTCTTTGGAAGGAATGATGCTAAAACTGAAGCTCCAGTACTTTGGGCACCTTATGCGAAGAGTTGACTCATTGGAAAAGACCCTGATGCTGGGAGGGATTGGGGGCAGGAGGAGAAGGGGACGACCGAGGATGAGATGGCTGGATGGCATCACGGACTCAATGGACGTGAGTCTGAGTGAACTCCGGGAGTTGGTGATGGACAGGGAGGCCTGGCGTACTGCGATTCATGGGGTCGCAAAGAGTCGGACACGACTGTGCGACTGAACTGAACTGATATATAGGTCTTTTGTTTCTTTAGGTAAATTTATTTCTAAGTATTTTATTCTTTTTGCTGCAATGGTGAATGGGATTGTTTCCTTAATTTCTGTTTTCTCATTAGTAGTATATAGGAATGCAAGGGATTTCTGTGTATTAATTTCATATCCTGCAACTTTACTATAGTCATTGATTAGCTCCAGTAATTTTCTGGTGTTACCTTTATGGTTTTTTAGATAGAGGATCATTGCATCTGCAAACAGACTTTTACTTCTTCTTTTCCAATCTGGATTCCTTTTATTTCTTTTTCTTCTCTGATTGCTGTGGCTAGGACTTCCAAAACTATGTTGAATAGTAGTGATGAGTGTGGGCACCCTTGTCTTGTTCCTGATTTTAGAGGAAATGCTTTCAATTTTTTACCATTGAGGATAATGTTTGTTGTGGGTTTGTCATATATGGCTTTTATTATGTTGAGGTATGTTCCTTCAATGCCTGCTTTCTGGAGAGTTTTGATCATAAATGAGTGTTGAATTTTGCCAAAGGCTTTCTCTGCATCTATTAAGATTAAGATAATCATATGGTTTTTATCTTTCAATTTGTTAATGTGGTGTATCACATTGATTGATTTGTGAATACCGAAGAATCCTTGCATCACTGGGATAAAGCCCACTTGGTCATGATGTATGATCTTTTAGTATGTTGTTGGATTCTGTTTCCTAGAATTTTGTGGAGGATTTTTGCATCTGTGTTCATCAGTGATATTGGTCTGTAGTTTACCTTTTTTGTGGCATCTTTGTCTGGTTTTGGTATTAGGGTGATACTGGCCTCATAGAATGAGTTTGGGAGTTTGCCTTCCTCTGCAATTTTCTGGAAGAGTTTGAGTAGAATAGGTGTTAGCTCCTCTCTGAATTTTTGGTAGAATTCACCTGTGAAGCCATCTGGTCCTGGGCTTTTGTTTGTTGGAAGATTTTTGATTATAGCTTCAATTTCCTTGTTTGTGATGGGTCTGTTAAGATTTTCTATTTCTTCCTGGTTCAGTTTTTGAAGGTTATGCTTTTCTAAGAATTTGTCCATTTCTTCCAAGTTGTCCATTTTATTGGCATATAATTGCTCATAGTAGTCTCTTACAATCTTTTGTATTTCTGTGTTGTCATTTATCCACTTTGATTTCTAATTTTATTGATTTGATTCTTCTACATTTTTTTTCCTCTATTTCTGCTCTGATTTTTCAGAGCCTAATTCACCCAGGAGAAAGGGAAAATCCAAATCCAATTGGCTTTAGTCATTCCCTCTCACCTAAGAAAGGACAGGAAAAGTTAAAAACACTTGTGGATTCATTGTCCAGAGACATAGGATTACTTAAAGACTAAGACCTAATCACAAGACTACAGAACTCTTCATTCCCATCTCACTACCACATTACACAAGGCTTATTTACAACAGTTCTTTTTACCCAGTCCATCATATCTGGCTATCAAGAAAAAATTACAAGGTATACCAAAAGGCAAAAATCACAAATTGAAAAGACAAAGCAAGCATCAGAACCATACATGGTAGAACCAGACAGACATGGTAGGATATGATGATCAGAATAGGAGTTTAAAGCACCTGTGATTAAAGTGCTATGAGTTCTAATGGATAAAGTAGACAGCATGCAAGAATCAGATGGGTGATGTAAAACTGAAAGATGGAAATCCCAAGAAAGAACCAAAAAAAATGCTAGAGGTCATTTCATCAGAAACAAAGAATACCTTTGATGGGCTTATTCCTCAACTGGACACAGCTGAGGAAGGTATCTCTGAGAGTATTTATCAAGAGAATCCTCGAAAACCAAAAAGCAAAGAGAACAAAGACTGAAAAAAGCCAGTACAGAATAACCAAGGACTTTGGAACAACTTAAAATAAATGTGGCACACATATATGGAAATACCAGGAGGAAAAGAAGGAAAAAAACAGAAGAAATATTTGAAATAAAAATGGCTGAGAATTTCCCTCAAACTAATGTCAGACTCCAAACCACAGATTGAGGAATCTCAGAGAATACCAAGATAAATGCCCCAGAAACCTGTTTATGCATATCATTTTCAGAGGACAGAAAATCAAAATAAAGAAAAATTCCTGAAAGCAGCCCAAGGGAAAAAACACCTTACCTTTATAAGAACAAAGTTAAGAATTATATCCAACTTCTCAGAAATCATACAAGCAAGTGGAGAGATATTCAGTGTTGGGAAAAATTAAGGCACAGTATGATCAAAGAACAACAAATAATAGCAGAATTTAATTTTTTTTCCTACAGAAGACAGCACCAGCTTTATTTTAGGAAATAATCACATGTAATGGAATGGGATTTTTTACTGTAATCAGAATAACCTTTTGATGTGCTGTGAAGCATGAAAGCAATGACTGAGTAAACTCAGCTGAAAAGCAGTACAGCACATAAAGAATAAGAGTAGAATTTAATTTTGAAAACTGACATAGATAATATATAGAAAATTTCTAAAGTAACAGAGAGAGCATAGTCGTGCTGGGTAGTGTGGGCTCAAGCCAGAAACCTGGGCTTCATCCTCATCCGCTTACCAGTGGCATGATCTGGGACAAGTTATTTAACATCTGAGTCTCGCTTTCTTCATTTGAAAAATGGGGATGATGGCGCCTACCTCACAGGGTTATTGGAGTTACTTCACAGCAGCAACATGAGTAACCTAAACCAGGCTGAGAATGTCTGACATAGTAAGGTTACATAATAATTTGCCATACAAATAAATTTGATAATTTGGAACTCGATGTTTACCATGGGATAGTGCTCAGATGCATCCTACTCTTTGCAACCCCACGGACTGTAGCCCAGCAGGCCCCTCTGTCCATGGAGTTCTCTAGGCAAGAATACTGGAGTGGGTTGCCATTTCCTCCTCCAGGGCATCTTCCTGACCCAGGGATCAAACCCACATCTCTTGATTGGCAGGTGGGTTCTTTACCACTGAGCCACTCGGGAAGCCCTACCATGGGCTTACAGCTATCCAGTTCTTTCCGTTCATCCTGTGACTTCTTGCTTTAGTTTCCTGCTGTTATTGGTTACTCTCCTCATCTGTCTCCTGTTTTGTTTTACTTCTCCTTTTCTCATCTTCCCTACTATTTATTATTTCTGCTTCTATACCCCACATTTGTAACAGGAAGATGTACCCAGCTTATCACTGGTGAACTCTACTACTACTTCCTGCTGCCTCTGCTATTTAAAGAGCAGCAGATTCCTGGACCAGCATCACGTCATGGCAGCCTCAGTCGGGAGAGAGGATATGAAAGAACACTCTGTGAGGACTCTGTTAGCAGCAAAACCCCTCATGGGAGGCTCTTTGGAATCTTTGGAAAGTCAGAGTAAGGCTCATCTAAGGTCTCGTAGGGGACCATAAGCAAGTCACTATCTGTTCCTTCGTGTGTAAAATGAATCTCATAAGCTTGCTTTCCAGATTAAATTAGGCAAACATATTATGATGTTGGAGAAGGTGATGGCACCCCCACTCCAGTACTCTTGTCTGGAAAATCCCATGGATGGAGGAGCCTGGTGGGCTGCAGTCCATGGGGTCGCTAAGAGTTGGACACGACTGAGCGACTTCACTTCCACTTTTCACCTTCATGCACTGGAGAAGGAAATGGCAACCCACTCCAGTGTTCTTGCCTGGAGAGTCCCAGGGACGGGGGAGCCTGGTGGGCTGCCGTCTATGGGGTCGCAGAGTTGGACACGACTGAAGCGACTTAGCAGCGCAGCAGCATTATGACCTTAACAGTCTGGAGTTATTCCACTCTATAGGCACATGGAGAAGTAAACCACAGTGATAAGAACTGCAACATGGTAAGGAAATGAAACAAAAAGCATTAGAGAATAAAAGGACCAAGAGGAGTGAATTCTTTGTGTTGGTGTTGTTCAGTTGCTAAGTCATGTTCAACTCTTTGCAGCACGCCAGGCTCCTCAGTCCTTCACTATCTCCCAGAGTTTGCTCAAGTGCGTGTCCATTGAGTCAGTGAAACTACCTAACCATTTCATCCTCTGCCATCCTCTTCTCCTTTTGCCTTTAATCTTTCCTAGCATCTGGGTCTTTCCCAATGAGTCAGCTCTTCGTATCAGATAGCCAAAGTTTCCATTGTTACATTGGTGTATCTAAGTGTGGATTCCTTTCTGTTTATCCTAACTTGGGATTTGTTGGGTTTCTGAAGATTCTGGGAAATTGTCAGCCTAATGAATATTGTCTCTTCCTTATTCTACATCTCCTTCTGGTACTCCTTGTCAATAAACCTTTAGTCCTTTTTGTTCCATCATACATGTCTGTTAACTACTGCTTGATAATTTTTCATCTCTTCACTGTGCTGTATTCTGATAAATTCTTCCAATCTAACTACTGACTCACTCATTATTAAGAATTCTTGGTAGAGACATTATTGTTTTGCCTTCATCAAGCTAAATATGAGCCAATCAAGTGCATATCATCACCCTTCACAGTGTAGGTTTTCATCTGTTATCCACATTACCTTTCTGAGGTTCTCAGCCATAAAAGGGTCTCTGATATTACTTGCTTCCTTGCTTGTACCTTAGGCTTGCCTCCTGATGCTCCTTTAAACCAATGATAAGCCACGAAAGATTAACAAATAGACACTTTCTAGGAAGCCATTGACTTTGACACTTGTCCACATTTCTGAATTGTCTTATGGACTCCAAGATTTTTCCTTTACTTTCCTTTGAGCTAGGCAATGGATTTAAATGTCACAACTTTTTTTCCTGGCATTTTTAGTGTATGGTAAGTGGTAGTGCCTCAGATTAACCTATCCATCCTATTTGTAGAAATAGAAAGTAGGATATTCTTATTCATCTTTGTACTTATAGTGCTTAAAAGAGGTGCTTGGCTTATGCTGCTGCTGCTGCTAAGTCGCTTCAGTCCAACTCTGTGCGACCCTATAGACGGCAGCCCACCAGGCTCCCCCATCCCTGGGATTCTCTAAGCAAGAATAGTGGAGTGGGTTGCCATTTCCTTCTCCAATGCATGAGAGTGAAAAGTGAAAGTGGAGTCGCTCAGTCATGTCCGACTCTTAGCGACCCCATGGACTGCAGCCTACCAGGCACCTCCATTCATGGGATTTTCCAGGCAAGAGTATTGGATTGGGGTGCCATTATAGTTAACATTAAAAAAAATACATGTAATGAGTCACTGAAAAGTGGATAATTCTGGCTGAAGATAAAAGCATACACTTTTACACTTGTTATCTACATAAATGGATGCAACTTGATTTTTTTCTGGAATTGGATACACTTACAGTTAATGTTACAGTTTTGGACTTCCCTGGTAGCTCAGATGGTAAAGCGTCCGCCTACAATGTGGGAGACCTGGGTTCTATCCCTGGGCTGGGAAGACCCCCTGGAGAAGGAAATGGCAGCCCACTCCAGTACTCTTGCCTGGAAAATCCCATGGAAGGAGAAGCGTGGTAGGCTATAGTCCCTGGAGTCACAAAGAGTCGGACACAACTGAGTGACATCACTTTCACATTTCACAGTTAATGTTTCAGATTTGTTAGGCTGATCTTACCTAAGGTGGTGACAGGTTTTTAGGAGTGGTAAAAATAAAAAATAAAGTAAAGAGACGAGCAAATATTTTTCTTTCTAACCAAGAAAGAAGTAGTGTTACTAACTAGCAAACACAATAATTTTTTCTATTTTTGGAATCAATATCAGACTATTTATAATTTACATAATTTAAAATCACAAAATAACGCTTAAATACTTACATTTAGCACTAGTTTACTCTTCTCAATCACTTCTCTAAAGTCTCATTGGTTTCCTCTTTCCACAAGGTAATAAAAGTATTAATTTCTTGGGCTATTGAAGGATCAGGAGTCCCATCACATTGAATATAGTGTTTCCACTGTGGAACAAAAATGCTTGCAAGTTCTCACTGATGAAAATTCAACCAAAGATTAAATTACTTCTTTTTCAAGGTATGAACTCTTATAACCTAGTTTTCTAATTTAGGTGAAAAACATATTACGATTTTAGTTACTTGAAGATGTCTCTAAAATACCCAAATATCTCTTCATCAATATAACTTATAAGCTTCAATAATTCAAATAAATAGAAATTATATCTATCGTCACATTTTACTTTTAAAACAGTGTTTATGAGATAATTTTGTTTTGCTTTCCTTGCTAATCATATAGCTCCTGTCTTTACACAAGTTTAACATCTGGGTTAATTTATATTTCTCAAATTATTACTAACTATTAACTGCCATGTCATTTTCTTTTTTTTTTTCTTTAATTAATTTTTATTTTTTAGTTTGTTTTGCTTTTCAATACTGTATTCGTTTTGCTACACATCGACATGAATCAGCCACGAGTGTACATGAACTCCCAATCCCTGCCATGTCATTTTCATATGTCATTCCATTCATTGTGTAGTCTATGCAAACTCTACATTTGTAATCGTTTGTGTGTGTGTATGTGACTTGTTCAGTCATGTACGACTCTTTGCAACCCCATGGACTGAAGTTCACCAGGCTCCTCTGTCTGTGGAATTCTTCAGGCAAAAATACTGGAGTAGGTTGCCATTTCCTTTTCTAAGGGATCTTTCTGACCCAGGGATGGAACCTGGGCCTCCCACATTGCAGGCAGATTCTTTACCGTCTGAACCACCAGAGAAGCCCAATCATATTGTGATTACAATTTATTTGCTTTAAGTTATACTATAATCTTTGCCATATTATTACAGTTTTTCCTTTTTAACCACTGTTATTGTTTCCAAAGCTGCACTGTTTTGAACAACACTCGATTGCCTCAGGGTCAAATTTTTATATTTTAATTTAGGATAATTTCCTCAATATAAATTCCCCAAAATTAAATCAGAGTCAAAGGATATAAAAATTTCAAAGATCTTATTGACAAATAGATTTCTAAAAAGCTATATGAATTTAATTTGCTACAAGCAAATGAGAGAGATCTGTCAGATTAAATTTTCTATAGACACATTTAAAGTTTCCTGATATTAAGATGGATATTGGATTATAATTCCCTCTTATGGTATAAAAGTGTTAGCTAAAAAAATAAAATCAGTCTTACCTGGGAAAGGAATCTATTATCTCGTTTCAATTTCTCTGCTTCAGGAAAACATACTTCTAATAAATAAAGTTCTTCAAGCTCTTCATTTCTCCTTTCTAGATCCTGTTTCATGGGGATAGATACATTGATCTTTTTTTAATTTCAGCTTTGTAAGTAGCATCTAAAATTTACTGGACAAATATTTAATTTCAAGAAGAATACTACAGTTAGTTTAAATGTAACTGATATTTCTAAAAGGTTTCATCTGAAACAGTGGTGTATATAGTGTGATATGCAGCCTCCGGGTGGATCCTCCAAATTCTTTCCAGATCAGTGAGGTCAAATCTATTTTAATGACAATACTATGACTTTATTTGCTCTTTTTGCAGGGTAGACATTTGCAAGATGGTGTAAAATTGCTGGCGCCTTTGTTCAGTTCAAGGCACAAGCTTTATTAGTGGTCATATTCTTCACGGGAGAGAGGCGATAAGTAGCCAGGTTCACATAAGAATGACCTGATGAAGAAGTAAAAATTATTAATTGTATTAAATGTAAAAACTTAAGTATATGTCCTTCGATATTCTGTGTGGTAAGATGGGAAGAATGCATAGAGCACTTTGGCTGCATATCAAAGAACAACGCTATCTTGAGAAATAAACATCTGTGCAACTGTTTGAGTACTTTGGCAGATCTTCTGTCAGAAATGAATGAACTGACCATGTCACTTTCAGGAAACCCTGCTGCCCTTGATAAAATGTAAGCTTTCAAATAAAATATGAAGTTTAGAAAACCTGTATCCACTATTAGGGAGCCTGACAGTTTCGCGATCCTTAAAACCTTTTCCTGTTTGGCTGGAGTTGACACTAATGCATGTGATCTTTTTGATAATGAATTATAAGAATACATCAACATTTGGAAGCAAATAATTTAGTGAACCATTTTTTCCCAAGCTATCAAGTCATGATGTTGCAAAATCATGTGTCAATACAAGATTTATTCAGAGTATAAAAATAGATCAACATTTTAGTGTAACAGAGTACATAAAGTTCATATATTTGGTTTCAGATTCCACATTAAGATGCTACCACCTATTGAGTTTCAGTACAGTATCAAGGCAAGAATGCGCAATCATTTGAAAGGCTGTTACAATATTTCTCCTTTTTCCAACCATCTATATGAGGCCAAATTTTCTTTCTTTACATTTACTTCAATCGAAACAACACACACTGTAACAGATGGGATAATGAAGTAAGGAGGAGATCCAGGAGGGCTTCCTAGGTGGCACTAGTGGTAAAGAACCTGCCTGCCAATGCAGGTTATACGTAAGGGATTCAGGTTAGATCCCTGGGTTGGGAAGATTTCTTAGAGGAAGGCATGGCAACCCACTCCAGTATTCTTGCCTGGAGAAATATCATGGACAGAGGAGTCTGGCAGGCTGCAGTCCATAGGGTTGCAGAGTCGGACACGACTGAAGTGACTCAGCATACATATGAGATCCAGTTGTCTTTTGTTAAGTCAGACATTAAAGAGCTTTAAGAGATATAAACAATGCCACTCATTTCCCTAATTTAAATATACACTTATGTGGTAACAGATGTTAACTAGATTTATTGTGGGATCATTTCACAATACATACAACTATTGAATCATTATGTCATACATTTGAAACTAATACAATTTTATAACTCAATAATTACTGCAATTGCTTTTTTCTTTAAGTATGTTTAACGTGTTTACTTTTTAATTCATGTTTACATTTAACAATGTCTCAGTTCAGTTCAGTCGCTCAGTCGTTCCGACTCTTTGCGACCCCATGAATCGCAGCACGCCAGGCCTCCCTGTCCATCACCGACTCCCGGAGTTCACTCAGACTCACATCCATTGAGTCCGTGATGCCATCCAGCCATCTCATCCTCGGTCGTCCCCTTCTCCTCCTGCCCCCAATCCCTCCCAGCATCAGGGTCTTTTCCAATGAGTCAACGCTTCGTGTGAGGTGGCCAAAGTACTGGAGTTTCAGCTTTAGCATCATTCCTTCCAAAGAAATCCCAGGGTTGATCTCCTTCAGAATGGACTGGTTGGATCTCCTTGCAGTCCAAGGGACTCTCAAGAGTCTTCTCCAACACTACAGTTCAAAAGCATCAATTCTTCGGTGCTCAGCCTTCTTCACAGTCCAACTCTCACATCCATACATGACCACAGGAAAAACCATAGCCTTGACTAGACAGACCTTAGTCGGCAAAGTAATGTCTCTGCTTTTGAATATACTATCTAGGTTGGTCATAACTTTTCTTCCAAAGGGTAAGCATCTTTTAATTTCATGGCTGCAGTCACCATCTGCAGTGATTTTGGAGCCCAAAAAAATAAAGTCTGACACTGTTTCCACTGTTTCCCCATCTATTTCCCATGAAGTGATAGGACCAGATGCCATGATCTTCGTTTTCTGAATGTTGAGCTTGAAGCCAACTTTTTCACTCTTTCACTTTCATCAAGAGGCTTTTTAGCTCCTCTTCACTTTCTGCCATAAGGGTGGTGTCATCTGCATATCTGAGGTGATTGATATTTCTCCCGGCAATCTTGATTTCCAGCTTGTGTTTCTTCCAGTCCAGCGTTTCTCATGATGTACTCTGCATATAAGTTAAATAAGCAGGGTGACAATATACAGCCTTGAGGTACTCCTTTCTCTATTTGGAACCAGTCTGTTGTTCCATGTCCAGTTCTAATCTCTATTAATACAATAAATATCTTGAAATTTGTTTTAATTTCTAATATGATGAATATTTATTACATATAAACCATCTAAACAAAAACTTCTTGGAGATCTTCACTTTTTAATAGTAATAAGGCTTTGTCCTGAGATTAAAAGGTCTCAGAACTACTGATTCAATGAAGAAATCTGGTGAAAAAGAGAACTGAAATTTTAAAAGGAGAGGTAGAATTTTAACATTTTTGGTTCCTATTTAATTATCCATAAGATAGATTGAGAATAATAACTTAATGGTTATAAGCATGAGCTCTGAAGCAAGACTACTTCTATCTAAGTCTTGGCTATGAAACTTATTAGCTGTTTAATCTGTCCATATTCCCCAATTTCCTCATCTGTGAAATGTGGGTAATAATTTACCCACATAACTTTATGGTAGGATCAAGTGAGTTAAATCCGTTCATACAGGCCTAAATATTATTGGTATCTATGGAAGAGGTGAGGTGAGGTGAAGTCGCTCAGTCGTGTCCAACTCTTTGTGACCCCGTGGACTGTAACCTACTAGGCTTCTTCGTCCATGGGATTCTCCAGGCAAGAATACTGGAGTGGATTGCCATTTCCTTCTCCAGAGGATCTTCCCAACCCAGGGATTGAACCTGGGTCTCCCGCATTGGAGGCAGACGCTTTAACCTCTGAGCCACCAGGAAGCCTATCTATGGAAGAGGATGATAGTAAATGGCCAAATAGATCTGATTGCTGTTGTTTTAGTTTCTAAGTCATGTCTGACTTTTTGTGACCCAGTGGACTGCAGCCCACCAGGCTACTCTGTCCATAGGATCTCCCAGGTAAAAATACCGGAGTGGGCTGTATTTCCTTCTCCAAAATAGATCTGATAGCCACATAGTTTGTCTTCAGTAATAATATCATTAATGTTTACTTACTTTTGCTTCAAGTTTTTGCAATTTTTCATTCTCAATTCGTTGTATTTCAAGTCTTTCCATTTCTTCTTTTTCATATTTCACACGTGCTTCTTCTAAAGAACAACAGCAAGAAAAATTTTTAGTCTGTTTTTAAGCCTTTAATGTGACTTCAAATATTTAAGATATAGTGGTGGTAGAATACTAGATATAAGTCACAGCCTTTATCATGTGGTAGAAATAAAACTGCCAGATTTCTTTCAAAAAAAAAACATGACTCTCAAAATTTCTGGCCCACAATTATATTTCTCTTCTCCTAAAAGTTTATAGCAATCTAATAATGATTTTAATAAATGAAAAGTGACAGATCTCTCATGGGTAATTAAGAAGAAATAAAATCTTCAGATTTCCATAATCTCGTGATATCCACACCATCAGAAGTAACTACCTAAATTTTCTCTTGCTTTCACTGTTAAAAAATAAAACATGAAATATATGTTAAAGAATAAGAGTTTAACTCAAAATAATAAACATTCCCCAAGCAGTAGGTCCTAATACTGTATTCTTATCATAAGTCACCTAAAGGATTTATATGATTATTAATAAAAAATCAGCTTGGAAACTAATGTGCTGGTGGTGCTCAGTTGCTAAGTTATGTCTGACTCTTTGCCATCTCATGGACTGTAACCCTGCCAGGCTCCTCTGTCCATGGGATTTTCCAGGCAAAAATACTGGAGTGGGTTGCCATTTCTTCCTCCAGGGTATCTCAAACCTGCGTCTCCTGCATTGGTAGGCAGATTCCTTACCACTGAGCCACCTGGGAAGCTAAGGACAGACATTTAAAACCCCGTATGAATCAACAGATATTCTTTCTTCATGTTAAAAGCTACAACTATCTGAACTATTCAGATTTTTAAAGTCACTTTTCAGTATTTTAAATAACCAAATTTTTATTAATTTCTACCTGACATTCTTTTACAAATGAAAATCCTCTTTAAATTTGACAAACAGATATTATTGCACTATAAGAACTTAGGCTGCTCTATGTGTTTCTTGCTAGTATATATTTCCCACATTTAATTTGAGCTTAAGAATGCTTACTGCACAATCAACACCAAAGTGTTCAATTTAATCAGTAAGTAATGATATAAACACTTTAAGATAGGATTGCCATATTTAGCAGATAAAAATATAGGATGCTCAGATGAATTTGAATTTCAGATAAATAATGGACCTTTTTTTTGGTTCAAGTATATACTAAATATTAATACTAAATATTATCCATTGTTTATCTGAAATTCAAATTTAACTGGGCATCCTGTATTTTATCTGGCAACTCTCCTTCAAGATATATCTGATTCAAATGTATTCTTTTTAATGGCTGAGTAGAGAACAGTCTTTTGGACTCTGTGGGAGAGGGCGAGGGTGGAATGATTTGGGAGAATGGCATTGAAACATGTATAATATCATACATGAAACAAATCGCCAGTCCAGGTTCGATGCATGATACTGGATGCTTGGGACCTCTGTCTTCTGCATTGCAGGAAGATATTTACCACTGAGCTACCAGGGAAGCCCATTATAAAACATTAAATTCATTAAAAAGAATACATTTGAATCAGTTCTAATGAGGTGGATGAAACTGGAGCTGATTATATAGAGTGAAGTAAGCCAGAAAGAAAAACACCAATACAGTATACTAATGCATATATATGGAATTTAGAAAGAAGGTAACGATAACCTGGTATGTGAGACAGCAAAAGAGACACAGATGTATAGAACAGTCTTTTGGACTCTGTGGGAGAGGGAGAGGGTGGGATGATTTGGCATTTAATGGCATTTGCCATTGAGAATGGCAATGAAACATGTATAATATCATATAAGAAACGAATCGCCAGTCTAGGTTCAATGCAGGAAACAGGAGGCTTGGGGCTGGTGCACTCGGATGACCCAGAGGGATGGTACCGGGAGGGAGGTGGGAGGGAGGTTCAGGATGGGGAACACGTGTATACCCGTGGCAGATTCATGTTGATGTATGGCAAAACCAATACAATATTGTAAAGTCAAAAAATAAAATAAAATCTGAAAAAAAAAACATTAAATTAAAAAAACTAAAAGATTTGAAAATTGTCTTTAAAATGTATTCATTGGATGACAGAAATGCCAACCTATTGTTAGCATTACCTGCATATGAAAATAGTTACCACTGTGTGTCTTATACCTTCCTCTTTTTGTCGTTTCTCTTCTTCCTCTTGTATCTGCTTCAACCGGTCAGCTTTGGTGATTTTCTTTTTCTTACTGCCAGACTTAATAAAGGTCACAACTTTTAAAAAGGTTATTAACATGTACACAAACTACTTAAAAGCACTTTTACTTCCATGAATCTAGTCCTCTATTTATTCAAATAAGACTGCCTATTAAGTGCAAAGCCTTGACTCAGGGCCTTAAGGACAAAATACAGAAACAGTAGGGAAATTAGCATACAAATTATTCAAAGGTAAAATTGACATTGACAAGTATATACCATTTAATTCTATCATTCCCAGGTTTCACATCTTTTAAGTGGCGTTAAAAAAATCTCATTTCATTTTTGTAAGGATTAAAATAAAATATATGTAAAAATATATTTAACACTGCCACATGTCTATAAAAATTAATTTTTTTTATGACTAACAGGTATAAAGAGTTATTTTGCAAGTCTGGAGTAAGGAAATTATTTCCAAAAGCTGGGGTCAAGTAAAATTTGTATAGAATAGCTAGCTTGTAATTCTGTGCCCCAAAGGTTTTAATACTTAGATATGAAGGGAAGATACCCCCATGAACAGAAATGCAGGCATGAGCTATAGAGTTGGGAGAGGACTGGAATGGCCCTGGGAAAAGACTCCAAGAAGAGGAAACAAGGGACTCCAGAATGGAAAAGAAGGCCAGAGCCTAAGTCATGGACATTGGACATTATTCTAAAAGAGTTGGAAACCCCCAAGAAGTTTTTGAGATCTGTGGCTATTATCTTGAAAACTAACCTGGTATTGGGGGGGCAGGGAATAATTATAAAGATACTATCATTTTGGTGACTATTAACAACTTATAAAGTCATGATACTGGAAATGCAGAGGGAGGATGGATCCAATAAATATTGTATAAGCTAACTTATTTGATAATGATTAAAGCTGGAGGCAAGAAGAGGAAAGGGCAGAGAAGAGTCAAGGAGGCAGAGAAGAGTCAGAAAGGAAGAACAGTAGTCCAGAAGATGCAAATTAGAAAGAGGAACTGTTTAGAGAAATTTATATATAATTAGTATAAAATGCTGGTGGAGCTTCCAGGCAAGGCTTGCAGGCATTGAAATTGAAGAACTGAGGTGCAGCAAAAAAATTAGGATTACAGAATACAGATTTGAGAACTACCTTGGTGAGGACCCCCTCCCCTCCATTTACCCTACAGGAGAGTATAGAAAGAGAAGAGCACCGTCTAAATTTAGAAGTCAATTGTGTGGCTAATCCTTGGGATATACAGATTCTTGGATGACTATCTTCTCTTTTTGGCTCACCTACTGCAGAATGCACCATCGGAATCTGCAACCCACTAGCCCTGTCACTTTCCACCATTCATCAATCCCCTCTTCCCATACTGTCACTTCTTACCCCAGTTAGATTTCATAGTTCATCACCATTATCACTAACACATATCTCCACCTCCCCTATGTTCCTCTCCCTCTGAGAAGTTCAGCTGGCAAATTCCTAGTTCTAGTTAAACTCAATTCTTCATTTATTCTGTGCTAGCCATAGGGGCAGCTGAACCTTATCAGAGAAAAATACATGAGTTCAAATTTGTGAGCACAAATTTTAAACAGGCTCTAAGCACTATCCAGTATACCTCATGTGAAGAGTTAACTCATTGGAAAAGACCCTGATGCTGGGAGGGATTGGGGGCAGGAGGAGAAGGGGACGACAGAGGATGAGATGGCTAGATGGCATCATCAACTTGATGCACATGAGTTTGGGTGAACTCTGGGAGTTGGTGATGGATAGGGAGGCCTGGCGTGCTGTGATTCATGGGGTCACAAAGAGTCGGACACAACTGAGCAACTGAACAGAACTGATTTCATTCTCCTCACTCTTCAAACTTCCAAAATCCTCTTCTCTTTCCTACTCTCAAGTGTTGACCTTACCTCTGAACATCACTAGAAACTTTAAGAGTGTTAGTTGCTCAGTCGTGTCTGACTCTTTGCCACCCTATGGACAGTAGCCCACCAGACTCCTCTGTTCATGGAATTCTCCAGGCCAGAATACTGGAGTGCCCTTTTCCGGGGGATATTCCCAACCCAGAGATTGAATCTGGGTTTCCTACATTGCAGGTAGATTCTTAACCATCTGGGCCACCTGGGAAGCCCAACTTTAAGAATACACACCAGATCTTTGAACCTACCTCTATCTTTGCCTTCCTTCCTGTTATCCATGGATGGACTCTATGCACCTTTTGCTACTGAAGGCTGCATCTTCCACTTTTACACTGAATCCTACCCCTTACTATCTATTTAAGATTTGGTTCCTGTAATTTTGGCCACCTTATGCGAAGAGTTGACTCATTGGAAAAGACCCTGATGCTGGGAGGGATTGGGGGAGGAGGAGAAGGGAACGACCGAGGATGAGATGGCTGGATGGCATCACGGACTCAATGGACGTGAGTCTGAGTGAACTCCGGGAGTTGGTGATGGGACAGGGAGGCCTGGCGTGCTGCGATTCATGGGGTCACAAAGAGTTGGACACGACTGAGCGACTGAACTAATGCTGACTGAACTGAATTAACACCTCTCAATCTTGTCTGCCTCTTTGCAACACCATGGACTTTATAATCCATGGGATTCTCCAGGCCAGAATATTGGAGTGTGTAGCCTTTCCCTTCTCCAGGGCATCTTTCCAACACAGGGATCAAACCCAGGTCTCCCACAATGCAGGAGGATTCTTTACCAGCTGAGCCACCAGGGAAGCCCCAGTTAGCACCTCTGTGAAAGTGAAGTCGCTCAGTCGTGTCTGACTCTTTGTGACCCCATGGACTGTAGCCTACCAAGCTCCTCCCTCCATGGGATTCTCCAGGCAAGAATACTGGAGTGGGTTGCCATTTCCTTCTCCAGGGGATCTTCCCGACCCAGGGATCGAACGCGGGTCTGCTGCATTCCAGGCAGATGCTTTAACCTCTGAGCCACCAGGGAAGCCTTCTAGTTATTCACAGATTTCTCCCTCCCTTTTACTTCCTACTCTCTCTTTTGCTCCAATGCTGTTACCTTTTATATCAGACTGCCTAAAGGGAGCTGCCCACTGCTTCTATGTCCCCATTTCTGCATGCTCCATTCCAATCAGGCTTTCATTTCCGTTGTACCGTTTAAGCCTCTCTTGTCATGGAAGCTTAAGATGGTCATGTTTCCAGTGACAATGGCCACTGTTCAGCCCTCATTTTGCCATCATCATTTGACAAAGTTTTCTTTCTCCACCTTGAAATATTTTCTTCATTAGGCCATCAGGTTGATACTGATTTTGCTTCCTCCTTGTCTCCTTAGACTTCTTTTCTGGCTTCTCCTCAGATGTAGTTGATCAGCAACTTTTAAAATTGTTTGTTCATATCCCTAAAAGAATTTTGAAAAGCTAGTACCCATTCAGACATTTTTAAGCTGACACTGAAAACTTTTAACCACAAGTTTAAATATGCAAAAGAAAACTGCAACATCACTCTTTTAAATATTATATCCATCATTATTTAAAATATGCCCAATGGATCTACATAACATAGTGATTTAATGGCCAATTTCAATTAAAAATATGAATAAGCTTTTTTTTAAAATAAAAGTTTTCTAATCCTTTTTCCCTTGATTTCATATTTTCATTCCACTCACCTCACAGAATCTTACCCTAGTATAATACACTTGAATAACTTTTGCTGATTTTCTTATCATAAATAGGATATGGGAATATTATAAAAATATGTATGAAAATTTCAATTTCCTTGACTCTAAGTTTCTAAGAAATATAAATTTTGCTCTGGATTAATTTTTTAATTATTTTGGTATACAATTGAATAAAGCAACATTTTATATTACAAATTTTGGTAAGTAAATATTAAAACATAAACAGTAAAATTTTACTAGATATGCATCTTTTGATGAGATGATTGGGTTTTTTCTTTTCCCTGATTAGTTCACGATCTAAGGATAAATGTTAGCTATTGATGAAGAAAATAAGTATTCAGACAGATTCTATTTTAATTTTTACAGATACAGAAAATGAGAAATCTAGGTTATATTAAAAAACAAATGAAATAGGGTACAGCTATATCATGCAACTTTTCAAATTCTTTCCACAAGATGCCAGAAATTATATTGACTTGCCAAAAAAATTACTTCTACAATAATCACTAATTTTTGTGATGATGTTATTTTTCTTAACAGTATTACTACATATGTATATATTCCTAAACAATATAGTTTTCTTACGTTTGAATTTTATATAAATCAAATTCTATTTTATAAATACAACTGTAATTTATTAACTTACTGTCATTAAGTATACGTAACAAAAAATGACCACTTTAACCATTTTTTAGTGTGCAGGTCAGTGGCATTAAGTACATTCACATTGCTATACAACGCTCACCACCATTCACCTCCAGAACTTTTCATCATCCCAAACTAAACTCTGTATCCTTAAAACATTGACTCCCAGCTCTGCCTACAACCCACCCCCTATCGATCTGTATTTCTGTATTTATGAGCTTAATTACTCTAGATATTTTCTATAAATAGAATACTACAATATTTATCCTTCTGTGTGATTTACTTCTTTAGATATAAATTGTGGTTTGAAGGATTCATCCAAGGGGGGCTATAGCTGCAGCTATGTGTTTTCATTGCTGAATAGTAACTCATTATTTATCCATTCTTCTACTGATTGATATTGGATGGTTTCTAGTTTGTCACTATCATGAATAGTGCTGCTATAAACTTTTAAGTGTATGTATCATGGTGTCCACATAGGAGTTTTTCTAGTGTATACACCTAGAGGTAAAACTAGTGGGTATGTGTATTTTCAATGTAGTTGAAATTTAATTTTCCAGAGTAATTATTCCAATTTACACTCCCATAATCATTATCCTGATCAATATTTGTTACTGTCAGTATTTTGCTTCTCTGGCAGTTTTTTGTTTAAAATACAGATAACGCTTATCAGGCTAAGGAAGTGCCCTATAACCTATTAAGGTACAGTAATTGAATTTCTAACTCAATCTAATTTTATTAACAATTTCTTAAACCAATTCTGTCTCCTTGAGATAAGCAGAATTGGGTCATGATTTTTTATCATTCTATATACTTCCAATTGAGTGTACTAATATTTTGTAAGAAATTTTGCACTTATGTTCGTGAAATGAAATTCAATTTTCCTTTCTCATACTATTCCTAGGTTACCCAGGTAACTTAAAATGAAAGAGAAATGTTTCCTCTTTTTCCATGCTTGAGAATAATTCGTAACAAAATTAAATAATCTTTGAATGAAGAACAAGCTATCAAAGACTTACAGACCTAGGATTTTCTTTCTGGGAAAATCGGAAGCCACTAATATAATTTCTTACATGATTATAGGACTTTTAGGTTTTCTACTTCTTCATGAAACAGCTTAAGAATTTTTTTTCTATTTGTCTATTCATCTAAAATTTCTAATTTATTGGCATATAAAGCTCTTCAAATTATGTCAGTTATTGTTAAACTCATGTCTCTCTTTTCATTTCTAAAACAGGCATACTCTGGAGACACTGCAAGTTTGGTTCCAGACCACCACAGTGAAGTAACTATTGTAATATTCTAAGTCACAAATATTTGGGTTTCCCAGTGCATATAAAAGTTATGTTTACACCATACTGTAGTCTATTAAATGCACAATTGTATTGTCTAAAAAAAGTATGCACCTTAACTTAAAAATACTTCACTGCTAAAAAAATGCTGACCATCATCCTAGTACGTGATAGGAATCAATAATGTATTATTTTTTTAAGATTTTCTTCAGTTCAGTCACTCAGTCATGTCCGACTCTTTGAGACCCCATGAACCGCAGCACACCAGGCCTCTTTGTCCATCACCAACTCCCAAAGTCCACCCAAACCCATGTCCATTGAGTCAGTGATGCCATCCAATCATCTCACCCTCTGTCGTCCCCTTCTTCTCCTGCCCTCAATCTTTCCCAGCAACAGGGTCTTTCCAAATAGTCAGCTCTCTGCATCAGGTGGCCAAAGTATTGGAGTTTCAGCTTCAACATCAGTCCTTCCAATGAACACCCAGGACTGATCTCCCTTAGGATGGACTGGCTGGATCTCCTTGCAGTCCAAGTGACTCTCAAGAGTCTTCTCCAGCACCACAGTTCAAAAGCATCAATTCTTCAGCATTCAGCTTTCTTAACAGTCCAACTCTCACATCCATACATGACCACTGGAAAAACCATAGCCTTGACTAGATGGACCTTTGTTGGCAAAGTGATGTCTCTGCTTTTAAATATGCTGTCTAAGTTGGTCATAACTTTCCTTCCAAGGAGCAAGTGTCTTTTAATTTCATGGGTGCAGTCACCATCTGCAGTGATTTGGAGCCCCCAAAAAATAAAGTCTGACACTGTTTCCCCATCTATTTCCCACGAAGTGATGGGACTGGATGCCATGATCTTAGTTTTCTAAATGTTGAGCTTTAAGCCAACTTTTTCTCTCTCCTCTTTCACTTTCATCAAGAAGCCATTTAGTTCCTCTTCACTTTCTGCCATAAGGGTGGTGTCATCTGTATATCTGAGGTTATTGATATTTCTCCCAGCAATCTTGATTCCATCTGGTGCTTCTTCCAGCCCAGCGTTTCTCATGATGTACTCTGCATATAAGTTAAATAAGCAGGGTGACAATATACAGCCTTTAGCAAGTCATAATCATTCTGCTGGTGGAGGATTTGAAATATTGCAATTACCAAAATGTGACACAGAGACATGAAGTGAGCAAATGCTGTTGGAAAAAATGGCACCAATAGACTTGCTTGACACAGGCTGCCACAAACCTTCAATTTGTAAAAAATGCAGAATCTGTGAAGTGCAATAAAGCATGATAAAATAAGAAATGCCTGTATTGATTATATATGCCATTTGTTCTTGATAAAATTTACCAGAGTTGTTAATTTTATCAATATTTTCAAAGAAATAAATTGTAGCCTGTTTATTCATTCAATTGTTGTAAGAAATACTGAGAATCTAACATGTGGTAGGCATTTGAAATATATCTATAAACAGACAAAATTCCTTGTAATTATGTACTTATGAGCTTACATTCAAATGGGGAAAAACAAAAACAATAACCAAAAAATTTTAAATAATTAAAAAATCTGAATTATAGTTGATTTATAATATTAATACATTTCAGGTGTACAACATAGTGATTCACAATTTTGAAAGCTTATACACCACTGATAGTTACTATAAAATACAGGCTATATTCCCTGTACTGTACAATATATCACTGTAGTACAATAAACAAAATTATAAAATAATTTGTAAAATATCTTAGAGGATGAAAAGTGGTATGGAGGAAAGCAAGGTGACTCCAGACTGTAGGGGTCCCTCAAAAAAGACAAACTACAATTTTAAATGGAGTGTTTAGGGTGGGCCTCATGCAGAAGATAACATTTGAGTGAAGACTTGAAAGATACGAGATTATAAATCCTCCCTATTGCATGTTTTCTGTTTTATTAATTTTTATATTTGTCTTATTTCCTTCCTTCTCCTTACTTTGAGTTTTAGTCTTTTTCTTGCTTCTTGAAAAGAATGCTTAGTTTCATTAATTTTTCATCTTCTAAAGTATATAGGGTGTCTATTTCCCCCTAAGTACCTCTTTAGACACATTCACAAATTTTGAAATAATTTTATTATTGAGTTAAAATTATTTTATACTTCCACTATATTTTCTTGACCCATGTCAGAATTTTTTAAAATTCCTAGCATATTGTGTCTTTCTGTTTGTAACTTATTTGATTTTTAAGCTTAATTTCATTGAGGTTATAATATATGCTCTGAATTGTTTCAATTCTTTGAATTTTGAGAAGGTTTATGTCACAGAACACTGTCAGTTTTGGTTAAAAAAAATGTGTGCCTAAAATTCTCTAGTTATTGGCTGCAGTGTTATAAATGTCTCATTCACTAGATTTATTCATCATGTTGCTCTAATCTTCTAAATCCTTACTCTTTTTAAAATGCTTGTTCTATCAGTTAATTAAGAAAGCTTGCATTATGATTTTGAGCTTGTCTATTTCTCCTGATAGCTCTCTGAATTTGTGCATTGTATATTTCAAAGCTTTACAATTAGGTATATACGAATTTAAAATTATATTTTCTTGGCTAACCAAATTTTTATCATTATAAAATGACCCTCTTTAATTCTAGAAGTGTTTTTAGTCTTAAAGTCTATCATGTCTAATATTAATATACTGGCTTTTGTTTTTCTAGTATTTGCATAGCATGTCTTTTCCCATCACCTTACTTCCAACCTTTCTATATTTTTATTCTTCAGATAGTGTTTGTAAAAAGATTATGACTGGATTTAATTTTTCATCCTTTTGTATTCTTTCTTGGTATCTTCAATTGATTATTTCTTTGTTAGTGTACTACTCTCCCTCTACTAGTTTGGAAGTTACATATGTACTGTATATCATTGTATTGCCTATCTTAGAAAGTCAACCTATATATCATATATATATATATATATATATATATGTATGTATTTATTTATTTATCATACTACCAAACAGTACAAGGACTTTGGAACATCTTAAATAATCCTTCCCCAACCCAAATACTGTTGTCATATATATTTTAATAATAGTTTTACTGAGATAAACTTATATGCCATACAGTTTACCAACTTAAAGTATACAGTTTAATGGTTTTTGCCACATTCAGAGTTGTGCAACCACCACCATAATCAATTTTGGAACATATTCATCACTTCCCCCAAAGAAACCCCATACACATTCACAGCTCCCCAACACACACATTTCCTCACAACACCCCAGATCTATGATACCACCAGTTACTTTCTCTATATTTCATGTAACTGGAATCATACAATGTGTGGTCTTCTGTAATCAGCTTTATTCATTCAGAACAACATTTTCAAGCTTCTTCCATGCTACAACGTGTATCAGCATGTACCATAAAACTTCCGTGTTATGACTGAAAAATATTCCGTAGTATTACAAGATGGATATACAGATTTTGTTTATTTATCAATTGATGACTATTATGGGTTGTTTGTCATCATGTATTTCAGTTTTTTTTCTTTTAATTACATTTATTTAGCATATGTACACATAAAAGAGAAATCACCCTCTGTTCCCACCCAGCAGAAAACATGCACAAACCCAAGGTATACAATGAAGGGACAGGGCCCCAGCCCCAAGTTAGTGGTTGGGATGGTGCAATCCTGTGAGTCACAAGCCCTAGTCAGGAGACGGCTGGACTGAAGTGTTGGGCAGGCGGTACCCCTGCTGCAAGGGCTAAAATAAGCACGCATCATAGCCAAAGGTCTGTTTGATGCCCTCAAAGTAGTACCGCTGCCAGTCCTGCCTCGTCCTCTCCTCTGGGGCGGGGATGCCTCGGCCTTCCATGCACAGCTCAGTTTCTCCATTCTTATTGATGAAGGTCAAGGTGATGATGGCAAAGTGCCCTTCTGGCCAAGATTTAAACCTCCACTTCATTGCAATGTATTTCTCGGGGACCAGATCAGTGAATTCTCCAGAGACATTGCTGTCTACCAAGTGAAACTTGCCACCTTTGTCTGCTTCCAACATAGCAGGAGCATGGGTGAAGGCCTGAACGAGCTCTTGGGTGGTAAAAACTCTATAGAGCTCCTCTGGTGATGTCAGGAAGCTTTCTCTAAGGGTGATCTTACAAGTGGGGATTTTGACACCAACAGGACTGGCCTGGCTTTTTGAAGGAGCAGATTTAGCCTTGTGCTCCTCAGTTTTCAGTGCTGGCAGCCTGGCTGGGTCTACTGACTCTCCATTCATTGTAGGCAAGATCATACCCTGCGTGAACTCTGTTTTGAGGGTGTTGATGTAAATTCCCATTGCTTCTCTTAGAAGTTTCACCCCTTCTTCCTTCATTAAGGCCACAAGATTTGTGTCAGGCTCATCTTTGGCAAGGCTCACACTAATCTCCACTTCATCCATGCTGTTTTCATCAGACAAATTGGGGATCTCCACATGGCCCTTGTACTGCACTCCAGCTTAGAAGTACCTGTCCAGTTTAGTTTGACGCTCCACTCATAAAAGAAGATAAGTTTGCCTTTGCGATTGTTAACAGATGCCTCTCCATTAAGCTTCTGTCACCTCACACTTGCCTTCCTCATTTTGAATACGCACAGCCAGGAACAGTGTTTTCAGCTTATCTGTGAACCAGTTTGAAGCATCCCTCTCTCTCCAATGCCAGTTGTTGATGTTTGTTGATGTTGGTGGCATCCGCCTGCTCCTCCACGATCCAGCGTGGGTCGCCCTCACCCCACTTGGCCATCAGCTCTCCTATCACGCCGCCACCAGCTCCCGAGCAGCCACAGCCACAGCCACAGCCACAGCCTCAGGACAGCCTGGTTGCAGCCGCCCGGCAGCGCCTTCGCTTCCGTCTGTTCTAAGGATTTCTTCACACTCCTTCGAGCTATGCCCTGAAAGGCCCAAAAGGTGACCATTCCTCACCCATAGAGACACACAGGACATGTTTCATAATTTCCCTAAACCCTTTATCCTTTCAGTTTATTTTTTAAATCCACGTGTCATTATTAGGATTACTGTTTTATACGTTACATATATAATCTGGTTTACAGGTGGAAAACACAATTTTTGCTTGAGAAAATGCTTTTTATTTTGGCCTCACTGCTCTGTGACTTTCAGGATCTTAGTTCTTCCCCAACCAGGGATCGAACCCAAGCCCATGATGGTGAAAGCAGAGCGTCCTAACTACTGGACTATCAGGGAATTCCCTGAGAAAACATTTTTATTTCACCTTTGTTTTGAAAGGTGATACAGAATTCTAACTTGTCAGTTATTTACTTTAAGCACATTGAAGACATCACTCCACTTTTTTTGGCTTCCATTGTGGCTGTTAAGACCAGAAATTCAAGATTTAACTTCTACAAAAAAAAATTGGCTTAAAACTCAACATTCAGAAAACTAAGATATACGTTACATATATAATCTGGTTTACAGGTGGAAAACACAATTTTTGCTTGAGAAAATGCTTTTTATTTTGGCCTCACTGCTCTGTGACTTTCAGGATCTTAGTTCTTCCCCAACCAGGGATCGAACCCAAGCCCATGATGGTGAAAGCAGAGCGTCCTAACTACTGGACTATCAGGGAATTCCCTGAGAAAACATTTTTATTTCACCTTTGTTTTGAAAGGTGATACAGAATTCTAACTTGTCAGTTATTTACTTTAAGCACATTGAAGACATCACTCCACTTTTTTTGGCTTCCATTGTGGCTGTTAAGACCAGAAATTCAAGATTTAACTTCTACAAAAAAAAATTGGCTTAAAACTCAACATTCAGAAAACTAAGATCATGGCATCTGGTCCCATCACTTTATGCCAAATAGATGGGCAAACAGTGGAAACAGTGACAGATTTTTTTTTTTGGCCTCCAAAATCACTGTAGATGGTGACTGCAGCCATGAAATTAAAAGACACTTGCTCCTTGGAAGGAAAGTTATGACCAACCTAGACAGCATATTAAAAAGCAGAGACATTACTTTGCCAACAAAAGTTTGTCTAGTCAAAGCTATGATTTTTTTTTCAGTAGTCATGTATGGATGTGAGAGTTGGGCTATTAAGAAAGCTGAGTGCAGAAGAATTGATGCTTTTGAACTGTGGCGTTGGAGAAGACTCTTGAGAGTCCCTTGGACTGCAAGGAGATCCAGCTAGCCCATCCTAAAGGAGATCAGTCCTGAATATCCATTGCAAGGACTGATGCTGAAGCTGAAACTCCAACACTTTTGCCACCTGATGCGAAGAACTGACTCATTTGAAAAAACCCTAATGCTGGGAAAGATTGAAAGCAAGAGAAGGTGATGACAGAGGATGAGATGGTTGGATGGCATCACCGATGCAATGGACATGAGTTTGAGTAGGTTCCGGGAGTTGGTGATAGACAGGGAGGCCTGGCGTGCCGCAGTCCATGGGGTTGAAAAGAGTTGGACATGACTGAATGACTGAACTGAACTGCAAATGCTCTCATGAAAAAGAGTTTTAGTGCTTCTTTGGTTCCTACCTTAATTTAGGTTTTTGCCTGATAATTTCTTACTATCTTATCAGCTCTTAGGTGCTTTTAAGATGATAGTTTTGATCTATACATATATATTTTAGGTGAAGTCGGGTGAAGTCGCTCAGTCGTGTCCGACTCTTTGCAACCCCGTGGACTGTAGCCCACCAGGCTCCTCAGTCCATGGGATTTTCCAGGCAAGAGTACTGGAGTGGGTTGCCATTTCCTTCTCCAGAGGATCTAGTCAGCATTATTTATTGTTTGCAGCAGAAAGGTTGATCTAAAATGTCTTAAGGCCAGTATGACTGGAAATGGGAAAGTCAAAATAATATTTCTGAAAAAAATTTATCTTGCCACTTGTTTTGATTTTAAATTGATCAAAATTGTAAATTAAAACTGTAGATTTTGCTCTTTCAGAGTATTAAAGTAGGGCTATTTCTCTAATTAACAAAACCCAGCCTTCAAAGTTAAACCAACTGGCCATATCATACTTACTTTATATCAGAGACAGTTTGACTTCATGTTTCTCTACAAATAAATGTGTTAATATGCATCATCATGATAAGCTCTTTTTTTATTATAAGCCAGGTATGAGTCAATTCCATTTCCTCACACGTTGTTTTAAAAGATGCAATTATTTAATGTCTTGGACTTAACACCATTTATATTTTAGGGTCAACACTGAATGTTCGCTAGAAGTTAGGACTCAAATTTTAAGCAACCAAGGCCTCTTTGTGAATATGGTGCTCCTAAGTTAAAATAGGATATACATAGAGAAATGAGTGATAGGGTCCCCTTTTAACTCATTCTTCATACTTTCATGCCTAGAGGTACTTGGGTATCAGTCTCAAAGTATTCAAGTAAAATCAATTCAAATTAAAGTATTTGGAGTTCATCTGTACATTCATTAATCTATAAGGGAATTTTTCCTTATAATCTAATCAACGTCTTCTGCTACTTCATGAAGTACAACAGTTTCTGAAGAAAACATATTGATGTAAAAGCAGTGATGGGTCTTTTAACAGTGCACCAGGAGTTAAAACCTTTATGATAGTCTTATACAATTTCCTAGTTTTTGCAATGAATAACACTAATTTAAATTATATGAAGTTTCAAAGGCAACTTTAAGGTCTATGTAAAAATATTAAGCTAATTTATATTTTTACTGATACTTTTCATTTTTCTTCATTAAAAAATTAATATCACTTTTCAAGCTTGAATATTTTATCAATAAATTACACTGTGAGAGGATTTTTTTTGCATCATCATTTGACAATAAAAAGCAATGCCACTAAAGAAAAATTAATACCAGCTCCACCACTCAACACTACAATATATAGGACATTCAGAATATTTCAATATTTCAAAGGCCACATTTCACCACTTACTTGTAAGACAGATAAAAACAAGAAGTTTTAGTGCCTTCATTAAACAATGTTTTGCCAATATCAGTATTTTGAACTGTCCTATAGTTTCACAGTCAAGGATCTAGGGCAATGAAGCATGTAAGACTTAGAATGGATGAGACACATGCCTTTGTTCTATAAAGCAAAGGAGAGATGCAATGGCAAAAGGACAGGACTTAAAGACAGTAGATTTTTTTTTTTTTCCAAGAAAGAGTTCACGTTGGTGTAAAGACTTCAGACCTACACTGATGCAGCAGCCTCCTAACTGGAACTCCTACTCCTACTCTTGCTTCCTTACAGTGAATTTTCCAGTAACCATTTAAAGATAAAAATCAGATCATGTCACTCTTCTGTGTACAACTCTCCCACACTCAGAATAAAATCCAGGCATTTCACCATAGCCTACGTGTCTATGAATTGGCTCCTACTTCTCTCCCCCAATCCTTCTGCCTACCCCTCCACCCTCACCATCCTCCACTTCATGCTTTATGTTTAATTTTCATTTTGCTCACTTAGATTCTAACCACCAAGGTCAGTCCCAACTATGGGTCTTTGCAATAACCGTTTCTTCTGCCTAGAATGTCACTTCAATCAGGTCTCTTCTCAAACTTTAGTACTTTACTCACCCTATACAAAATAGCATCACCATTACACCCTACCCTACATTTCTCCTTTCTTGGTTTCTGTACCTTCCAAGCAATCTAAAATTATACTTTTCTCTTCACCTCCCCTCCCCAGACAGAATGCAAGCATCATGAAATTAAATCGCTCTCTTCGGGGATATCTGCACCTTCATGTGACATAGTGTCGTTCACAAGTCAAGACTGAAAACAGCCTCAGTGCTGTCAATCTGCAGATGAAGGGATAAAGAAAATGTGATGTGTGATGTGTGCGTATGTATGTGTGTGTTCTCAACACATGTGTACTCATACAAAGTCGTAATTATGTGAAGTGATGGATGTATTAAGTAATCTTATATTGGTAATCGTTTCATAATATTTACATACATATGTCAAATCATTACATTCTAACTTTGAAATTTACATGATGTTATATGTCAATTATATCTTAATAAAGCTTGGGAAAAAAGAATGTAAGTTTGAAGAGGACAGGAACCCTTGTCCTGCTGCTGTACTCTTAACTACCTAGAACACTGCAAAATCAATGAAGCAACTATTTTTTCATATGTTTGCAAGGTCTTATATACAAGAGTCTTCATTTCTACCTTGTATCTGGTAGCAAAAAATAGGAACAATATAAAAATCAGAGACATACTTCCGTGAAATGTGATACAGCTGTGAAAAGAAGCAATCTCAATGTGCTGAAACAAAAAAAGGTCCCCAAGATATATTTACTTCATAGAATCTATGACACCATCGAATGTAAGATGTACCTTTAAATTATTATAAATTATTTTAAACTGGTATAAATTATTATACCAAAAAAGAAAATAGATTACATTCCCAAGATAGAAATATAAAAGAAGATGCCTGTATACAGCTGGATATTAGGTAAATGAACCCATGATACAGAAAGACATAGCAAGGAAACTTGCATCTATCAATCCTGAAAATGAATAGAAATAATGAAAAAAAGTCCCTCAAAATTTAAACCACAAGCCAGATCATGAGTCTGACTCATACCATTAGTGTGGTCCAAAAACCCTCAAGAAGAGAATTTAAAGTAGTACTGGGTTGGTAGTAAGCCCATGTGACTGACAGAAGCAAACATCTCTGGAGGAAAAAGATGTCAACTCAGGACTACAATGATTGGAAGCTATTAGCAACCATAAGATATATCTCAATTTCAGTCATGTTAAAATGTAAAATGTAAAAAGATGAGTATCCTAGAATTAATAAAATATGACATTAAGTGAAAACTTTTCAGATTTAAAACAATGCCTCTAAGATTTTACTATCTAAAGCCAAAAATGAAATGTCCACACAAACTAATAAACTACTATAAACCCACATATAAATGATTGTAGTCCTCCAGAATACTCCCCATAAGAATGTGTTTTATACACCAATATAGTATACTAATGCTTATATAGGAATTTAGAAAGATGGTAATGATAACCCTGTATGCGAGACAGCAAAAGACACACAGATGTATAGAACAGTCTTTTGGACTCTGTGGGAGAGGGAGAGGGTGGGATGATTTGGGAGAATGGCATTGAAACATGTATAATATCATGTAAGAAACGAATCGCCAGTCTAGGTTCAATGCATGATACAGGATCCTTGGGGCTGGTGCACTGGGATGACCCAGAGGGATGGTACGGGGAGGGAGGTGGGAGGAGGGTTCAGGATGGGGAACACATGTACACCCGTGGCAGATTCATGTTGATGTATGGAAAAACCAATACAATATTGTAAAGTAATTAGCCTCCAATTAAAATAAATAAATTTAAATTAAAAAAAAAAAGAATGGGTTTTATAAATGTTGCTCAGTTATAGTCACAGTCCCTAACACAGTATCAGGTTGGCAGTGGGTTCAAGTGACTGAGAAAAGCAAAAACCGATGGCACTCAACAGTATTTTTAAAAAAAATGTTTAACTGTATAAATACCAAAGACACATTTATATAAGCATTTCTTCTTAAAATAATCATAGGCCCAAGTGTTTTTAAGTAATGGTAGGGTAAATGGGGTATTATATATTTATTCAACAAATATTCAGTGAATTTCTACTATGTGCCAGACTAAACACTATGGATCCAAAAATAAGTAAAACATGTTCTTGACCTTGAGCAGCTCACAATGAAAAATTATTACAATAAAACGACAGGTATTATAATTGAGGTATGTATGAATTCACGTGCTATCAGAACATAGTACAATTGATTTCATGAGAAAATGATACAAATTAACAGAGTGGTGACTCTTCAGATATGACTTAAATCTGGCATTCCAAATTGAAATCCCATTGGGACCAGAGAGGTAAATAATGAAAGAGATTTGGTCACAGTCTGGACTACAGCAAAAGGGGAAGCATTTCCAAAAAGGGGTAGCTGTCACTTGTCTAGCCATTGTTCTCTTATGGGAACAGTGTTATCAGGTTGCCAATATTTTAGAATAGAAATAACATTTTGCATGATAATCCTTTGGCAACTGATTAAAAAAAGAACTTTTAGGTTAAATGAACTATGTATATGTTTGCCAGTAAGAGACTATAATCTCTGCTTTAAAGTATAAATCTACTCAGTGAAGAGAGAAAAAGTTACTTGAGACATCCTTTAAGGAAGGGAAATTTTAACAAAGCACAAAAAAGTTCAGTACATGTTACTATGCAACCCATTTAGAAACATATTATCTTAGGGTTCACTTTTAAGTCACAGAAGGTTTTGGACCTACATTTTTATGGGCTTATCTGAAATGACGAAAAAGCTTCTTAATTCAAAATTTTCTAGAGCACAAACAATAAAATACTTTCAATCTAGACACAAGTAAAAATTAAAGGCTATCTTAAAAAAAAGTCTTTGTGAAATTAGAACCATTTTTCTACATCAAATTTGAGATATGTCCTGTTATTGTAAAGGATTATTCAATGATTTAAATAGCATTAATGTCCAAAAATTAAGCTTAGTATAAACTCTATAAACTATAATACAACTATCAGAAAATGTTTTAAAAATTCGATTTGTACAATGTCAGCTCTTTAAAACTATTTTGAGAAATAATTTCTACCTACCTTTTTTGCTTTGGGAGCCTAAAAGTTGGAAAAACAAAAGAATTGATAAATTTAAAAAATAATTCATACATTTTAAACAAAAATATCATGATTACCTAACATGTTAAAATTAAGAGAAGCTAGGTAAAAAAGACAAGGGAATTTTCTGTACCCTCTTTGCAGATTCTCTTTAAATCTAAAATTATCTCAAAAGGTTTTTTTAGGAAAGAATTCAGACAGAACTACAAGTCTAGAAAACACTATGATAGTTCACCCACTGAAGCATCTTTTGTAAGTAAATTTTACACTTTCTTATGACAATCAATGATCCGTGTTTAATGAAATATCTGATTATGAAACAGAATATCAGTCAAGAAGGCACTGATTTAAAGGTTTCTAAAGAACAAGCAATAGTTGACTAAGTATGGTATTAACGTCAAGCCTAAAAGTGTGGGAATGATTTCACATCACAGAGAAATAGTCCATTCTATCAAGTTAGATTGCTGATTTTATAGAAAAAAAAGAATCAGTAATTTAAAGCAGGCAAAGCTATGGCAAAGTGATTCTATTCAGCAATGTGTCCTAAAGCAGAGGTATGCTTTTTTAGATCTTAGAAAGTACAGTATTTCAATAAATATTTACAAGTATTTTTTAGTAACACTACTTGTAATTTCCTGATTTGGCCCTTGTGTTCACTAGATTTCTGGTAAGGAATTCGTAGGGAATCATGTGACTGTAAGATGATATACTTTCTACATTTGAAGACTAGTACAAGAGAAGTTATTGGTTCAAGCCATAAGGTTATCACTATATAAATGTTAAAACTGACATCAAACAGTAGATTATATGTTTTTGTAAAGTGCATATATCTCACTAATTCACTCAACAGGTATTTATTAATGATTTACACACAAAGTTCTCTGAGATACTAGAGATGACATAAATAAGAATGGTGACTTGACTCTCACAACTTTTACAAAGGTGTTTTATTTTTACCATACTTGCTATCATTAATAGTTAACATACTTCCACCTTGAAATAAATTCTATACAGCAGAATATGTAAACAGCAATGGCCCTGTTTCCAAGAAGCCACATTTTAAAGGTGGGCAAACTGTCATCTCTCATTAATGCTTTTAATGTGAGGCAGGTTTGGGATGAGTACATATAATCAAGTGAAAGTGAAAGTCGCTCAGTCGTGTCCGACTCTTTGCAACCCCATGGACTATACAGTCCATAGAATTCTCCAGGGAAAGGTAACCTTTCCCTTCTCCAGGGGATTTTCCCAACCCTGAAATCGAACCCAGGTCTCCCGCATTGCAGGTAGACTCTTTACCAGCTGAGCCACAAGGGAAGCCCAAGAGTACTGGAGTGGATAGCCTATCCCTTTGCCAGTGGATTTTCCCAACCCAGGAATCAAACCAGGGTCTCCTGCATTGCAGGTAGATCTTTACCAGCTGAGCTATCAGGGAAGCCACATATACTCATTCTTCCTGCAAATCATAAGAGCATCAAGTAGTAGAGTAGTTCTCAGCATAAGCATCACCTGGGATGCCTGTTAAAAATGCATATTCCTGGGCTAAAAGTGTACACACTCACTTCTCTCTCCCTATTGTAAATCAGTTCATGGTATGGCTTGAATTGTGTTCCCTCAAAATTCATACATTGAAGTCCCATCTTCCAGTGTCTCCAAGTGTTTCCTTGTTTGGAAAGAGGGTCTTTGTCGATGTAATTAAATTAAGATGAGGTCATACTGGAATAGGCTGGACCTCTGATTCAATAAGACTGGAAACCTTGTAAAAAGGGGGAAATGTGGACACAGACACACACACAGAACACCAAAGAATGGGATAATGCTGCCAAAAGACAAAAAGTAGCAGAAGCTAGCACCGGCAGGGTGAGAACAGCCTTGCTGCTGCTGCTGCTAAGTCGCTTCAGTCGTGTCCAACTCTGTGTGACCCCATAGAAAGCAGCCCACCAGGCTCCCCTGTCCCTGGGATTCTCCAGGCAAGAACACTTGAGGGGGTTGCCATTTCCTTCTCCAATGCAGGAAAATGAAAAGTGAAAGGGAAGTCGCTCAGTCGTGTCCGACTCTTCGCACCCCCACGGGCTCCAGCCCACCAGGCTCCTCCGTCAATGGGAGTTTCCAGGCGAGAGTACTGGAGTGGGATGCCATCACCTTCTCAGGAGAACAGCCTTGACAACACCTTAATCTAAGACTTCTAGACTCTGAAACTATGAAACAATAAATTTCTATTGGTGAAGCCAGTTAGTCTGTGGTATGTTGTTACTTGGCAGTCTTAAGAAACTAATACTTAGATCTGGAGTCCAGTCTGTTCCTGGAAGCTGCATTTGAACTGGTATTCAAGGCTTGCGTGTGTGCTAAGCCGCTTCAGTAGTGTCCAGCTCTTATAACACCATAGGCTATAACCCGCCAGACCTCTCTGTCCATGGGATTCTCCAGGCAGGATACTGAAGTGGGTTTCCATGCCCTCCTCCAAGGGATCTTTCCCACCCAGGAATGGAACCTGTGGTTCTTATGTCTCCTGAATTGGCAGGCAAGTTCTTTACCACTAGAGCCACCTGGCAAGTCCATTCCCGGCTTAATCCAATTTTCCAGAAACCACATTTTGACAGACTGCCAAAGGGATCTAAAAACAAGAAACTTGTGTACTGGTTGGAAAATAATAAATAGGCGCCTATTGTTTCCTTAAGTTATCAGCAGCTTTAAGTCAGTTTAAAATCCATTTACTTTCTGTTCTCCCTGACAAAAACACTCTCCACACCCTGTTTCTTCTCATTACTTCTGGTAAATTCATCATACTTTAAAACACAACTTGAAGAGCACTGCTCTGCTCTTCCTGTCCCCCTTTCCTTTCCCGCCCTAATTTTAACATTCCCATCTTTGTGTTACTCCATCGTAGTCACTTCAATGATTATAGTTATAAAACTGTATTGTAATTAATTTGCTAAGTCTGTCTTCCATACCAGGGAGAGATTGTAATTATCACCTTTGTGTGCTTTGTTTCAGTCTAGTGCCAAGCACAAAGAGTATGCTCCATATCTTCCCTTAATTAATGAATTAAATAATTAACTAATTAGGCCTTCCACTTTCATCTGGTTTTAATCACTGAAGAAGATGGAAATCACGTTTAAGAAAATGGGAAACGAGAACATGTTATAGCTAAGTGTTGGTCTGTGTTCCTGGAGAAGACATGACAGCTGAAGAGTGCAGAAAAACAAAACAAAAAGCTTTATCATACTTAAACACCTGGCAGGCTGCATACTCTGAATCACAGAACAATTCAAATTTCCATAAAAGACCCCATAAAATAACTTTTGAAAGCAGAGTAAACTGCAGCAACTTTCAATTAATTGCTGAGGCGGCAAAAAAAAAAACAAAAAACTATGCATTTCCACCAAGCTGCAATTTAAAAAAAAAAGGCAATTTCACAGGAATATCTATCACTACTAGGAGTAACTAAAATGAGAGAATATTTGCATTTAGCAGCAGCTGGAGATTAAAACATCATCTTATCTGATTAAAACACCACAAACTGGCCATTCCCCGTTTGCAGAAACAGGTCTGGACTCTCTCTCCGGTCCATCAGACCCCGAATGGAAGGCCATACTTCAGGAGAGGTCCATCCTCCCTAAGGATATAGGGTCTTTCCTAAACCGACTCGCTCTCCTCTAATAAAATATGACAGGCCTTTGCCACATCATTTAACACGGCGCTGGAGCATCAGTGATCACCCCTTGACCCTGCTCCCCTACGTTCCCTGCTCACCATGTTGAGGCATACACGACCTTGGTAGTCGGCCAAGTGTGATCTCTGGGTTGTGTGGACAAACGCTCCCGCGTTGTCAGGACGACAAGCCCCGCCCACTGGCGCCCCAGGGCCGCTGCGAAGAGCCCGGCGTCTGAGTTCGCGCAGTCGCGCTGGGGCTTTTCCGGACGGCGCCCTACCCACTTCCCTGACAGGTTGCTCCGCCCCACTACAGCCTGCCGCCTGCCTTGGTCGACAGCCTCCGGCGTTGGAGCTGAGGGTTGCGTTTACGGCTGCGGCGTGCCGGAAAGTGCGTGAGTGCCGCGCCGGGGCGTCTTATTTTGTTTTCCGGATGCTTGAATCTGGAGGCGGTGTCCTCTGGAAGAGGATCAGCAGGCGTAGGAAAAGGGCATGTGTGCGTCTTCCGACGTTGACGGCCCCTCTCCCTGTTTCCCTAGATTTGCTGGGGCGAATCTTTCTTTGCGGATTTCGAGAAGGAAAGGGGCCGCCGACTACGCGACTGGGTCAAGTGGCTGACACCGAGTCGGCTTAGACCAGCGTGGGGCCGGGCTCAATTGGCAGTTTAGAAAAAGAGGTAACTAAATTGACTCCCAGAGGGTTGTTTATCTTTAAATGACCTTCAGATTCTTCTCCTTGCACCTGGTTGTTTATTTCCTGAGCCATCAAGGTATATGCTGTTTTTTGGGTTTGTTTTTTAAGAGGCGCTCTAAGCAAGAACTGGAACAATTTGAAGCAGTTCCTGGGTAACAGTCCTTAACTGGTGGAGGTCTCAGAGACCCAACAAGACGCGCTAAATTCTGTGCCCAGAGTCAAGGTCACAGTGTACTAACCTGTAGCACAACCCTTCCAATGTCGGTCTAGCAACATGAAGAAACCCTGGCAGCTTAGACCAACAGGAAAACTAGAAGAAATTAAGAGACTGACAAATTAACCTTCCAAAGCGTATCTGAATTCCGTATGAATTTAGATCTAAACCCCGTTTAGGCTTAAACCCCATTTTAGCCTGACAAGACATGAAATGCTTTAAAATTTTTGCCGCCATTTGTCATCTCTGATTGTAATATTATAATGCGCTTTCTCTTGCAATTTCATTGACCAAAGGTATTATTAAATAAGTATTTCTGACTGAGCTAGTCGTTATAGGTTAAAGTGTTATTCTTCCCACAGAAATCCAGATTGTGTCATAGCTATGACATTTCACCTTCACATCCCTGGTAGCAAGATTAAAAACGTCTTAATGTCGACTTGATATAGAGTTGAGAAGCTGGTATAGAACTAAGCTTTTACGTTTTTCAGTCAAACTACTAATGTTTATGATTGCAGAACTTCAGTCACCTCTGATGAGAGTAAGGAAGTAAGGAAGTGTGAATGGTAATCACAAATAATTTTGATATCGTGGGATTTCAGGGGAGAGACTTGCTCAAGCTCTCCTTCCACCAAATTCCCCCCAAGGAGAGGATTTGCTATGGATGTGTTAGAACATGCTGGACTGTATTCCAGGGTACTGCTCTGCTATGAGATTATACCGGTGGGCTTATTTAGTTCTCTACTAGTCTTACAACCTGCAAGAATAAGAAGGCCCATTTCCTCTGTTCACTTTTACCTCCAGACAGGTGCAGTTCCTACCCGCTATGAACATTTTTTTGCGACCTGCCTCTCGGATTACATGTCCTTTGGTGCTGGCAAGTGTGTTGGGATAAATTTTAGTGTGAAGCTTTTTAGGCTTAACCTCTTTGGGGAAATGTGTCCATCTGTTTGAGTCAAATGTGAACTTCATGGGGAAGAGTGATCAGGAATAGCTTTGGGCACCATGATGATGTTGTTTAGTCACTAAGTCATGTCTTACTCTTCCGCAACCCCATGGACTGTAGCCCCCCACACGCCTTTGTCCCTAGGATTTCCCAGACGAGAATACTGAAGTTGGTTACCATTGCCTTCTCACTTAACCTGATACTGGAGTTGGTTAAGTCTTGGCCCACAAGTCACTGGAAAAGAGCTATCAATGTGGATTGTATGCCCACCCCCATCCACGTTTCTTAGAATGATAGGGAATTTCTCACAGTCCCTAACTCTCATTTGGCTCTTTATAAAACCAGTAACTTCCATGACTTTATGCAGGGTTAAGGAGCAGCCCCAGGTCCCTGCTGCATTTAAATTGTTCACCAGTTCGCCGGAGGAAACCTGTTTCTCCTAAAGGCTAAAGTAAACTTAAATGCCTGAAGGTTAGTATGCAGTAATAAAACATTTCCTTAACTCATAAAAATTAACATATCAAGGAATGGGACAAATTTATCTTGGTCACAGCAGCTACTTTTTTGCCTGGCAGGTCCTTTTTTATGCATAATTTGTTTTAAAAAAAAAACCAGCTAAAGACAGTTTAAGCCACATTTATAAAAGCTTTTACAAATTATGAATTAAATAGAGCTATGCTCTTTGCCAGGAATTAAACAGGCTGTAATTTCTGATTTGAAATTACATCTAATGTAGATTTAATTTACAATTATTTTAAAAGCACATGGTTCTTCCTTAAGTGTCATTTTCAGTTAAGATTAAAACACACAAAAAATGGCTCTCAGAAAAAAGGTTTTAAAAATGGAATTAGTTGTTGCTGTACCCGGTTAAATAGACTCATCTAATTTCACTCCTGAAAGCACTAAATCTTCAGTAAACCATTTAAAAAATAAATTAGACTAAGAGAGGAGGAGATGACAACAGTAAAACTTTGGAAGCTGCAAGACAGAGGACTGTCACCTAGCACACTCGCAAAGCCAATTTACACTGCGTGATTCTCAAAAAAGCCCCGCAACAGGGCCACTGGAGTTGGAAATGAAGATTGAAGTAAATCAGGATGAAGTGAAAGCTATTTGAGAAACACCTCTAATTGCATGCCTCACTCTCAGAAGACTAGAGGTTTATTTCTGGACAGAATCAATAATCTATGGTGTGGGGGTGTCCCCAGTGCGAATCACACTGGGAGCAGGTTAGGTGCATTTGAGTATACATGATGCTGAATGCAAGGCCCAGAGTCGTTTTCCACTTCTTAATAAATCCTCAGAAGATTGGAAGACTCTCTAACTGGGGAATCTGACCAGCCCAGGAGAAACAGACTAAGATTACAACATCAGAGGTTCCCCAATAAAGGGCCCAATTAGATCACCTTCAGTGAAGCCCTGGAGAAGGCAATGGCACCCCACTCCAGTACTCTTGCTTGGAAAATCCCATGGATGGAGGAGCCTGGTGGGCTGCAGTCCATGGGGTTGCTAAAAGTTGGACATGGCTGAGTGATTTCACTTTCACTTTCATGCATTGGAGAAGGAAATAGCAACCCACTCCAGTGTTCTTGCCTGGAGAATCCCAGGGACAGGGGAGCCTGGTGGGCTGCTGTCTGTGGGGTCGCACAGAGTTGGACACGACTGAAGCAACTTAGCAGCAGCAGTAGCAGTGACGCCCCAGTCTCTAAGCTGCAACCTCTAAGCAGATCTTCTAAAGGGTTTTTTTTTTTTTTGAAAAAGGACTACCATTTATGTAGGAAAGTTCAAGTGATAACAGACAAAAGCAGGAAAATAGCACTTTGGAGGAAAATAAAGTTAATATTAATGAACTCTGATGTTCTGATACATTGTATACTTGTCACTGTGAACTCATAAATCACTAGTAAATAGGGGATGCAAGACAATTATTAACATGTAAACAGTGTTGGCTCCTATATATTTTTTTCCTTAAGCAAGAAAAGCCACAGAAGCAGATCTATAAACCTCAGCAAGTAAAGGTCTTCACTTAGTTGCTATACGGCAGCAGAAGCCTTTCAAGTATTTTTGAAAAAAAAAAAAAAAAGGTAGGGCTTCCTCCCCAGAGAGGTATACAACTGTTGACCTGGTTACAGGTTGAATCCGCTACTGACCAGCCTTGTGGTTTAGATGTCTACTTTCACGTGCACTTCAGTATCTCCCAGCCCTACTCTTAGCATTCTGCCAGCATGTCTACACTACTTTTAAACAGTTTTACTAGCAGGTAATTGACATACAAAAGCTACACTTACTACGTATAAATACAATTTGATAAATTTGACTCATACCTACACCTATGAAACCTCACCACAATCATGATAAAATCATCATTCCCAGGGATTTCCTCCTGTCTCTTGTGATCCCTTCCTGGTCTCCAGCCCTCTACTTCTACTCATAAACTTCATCTATCTCTGTGGTATCCTCCAGCAATGCTGAGAGCAATCTGAGTGGCTCATATCAGCTCTCCAGGTACCAATTTATGTTTTTTTTAAATTGGTGCTCTGTTTACAACTGCAGAGGATTTGAATGGTGTGTCTCAAACTTCTCCCCCAACCCCCACCCCCATAAGCTCTGTTACTTTTAATGTTTTTGCAAGATGAAAGGTTTTTCTGGATGACATATACGTATGTCTCACAGTACCTCCCACAAAATGCTAACTTCAAAGGAAAAAAAGTAACTGTGGAGAGTCCTGACAAATACCACCTTAACCAAGTGATCAAAACTAACCTCAGCCATAATGGAACAGACTAGAATTGTGTCCACATGATAGAATGCAATAAAGCATGTCTAATGTTTGTGCCCAAACTATGTAAGCTGAACCTAGCCATAAATTAACATCAAAACAAGACATACTTCTACAAAATTAATGGCCTGTGATCCTCACAGATGTCAAGTTTATGAAAATCAAGGAAACTCAAAGGAATTTTTTCAGATTGAAGGCTAGAGACATGGAAATTAAATGCAATGCGTAATCAGTGTAGATTGGATTCTTTTGCTACAAAGGGCAAAACTCGGGGTTGTGGATCAATGGTAGTAATATAGCAGTGCTTGTTAATTTCCTGATTCTGATGGTGGTTTTGTGCTGTAAGAAAACGTCCTTGTTCATTGAAAGTACCTCAAACTGTTGTCCAGTATGGTAGCAACTAAGCCACTGGTACTTATAAACATGCCTGGCATAGCACTTCTTAAAATATTTTGGATAAAAGTGATACATTATTAAAATAATTTCAGCTTTTTTTTAAATAAGGACTATCAAAAGTAAAATTACATGGGTGGCCTGCACTGTATTTCTTTTGGATGGCACTGCAAAGTATTCAGGCTGATTTGGTATCATGTTAGCAACTTATCCTCAAATAGTTCAGGGAAAAAAGTTATTAGTACTGAGTTGCAGCTTTTCTGAAAGATTGAATGAAATTATTTTAAAATAAAAATTTGTTCATGAGGGATTAAAAAAGGTATGTTATTTTAAATTAATGGGCAAATGGGCATTATGAAATTTTAAGGTTATAAATGGCGTTGACATTCATTTGGGGCCTATCACAAACTAAATGTTTATAATGTACGAATTTTACGAGTTAACCCCACAACCATCACAAGTATTGGGAATTATTTTCTGTTTAGGCTGTGATGGTGCCCCTCGCTAGCAGCACAAAGTACACATGAGGATTAAGCTTGTCTCTCCCACTGGATGTTGCCTGCCCCTCATGTACCCCCTTTATGGGTTGTTCACTTGGTCTCTTCATCACTGATCCTCCTGCACATTTGCCATTAGCTGTGACCCTGCCTGACTGTCACACCTGTTTGTCCTACTCTTTAGCCTTTCTTAGGAGGGCACCCTTGATTTGGTCAGGCCTCTTTCCAATGTCCTGCAAACAGTTTGAGCCTTGCCTTGAAAGCAGGGCAGACAGCTCCCCCTGACAAGAAAAGAGGCTCGGAAAGATTAAGCAACCTGTACAACACTCAGCTGGGATTCCAAATCTACTGCTAATTCATTCCGCTCTATAAGAGGAGGTCCACCTGCTTATTTAGCTATGATGATTTGCTTTCCTAACTGTTCTGTTTTCTTCATAGAGCTTACCACAATTCATAGTGATCTTTTATGTCCCTCAGGAGAGGCTAATTCTGTGATAGCAGCTATCTTACCTGCCACATTCACAGCTGCATCTCACTGCCTGGAACATAACAGTTGCACAACTCAACTTTTATTGAATGGCAAAAAAAAGGGACCAGTTTACCAGTGGGTAAATCTTTTTCAAGACTACAGTGCAGTTATTTGTAAAAATTTTTCTTTTTCTTTAGGTATATTACATATAAAAGTGGATATTTTCCGTGATAAATGAAAATGGCCAATTCTTTAAGAGGAGAAGTATTGAATCTTTATAAGAATGTAAGTACGTACGTTGCCAGTTTCGTAAATGTTATATGACATAGATTGTTTAGAAATATATAATCTTTCTTTTTTAAGCTGCTGTATCTTGGACGAGACTATCCAAAAGGAGCAGACTATTTCAAAAGACGTCTGAAGAATGTTTTCCTTAAAAACAAAGATGTGAAGGACCCAGAGAAGATCAAAGAACTTATTGAACGGGGCAAATTTGTAATGAAAGAACTAGAAGCATTATACTTCCTTAGGAAATACAGAGCTATGAAACAACGCTATTATTCAGATACCAACAAAACTAAATGATCAGTATTACTATCATTTGACTGAAGATCAGTGCCAGCTGTTTATATACCAACTATGACAAAAATAAAGTGTCAAGATACACATTGATACACAAGATATACAGATCAAAAATACCTGAGCCGCCTTACTGAACTAAAACAGGTTTCAACTTCTGTTGTTTTATCAGCAACCTTTATGCTCAATTTTTATATAACAACTAATATTAAATGTCAATTTTATAGTAATTTAGCTATATGTTGCCAACTACTTACTAAAAATTGATGAGCACCCAATTTTGAATGAAAATGTAATGTACTTAAGTTTTAATGAAAAATTTGCCAATTATTCTTAGCCCATTTCAGCATTTTACTGAAAAGAGAATGCCATTTAATGTACACTTAAGAGAATAATTTCTTCCAAGTTTATTTCCCTTAACTTTAAAAGGAGCTCATTTTTGACCCCATTTAAAATGTTAACAGCACATATCCAGTGTTCACTGCAAAAGAAGTGGCATCTGGTCATGATTTAAGTGCAGTTAGTAGAACTAATATGTATAGAGTTAAGAACCTGACTGGCATTACATAATATGCCTATTTAATTATTTCCAGTATTAATTTTGCAATTGGATGCCTTTGGGCCTTAAATCACCTGTTGTATATTACCTTCTTCAATAAAAAGTAATGATTTATGTTATTCTATTCTTTTGTCATAAAGGCAGATTTGGTTTGCATCCACTTCTAAATGAGTTAATATGGCATAGGACCTAAACCTAACATGGTTTTAAGCAAACACTTAAAACTTTTACACAATGTTCACAGAACCTTACACAAATAAAAAACATCTAGCTTATAAGCTAAAGAAAAGATATACTAATATACTATAGTGTCTGTTGCTTCTAAACTATCCTGTATCATTTGTGGGGATAATGTTTCAAATTTCCCTGGCAATCCAGTGGTTAGGAGTTGGCACTTTCACTGCTGTGGACCCAGGTCGGGGTCAAGGAACTAAGATCCCACAAGTCGTGCAGCACAGCCAAAAAAAAAAAAAAATACACACTGTGATAGTCACTGTAACTATTTTTATTACATTACAATAATTAGGAGCAGTACAGTTCATGACAAAAATATTACAAATTTCAGATCACTTCACAGCACATACTCCTATAAACATTTAAAAGTTAATTTTAATTAAAAGAGTGGTCATTTTAAATTTAATGTTTGATATGACCAACATTCCTAGGTCAGCGCAACCGAACGATGGGAAACAACTGGATCACACTGCATATGTCCCACGAAAAGAAAGCACAATGTACAAAATGTGCATGTTTCAGTTTACACTATACAAAAATAGTTAAAATACATTCCAGGTAAACATGTTACATTAAGAAATAGTACTAGTAAGAAATTGGCACTCAAAGGAAAACTGAAAAGTATTTTCAACATGAAAACACAAGACAGTGGAATTGGAAACTTTTGAATAAAACATTACATAACCCATTTAGCTCTATAGGAAAGGGGACGGTCTATAATTGACATTTCTGCAGGTAATAACTTTTTTTTCATAAATTCATCTAAAATTGCCTATTATCATCCCAAACAGGCACTTAAAACTATTGAAACAAGTATTACTAGTTATGACTCATCTTTAGGAACTGATGTGAAAGAAATTTCATTTTCTGAAGGAATTTACAGCTACCAGTTATATGCTGTTCAGTTTCTCAATGCAGATTTCATGCTACCCAATATCAACAACAAAGTTATTGAATATAAATTCAGCTTTAAAGTTACTAATGGGTTGTTAAAAATCATTAATACAAAATAATAAATTATTACTTTTTGACAGATGGAAAGGGCAGGTAGTTTTTTTACTGCCTACAAAGAAACCTAAATGTGTATATGTTTAGGAAAAATGGTTAGAAAAAAAAAAAACCACTGGAATACAAATGAGATGAACTTGTGCAAACTACAACTTAACATGCCTCACAAAGTTTCCATATATTTTAGGACAAAATTGTGCAATGGTGGCCAAGATTTTGATAACCTATAAAAGTTAGGTTCTAATTCCTATGCAGTGTGACTCAGTTAAAATAGAGCCTAGAATTCCTATGTGGAGATACTCACTCAAATTTTACTACATACTTCTGCTACATTCTTCCACAATCGTTAATGTCTAAAACTATGTAATTTAGCAATTTTTTTCAACTTCAACAAGGATTTTTATCTTTAAGGCTGTAATTAGATAACATTTATGTTACTTCTAGGATTATCTCTCCCCTTTTAAAATCTCTACAAAAACAAACATTTTATTAAACCATTCAAAATTCACATAATAAAGGATAATTACCACTGCCATAAAAAAGTTGCCCAGCTACATCAAAAATTCAGGAGTCCTAAAAATCATCTCAGTTATACACTGCAATTCCTGAAGTATGGCCATTTTTTTCTCTTTTTAGAAACAAGAGGAGGTACTAAAGCAAGTCTTAACTCCCTACCTAATGTTCCAAAAGCCTGTAGTTTAATATAGCATCTCAGAAACCATATTGATTTTTACATAGAAGTTTCCTTTTCCGTGAATTAGCTCAGGCATCTGTTTATTTTTACCCAGAAGAAACAACTTTTAGAATTCAATATTTAATTTTTAACATCTATTATAATTACTTATACAAAGAGACCATACTACATGCAGGGGGATTTTAACATTATCTGACATACAACTTAATTTGTACTATAATTGTCTCAACAGAATCACATAATTATGCCAAATTAAAAAAAAAATCAAATTTACTCCTTTAAAACACTGAAGTAAACTGATTTAATTAAAAAAGAGCTTGACAGCTACACTGGAATAAGAGCAAAACAATTATTTTACAACTGGAAGAAACTAAGCTTAGAGACCAAATCATTTTTTTTGCAGAATTACAGTACGCATTATGTTGTATCTGGGTCATGTGTCAGATGCCTCACTGATATATAGACCCTCTAGAATATAAACACTACTTAAGGACAGGCCTTATGTCCCGTGTTTGGGTACTTTTAATATCCTCAGTGCCTTGGGCAGTGCCTGGCATCTAGCAGGCACTCAAGTATTTGCTGAATAAATGACTTCTGCTAAAGAGTAAGACATGAATTAAATTTGAAAGTATCATTCACGGTAAGATTTTAGTTTTTAAAACAATGGAATGTATCACTATTAGCAGGGCTAGTCCTAGTAAATTACATAAGGAATTCTCTCAGCACTACTTTTATTAAATTCTCCTTCCACGGGATAGGGTTCTAACTATTCATAGCAGGTATGTAAACTCCTACTTTATCACTGATGGGACTAGGCAGCAAAGAGATGATGTTCAGAGGATCAAAATTTAATTGCTACAGCCACAACCTGAAAATTAGCTATTAGGTCAAATCGCATTATGGTTTCTGTCAGATTATGTTAAACCTGAGGAATTTTACAATATAGGACATTTTGATATATTTGATGGGAAGCCATCATGGAGATATCCAAAGCAGCAATAAATCTTGAGATCAGAGAAATGAGAAATATTATAAGAAAAAACATCAAGTCATGGGACATAGAGAAGGGTATGGTAGGCAGGCAAGACAACACTAACATGGGAAAAGTCCTGGAAGCAGAGAACGATATTTAAAAATAAACTTCACCTCTTGCACAATTTTGCCTAAGACTGGCACTAAAGATGATAACACAGGTAAAAAGTTACAGATGGTGCTGAGACTGACAAATAGGTATATCCTTATGTAAACTGAATGTAAATCACATAGTTATAAAGCTAGATACAGCCTTTGAGATGACTTTTTTAAAAATGAAGAAATGGCTAGTAAGTGATTTGTCCAAAATCAAAGACACATAACTTAGAATCTAAGTCAGCTTCCTCCTTCTCCAGTGATACTTTCACCTCAACACACTATCTCAGTTCAAATATTTTAAAATAAGTTAACATTTTAAATTCATTCAAAGAATCATTTTGTTAGCATTACTTTATCTACTGTATAAGCATTAGATATTCTTAATAATGGACCAGACTGTCCTGAAGCGTTTACGAAATGTTACTTTAGCCAGTGTTAAAGAGAACTAGCCAATACTCAAGATTTTGACATTTTTTCATTTTGTTTAAAAAAAATTAAAATCTTGCCACCTCACCTAAAATCTCATTTAAAATAATGTTTGTTTTTTTTAAGTTCTGTTTTTTTGGGTTTTTTGTTTTAAAAAAGTGATGTTCCTGAGTAGGACTACGACATAATGAGAATGTACCTTGCTGAGCTATTCAGTCTCTCTGCAAGTCCCTGTTTTTGACCAACCAAGGCATGGCAACAATGGAAGACCACAGGGACGCAGTCCACACTGTGAAACTCTCCATGTAGCTTAAAGGTTCACACAAGGCCCAGCTTTGCCACCCTGGTCTCTGTAACACCTACCAAGCTAACTGGCCCAAATAACCTTTTACATCACTACCAGTAGAATTAAAACTACTTTCAAGATTGAAGTTCAAGAAAAAGATTTATGCTAAGAAAGAGCAATCTGACACAGGGAGACTGTATGTAATTCCTATGAGAATTCTTTATACATGTTAAAATTTTTTAAATTATTACAAAAATTTAAAGCATGTAAATATAGTCCCAAAATGCTTATTCTAATCCTCATTACCTACTGGGTCAGCCTTAACATAAAAAGCTATTCAGAGCATTACAGGAATTTACCTAATGTGGAAAGTAAGTGGCCTTTTAATATTTTCCATTGCCTTGTATTTTTTTCCATTTTTTTCCCTTTTTATAGAAAAAATATAGTATTTTTGGGAACGTGACCATTTGACAAATAGCAGTGGAAAGAAGAAAACCTTTGTGAACAGTGTAACTTTACATTCATTAAGGGTAACTGAAACTATAGGACAATGATACCTACAAAATGAAACTACAGGAAGCCCATAAATTCATGTTCCCTTGATGTTTCAGTAAAACCAATCATGAAATCTCAACTGAAGTTATAATTAGTAATTAATCCATGTGTGTGACTAGATAAAACAATACAATAGGGATGATTTGAAAGCCTCATTAATTTGTTTCACACTAAAGTTCACAATTGATAAGAAAAATAGGAAGTAATCAACTGCATGCACCAAAAACCCCAAGACAGAAATCTCGGGTGTTCAGTTTCTTTTTCACAGGCATTGCTAGTTCAAAAACCAAAACGCAGGGAATACTGGCACTTAGAGGAAAAAAGTTTCCACTGTCATTTTAAAATAAGCATTCAAGATAAAAGCTAACAGTATGGATGGAGCAGAAAGAAAATTAGATAATGCTAAAACAAATGCTAATAATTTAGTGTAATATACAAAAATTACCACTTTTACTTAAGTATGCCTTAAGAAAAAAGTACAAATTGTATTTACATAATTAAACACTTTGTCTTTGACTTCTTTTTCTTCTTTTTACCATCTTTGCTCATCTTTTCTTTATGTTTTCGAATTTCTCGAACTAACGTATAGAAGGCATCATCAACACCTGAAACACATAACAAGTATTAAAACGTGAATATATATGATGGTTTGAGGTATACAGAAAACAGAAAGGATGTATTACTAGTGGAAATATTGAAAAAGAATAAGAATACTTAACATTTCTCTTTAGACATATATATCAGATTTTTTAGGATTCTTAAGTTGTCTTCAAGGATATTTTGGTAACATTATAGGAACACTGATTTTCACAAAAGGCAATGAAATCAATGGCAAAGAATCCTACATACACTTAGGTATTACCATATGACTTTTCCTGAGAACTTAATTTGCTACCAGTTCTTCCATACTGGCATACCTCTGTCAACAAAATCCAAATGTATTTGTGTATATATGTGAATATATATTTATACTTAATTATCCCTGAGTTTCTAGACATTTGATATAAGCCATGCCAGTATATACTACTTTTATAATTATTTCACTGTATTTGAGCTCTGGTTCAATATTACTTAAATCCATTTAGATTTAAATAATTATCATGAAGTATACAGTATCAGAATATATTACTTTCAGTTTTATTAAGGCATTAGTTTCAATTCACATACTTGTGAGAAGAAAATTTAAAATGACCACAAGACACACTACTCTGAAAAATGAAATGCTTCCATTGGAGACATGAGCTAGATCATTTGAATGGTGGTGAAGTCCGCTGATTTGGAGATGTTTCATTACACTTTTAATATCTGTTTAGTATATGAAGTATTCAGAAGTTTGTCATATAAAGCAAATGCTGTTATCGTCAAAGAAATTGCCACTTGGTCCTTTTGGTCATCTTGTTTTGATCAAAGCAAGGTACCCACATCACTGATGGCTGAAAGTGATTTTGAGTCAAAATAATTTTCACTCTAATCATTCATACAGAACATGAAAAATACCACTCAAACTGGTGATAGGACAGCTGATTTTAACCCTGCAATCCTGAATGGTACAAGATCTATACCTAAGTCAATTCTTATCCTACCCCTGTTAAAAGCAAATTAAACATACAAGCAAAATAAAAATTAAAAATACGATCTTGTATTTAAAATATGTATTTTAAAATCTGTTCAACTGAAGAGTACTGTGCTGTGCTTAGTCACTCAGTCGGGTCTTGACTCTGCAACCCCATGAACTGTAGCCTGCCAGGCTCCTCCTCTGTCATGGGGAATCTCCAGGCAAGAATACTGAAGTGGGTTGCCATGCCCTCCTTCAGGGGATCTTCCTGATCTACGGATTGAACCCAGGTCTGCATTGCGGGTGGATTCTTTACTGTCTGAGCAACCAGGGAAGCCCAAGAATACTGTAGTTGGGTAGCCTATCCCTTCTCCAGGGGATCTTCCTGACTCAGGAATCAAACCAGGGTCTCCTGCATTGCAGGCGGATTCTTTACCAGCTGAGCTACCAGGGAAGCCCCAGTAACTGTCATCAAATGCCTGTAACTTAATGATGTTTTCAAACCTAGACACTAGAGGGAGTCTCAGGAACAAATACACAACAAAGTTGTATAAATCAAGCCACTTTAAGAACAACGAAAATTGGCTTTTTACTCATTTTAACCACTTCTGTCGAATATGAACAGAAACATATTCATTATTTTATCTTGAAAATAACTGAAAATTTAACAGATATTTCTCTTTTATGTATTACTAAGATCTTCTACGATTAATATTTCAATAACTAAATTAATTCTGGGCATTTTCATGCAAGTTATATTTAACTGATTTTCACAACATTTTATCTAAAATTTATAAAAGTATTACCAATGTTTTTAAAGAATTAAACAGAGTGGGAATGAAAACAATTTAAACAATAGTAGTGGTATAAAAACCGGCATTATTGATTTGAACACTAGTGAGTAGAAGTTCCCAGTGAAGCCCCCAAACTTCACTTGATGTTCCCCACTTACTGATACCATTACTGATACAACATATGCTTCTGCTTCACCCACAGGAGAGAGGAAAAGTAGGTAGACAGTTCATCAGCAATACAATCAAGGCTTCATTTATATAAGCCTTCATGTTAACACACAAAGAGCAAAAAACTTCCAAGACACAATAAAGAATAATTATTTTCTTATAAACAATACCAACCCTGACTAATTTATAAACATAAACTATTAGAATGGGATGGAATCTTAAGAGAGGATCTATTCTAACTCCCTTACCCTTCACAAATTCCCTTTGATCACACATCCTTATGTAGTCTACTTCAACAGTGTAGTTTTCATTATAAATGAAAAACATCAATGTGTTCAAGTAGACAAAATGAAAAACCATGAGACAGATAGAAGACACACCCTAAGGTGAAAACAATATATAAGCATTTAGGAGACAATGAAGGGAGAATTTGATTACATTACCTTCTTCTAGAATTCTGACAAATACTTTAGTTTATATTGGACTGAACTCTCCTTTCTACATAATCTTATTAATTTTAATGATTAATAAAATATTAAAATTGATCAAAACAGGGCAATGGATGCTTTTTTTTCATGTGGGAACTAATCATTCTCATATACATGTAAAGAAGACAAAACAGGATACCACTGGGTTATTTTGTTCAAACTCATCATTTTAGGACTAAGAAAAACTAATATGCATATATTTATCACTGTCAAATTAATTTTGTAAAAATATCTTTCTTTAAAAAATTTAGGTATTACCAAGTACAAATTTTTCCTTATATAAAATGCTATTCATGATCACTGAAAAAGATTCATCATGCCCAACAATTTGAAATTTAGACTACAGTCACTGAAATAGTTTGCACAAATTTGAGATTTTAGAAAAGTATACACTTTCATCTGTTTCAAATAAAAACTGAAGCATAAAGCTTATTTTATTCTAAATAGTTCCACTTTAAAAATCATCTAATAACAACAGCGTAGGAAGAAAAAAGACTAGCACTTAACTCTGGTCAAGTTTTACTTTTCAGATTGCATCCCAATGCTGGGTTTTATCACCTCTAAATTAAATATTATTTTGTACAGTGATGCTCAAAAAATATTGAGTTCATAAGTCTCAATAAAAATTAATGCCAGTCATTAATTTTGATTTGTTTCTTCATCTGATTTAGTTCATAACATACCACACAGTATCTTTGCAACTTAATCTACTATTCCAAAGTATATTTTTAGAGCTCCATTATTTCAGACCTTTGACTCATATGAAGAACACCAACCTTTAATCAGCACAATAAATGGTATCTTCCAATTTTATTTCATGTTCTCACAGAACATTATATATTGCAAATAATATGCAACAAAACCTTAAGCTTTGGCATGAACTTTATGGCATCTATTGAGGGAAATATTTTCTAAGGAAAACCAAGTTTAATATGGGTTGTTCTAGAAAGGAAATTGAGAAATTCCACTCAATAAATCCAACTGGGCAGCTCCTGTGTGCCAGGAACCTCATTAGGCCAGACATACAAAGATTAGAAATATGAGATTCTAGCTCTCTAAAATTCTTACTGTATAGGAATCAAACATAGGTTATGTCACTTTAACACAGTTAAGTGTGTAACAGTTAAGAGCAATAAACTGGGAATACATAAGAAGGGCATTATGCCCAGTCTACTGGTGGTTTAAAGAAGATTCTTAGAGAACAGATTAGACAAGCATGAAAGTGTGTTAACTAGTAAAACTAGGGAGTAAGAACACTAGGACTCCAAATAAGAGCAACAGCCAAGACTTAAGGGAAGGTAAGAAATAACACAGTGCTGATTTACATGAGGACAAAAAAAGTTCAGTCAAGGAGTTTTTTAGAGATAAAACCAAAGGTGAGAGGGGAAGAAAGGTGTATATTCTGTGAAACCGTTTAAGAGTTAAGTATATCTCTCTGGTTGCACTGTGAATGAAGGCAGCAAAAGGTAAACCAAGTAAGAGGTTTCAACAATCCCAGCAAGAAATGATAGAAGTCTGAACTAATGATGTGATGAAGTTAGTATGTGGGCTTCCCTAGTGGCTCAATGGTAAAGAATCTGCCTGCCAGTGCTGGAGATGGAGGTTTGATCCCTGATCCAGAAGATTCAACATGTCATGGAGCAACTAAGCCCGTGGTGCCACAGCTATCGAGCCTGTGCTCTAGAGCCAACAGTGGCAACTACTGAGCCCACGTGCATTAGGTACTGAAGCCCACGTGCCCTAGAGCCCATGCTCTGCAACAAGAGAAGCAACAACAATGAGAAGCCCACGCACTGCGAATGGACAGTAGCCCCTGCTCACCGCAAACAGATAAAAGCCTGTGCGCAGCAATGAAGACCCAGCACAGCCAAAAATAAGTAAATGTAAAAAAAAGTTAGAGTTAACATCAGAGTAGAAATTTGTGGTTGCCTCCAAATGGATGTGAAAAATAGGGAGTAATCCCAAGACTCGCAGGTTTCTCACTTGGGTAAAGAAGTGATGCTGATGTCACTACGATAAGAAAGCAGAGACAGAATAAGTACCTGCCTGTGGAATGTCCAAAAGAAAACATACTCTGTAAGAGTGATCCTTTCCCACCTTCTGGGCCATTCATCTCTGCTATATGGTCCAGTATATTTTCTCTCTCAAGACCCTGACAAATGTAGAATAGTCTATAGCCATCAAAATCTGCCTCAATTATAATTAATACCCATTAGATTAAAAATAAATGTATTGACTGTGGAAGCAAACTACACGTTTATTTTTTTAATACTTCAAATTAGAATCCCACACCAAGGTAGATCTCATGTGGTTGCTACTTTGTTAGCTATGAAAAACATATGCTTTCTGCCAAAATTAATATGCTGAACTTACCAGATTACATTACAATGCATTTTTTAATTTTCACACAGCCAGGAGTCTTTTCTTCTTTGCTGATTTTTTTCAATCTGTATTGTCGGATCTCTCTCACCAATGTATAAAAAGCATCCTCCACTCTCTGCATTGTAAAACACAACTTCTTTAAAGTCTGTTTCATTGGTAATAGTAATTTATTGGGATAGCCATGTGCAAGAAATTTGAAATTTTGAGCTTTACTTGAGCATTTTCTTTTTTCAAACAGACATCAGACTGTTTGAATAGAACTGGGGATTCAGTATTAAAATAGGGCATAAATTCTGATTTGTTCTTTGAAGTTTTGTTTTGTAATGGGTAAGAATTTTTTTTTAATTTAAATTAGGAAGTACATGTTTTATTAGTACCTGTATATCAATTAATGCAATCATTTTAGTTTGTTAGTCACAGAATTAATCAAAGTCTAAACTGAAGTTAGATTTAAAATATTTCTTTGACTTAGGGAAAACAAGTTATTTTTGTACCACTGATCCCCATCCCTGCCCTGAGTCAGGAGTGAGGAGAAAAATGGTACAAAAGGGATAGTCAGACCTTTGTTTAAACACACACACACACGCATGCACACAACACCTCAAAATACAGCTGGGTCTAGAGACTAGAATCCCAAGTTCTATCTTCAATTGCAACTGTCCAGTCAATTTCTAGAGCCCACAAGTGGAACCGAGACTGGGACTTTTGTGGATAGAGAACTGCACTATTTAAATAAAAATGAGGGCTATTTACCATAAAATGAAAATATTTTTAATCATTTAAAAAATACAAAACAGTAGCAATACAATTTTGTATCCGTATTACAAGTCTTAAATAATAATTTTTAGAACAATACTCAATGTCCTGGCTTCATATCTTCTAATTTACACACTCCGAAGGAGCCAAGGGGACGACTTCTGCTTAAGGCTATAGTGGGAAAGCTACGACAACAAATACAATCATATATGCCCATAAGGAGATGTTTTATGTCTTTTCTAGTCTAGAAAATTAAGACAGTAGCCAAGAGGACAAAATGTTTAGATTAACTGTACTGTTAGTTTGTCCAGAAAAATGTAACCACCAAAGTAGAAGCTTACATCTAAAAAAAGAAATGTTAATTTCTTAAAAGTATTAAGAATACTAAAAGTATTTTCTTAAAATATTAAAAATATCTCAAATTTTTCTTTTAAATATATCCTCAAAAATATTAAGAATTCTTCAGTATTTCTAAAAAGAAATACTAACACAAACATTAATCTACATAGGGCTTCCCAGGCAGCACTAACGGTAATGGTAAAGAATCCGTCTGCCAGTGCAGGAGATGTAAGAGACACGGGTTCAATCCCTGGGTGGGAAGATGCCCTGGAGAAGGAATGGCAACCCACTCCAGTTTTCTGGCCTGGAGAATCCCATGGACAGAGGACCCTGGCAGGCTACAGTCCATGGGGTGTCAAAGAGTCAGATATGACTGATAGAACTCAAGCACGCATTAATTTACATGTGGTACAAATTAACTTAAAAGACATATGTTCCATTCTTCTAAAAGAAAGATGTGTTTTTTAAATGTTAGTGTCAGGATTGGGAACTCATATACACCCGTGGCGGATTTATGTCAATGTATGGCAAAACCAATACAGTATTGTAAAGTAAAATAAAGTAAAAAAAAGTTAGTGGTTTATGTTACCATATATATATTTTTTAACTTAATCTGTTCTTTCAATTTTAAGATAGAATTACTCACTATGGGAAGTGGCATATTTAAATCTCTGCAATTGGTAACATCAGTCTTTCTATAAACCAAATGTGACAAAATGGACCCAGCACCTAAAAAGCTAATTTGTACCAAAAATATGATTTGCAGTTTTAAATTCAATCAAGCACAGAGAATCAGCCATTTAAGTATTAACTTAAGTAAACCAACAGCTAAAGCTTAATCTTAGCATGCATACATCATCACACATCCACTGCTTACAATAGTTAAGGAAAAGAAAAGGGGCATCTCAATTTTTTTAGCAATATTAACGCTTACAAATCTTTAGAATGTATTAAGAACTGCTTCAGTGAAACTCAGTAATTTATCTTTGAAGTAAAACTTTAATTTAAAATTCATAAAATTAAGTTTCAGTTAAGTAGAGATTTAAATTATGTTAATTATATATTAAAATGTACCTCTGAAGTTATTGTATCAACTTGTGATATAAAAATCTGTATACTTTTAATGAAATCAATTTAATCAACTAGGTAACTAAGCCAACTACAAAATAAAAATTCCAACTATTTTCTGAAATCATTAAATATGTTGGTACTTTAAATGAGACAGCCACATGTACCCATATATAAAATTTTTAATATTTTATATTTATCACTACTGTTAAGAGAGGGTCTGTTTTTAAGAAATTACTATTCTCATTATTATATAAATAATTAAGGTATTAAAAGAGCTTTAGTAATACATATAAAATATAAAGCCTGTGCTGACATTTCAGGTATCTTCACAAATGATTCTCTTTTCAATTTGAAAATTAATGCAAGAAATTTCAAATATATGTATATACAAATAAAACAAACCAGGTAAAGCTCATATTTTTAAGAATAAAAACTCTCATTCCTGTTTAAAAAAGAAGGTGTAAGGTCAATGTAGAAGTACTGAAATATTCTATGATGGAGGAAAGAAACAGGGTTTTATTGCTCTACTAATCTAGCAGAAACAAATTTTGATTATAATTTATCTCTAAAACTAGTTTGAATGTGTCTGCTTTTTAAGTATGCACATCCCATCACCAATATCAGAATATATGATTTTTGTTTCCAGCAATGCAGAGAGAGAGTTGGAAGCCAATAATTAAAAAGAACTATACTACCCGCCACCAAGAATTCAGTATCAGGACCTCAGAGGCTAAGATAATTAACACTACCAAGAAATAGTTGTTCCAGAATGACTTTTTCATTTCTCATCTTTACTAATAGAAAATTTAAATTAGATTTTAAAAAATCTGTTATTTACCATATTTTCTCAGACTTAATTACTTATTTCTTGATAATATGCTTTAAAGTCATGCTGACATGAAGAGAACATTACTGATTCTTGTATGTACCTTAAACCACCGGCACAAAACACTGGTTTCATGTTCCAGAATTTGTAGGTAATTTTAAAAGATTAAGCACAGCCAAAACAGATGTTTAACACCTACTATGGCTAGTTGCTAAGGTCTTAACCGGCACACAATAATTTATTCTTGAGACTATGGCTTGTTGCCACAATATACTCATCAGATCTCACTGATTAAACAACTGAGACACAAGTGTGTACTGTAGGAGCAAAAGTGCATGTATCTATGTATGTAAAATTTAAATAAGTTTTTAAAGATATATTTGTACATTTTCTTAAATCAAGGATTTGACAGTACTTTCAGCTCAGTCATTATCTGAAAACATACTGCGGAGACTATGGAAATACAGCACTTCAGTACAGGACAAAGAACTGTTAACCACATCATTCTGTATCCTGGTGCCTGTAATGCTTTCACTAACCAATTCAATTTTAAAAAGTACTTGTTCCAGTTGAACAGTTTACTACCTGCCAAAACTCTTTCAATGAAATAACACTTCAAATACCTGAACTGTAGACAGATGCAAGAATAGTAGCCTTCCTGTGTTGTTCAGTTATTAAGTTCTGTCCAATTTTTTGCAACCTCATGGACTGCAGCACACCAGGCTTCCCTGTCCTTCACTATCTCCTGGAGTTTGCTCAAATTCATGTCCACTGAGTCAGTGATGCCATCCAACCATCTCATCCTCTGCCACCTCTCTTCTAGCCTTCTTGGGGGAGAGCAATGGGAGGAACAAGATGTATTCTAAAAAGCAACTCTGCATGGCTGACTTGGAAAGAAACCTTCCCAAACGATAACCTACCTCAGGAACTACTGAACTGCTTCAGAGGCTATGCTATGCATTGGTGCACAGCAGGTCCTCAGTTAATTGTTTTGTCTAGTTTTAACTCATAAAAAGCAAAGTTCAAAATATCAATCTTTTGTACACAACCCCAACTACTGCTAAACAGAGAAATATGGCACATAAGAATGTTTTTTGTTTGGTTTGCTTTGTTAAAACAGTTTGATCATAAGCTTTCTTTAACGGAGGTCTCCCGACAACTAAATTTATGTATCTAGAAATTAACAACAAAACATAAAATTAATTTTTTTTAATTAAAAAAATATTTTAACTTAAAACATTTTTAAGTTCGTAAAACAAATTTTCACATTATGCTCAAATTGAGACCTCCAGAAAGCGAAAAAGCTGAATCAGAAGTAACAGATACTCAGAGAATTCTGCTTTTGTCATCCACTTTCCTGAATGCTCCCCACTTTTGATTTTAGAAGACTGGAAAACACACTCCTGATTACCATGGTGTCAACATTTGGATTCAACAGCCTTTGCGAACACTGCCATGCACTGCCCAGAGAGGCCAGAAAAATGTCATCTAGACAGCAGACTTTATTATACACTTGGAACACAGGGACCTGATGCAGCCTACCTGCAGAAATAAAAACTTCTTTGGCCTTTCAGATGTGGACTAAAATGACAGCTGAAAACTGTAATTTTATAAAAATATAATAGAATTGTATTTTAGCCATAAAAATGGGCTTTTTAAAATAAGAAACTAATTAAGTTGGTAAAATATATAGTCTGCAACCCTTATCGTAAAAATACTAGAGTAAAACTCCTACTTCTCTTTCACAGAATATGTAAATTTTACTTTAAAATTACTAATGTTAGCCTATAAAATTTAAGTTGAAAGTCTGACCTAACTTCTCGTGCCTGGTCAAAGAATACAGTTCCCTAGATAATCAACAACCAGCACAGTACAACCCACAAGCCCAATGCAGCCACAGCCTATATTTTTGTACTGCCCACAAACTGAATGATTTTTGCATTTTTAAAGAGCTGTAAGAAAAAAAAAATGCAACAGATATCACTTGGGGCCCAAAAGCCTATTTATCATCTGACCTTCTGCAGAAAAAGCTTGCCAGCCCCTGACTTTTATCTATAATGAAAGTGAAGTCGCTCAGTCGTGTCCGACTCTTTGCAACCCCAGGGACTGCAGCCCACCAAGCTCCTCTGTCCATGGGATTCTCCAGGCAAGAATACTGGAGTGGGTTGCCATTTCCTTCTCCAGGGGATCTTCCTGACCCAGGGATCGAACCCAGGTCTCCTGCATTACAGGCAGACGCTTTAACCTCTGAGCCACCAGGAAGCCCAGTTCTAAATGCATGTCCTGTTCCTACTAACTTGAATACAACTTTCCTTGTTTTCTGTTTTAAGTTCATGCTCAAGACCAAAACAGGGCATGAAACAAGTAGCTGCTGATAAACTACAATGAGGACATGCATATTCATTTTGTTCAAATAATAAATAAATAATAGATGAATATCAAAACATCTGCAGAAAACAGGGCTTCAAATTTTCACAAAAACTGGAGATGTAAATTAAAATTTATAAAAATTTACATATTTCATTTTCTCAATTACTTGGAATAGTTAATTCAAGTCTTCTAAGAGCATGCAAATATCAAATTAATTTCAACAGAGAGAAATGAATTAACTTTTGAGAGACAAATCAACAAGTCCATATAATACAGAAATCAAAGATCAGAAACTAAATATCGAAGTTGTAGTTTAGCACCATAAATTACATAACCAGATCAATAAAACAGGATATAAATATAAGAAAAGCTGAGGGCTAGAAGGTTAAGGAATAAAGTACAAGTATTTCTTTGTAATAGATCACTGTATATTTTAATTCGATGATCCATAAAAATGTCTACAAAACAAATTCAGGTTAATCCACTAGGTATCACATACCTACATTACCTTCCCTACCCCTCCCTCCACAAAAACCAGTATAAAACCTAAAAATCTATTTTAAAAGGAAACCAGGTAGTTTTCCAATTAGTTATGAATGCTGTGGTGTATTAAAGTATTAGTGTCAAACACTAAGAATCAATATTACTTCTGAGGTAGTAACCATACAAGAAGGAAAGAAGACACACTATTTTAGGCTCCTATATCAACTAAGAGTGGAGGGTAACACTGCAGAAGTAACAAGACTTCTTTTTCTGTCCTTTATTACCTTTCCACTCCAGATGTGGTCCATGTACCAAAGTCAGCATCACTTGAGAGCTTGTTAAAAATGCAGAATCACAGCTTCCAACCTAGACCCTAATTCTAATTCAGAATTAGAATCTGGATTTGAATAAGAAGCCCACTTGATTCTTATGTATATTAAAGTATGAGAAGTACAGCTTTATTTAAAGCCCTTTACAACATCAGGCAAAGTCTCTTATTAGACTTTTTTTCTTTCCTTTGTACAATGTAAACTAATGTCTCCCAATCTAAAATATTTATTTTTAAAGTTATAAATAATATAAGTTAATAAAATGTTAATGGTATAATCTAGGTAGAGGTTTGCAAATGCTTTCAGTAAAAATCCTTCAATTTTATATCTGAAAAATGTTCATATGAAAGTGGGAGAAAAAGTTACAATGTTATAATCATGTTTTCTGAGTACTTCCTAACGGAAATCCAGGATTCTAGTCAGAGAAGACCAGTACAAAGATGATAAAAATCAAACCTCTTCCTGGTCTTTGGGACTTGGGAATGCTATGAATAAAATCTTAATTCATCCAAAGTAAAATGAAGTAATGTATATACCAAGTATTTCTGTAACTTATAAATCAGGTTTTAGAATGAGATAATCTGTATTATGGTTAAAAACTATAGTAATTCAGCTTTTGATTCCAAATGAAGACTTAAAATAAATTTTTTTTTTCACTGTGTACCAAATTTGTAACAACTAGAAAGTGGTACATATAATCTCCCACCAGGGAAGCAGACATATATATACTAGCTGAACAATGGTTTACTTTTAAAATTTTTATCCCTTTACAAAATTCAGTGAAAGATCTAGAAGAGGTTTTTATAAGTTTAACCATGTAATGAGTTTTCATCAATTTTCTTAACTTCTAGCATGATAAAGTTAAATTCCATGAGATCAGTTTTCCGGGCCATAACCAGACAAGGCCCCAAACACATGTTCACCTTGTATGGAACATACCAGTATTCCATCATAACACTATATATTCTTTCTAGGAATTTCTTTATTCTATATGTTGAACTCTTATTTCACACAAAGAGGTTAAATCATATCAATTAATTTTACCTAGGGAAAAAGTTACTTTTTTAAAAAGATAATTTTTGAAACAAAATTCAGGATCAATCTGGTGGTGGTGGTGTTTTTTCAGAACACCACAGTAAATGAATAACTGAGAATTCCTATTTGCTTTCTAAATATTCTCCTGCCTTAATGAAAACTTCCCTGAAAAACAAATATATCCTTTAAAAGAATATTCTAGCAAAGTAAAATTCTCCAAACACACAACATTTAATCTGGAAACATATGACATAATATTCTTAAAAGCACTTCAAAATAGGAAACTCAAAATTTGTCTCCGTTAATTTTTAAAATAAAACAGTAAAAAAAAAAAAATTCCCACAGTTCTTGAATCCTGACTATAAGATGTGCTGAACTGCTCAATGTGGAAAGAAACCAAAGCCAAAAATAATGCATGGACACTGGAATGAGGACTGCCCTCTCATATCCTTTAGAGAACATTTACCAAGTAAATATTGTTTTACTTCCTACTTTAGTATAATGGGAAAAAAATCATCAGTTATGCTATCAGGTATGTACATTTATTAATGTTCACGCCTTCCTGCTCCCAAAATGACATTATTGGAATATATATTAGTAAATTGTGATTAATGATTAAAATCACTTGATATAGTTTGAGAGGACAGATTTGTTATTTATTACAATTTTACTTACCTGTCTTGTCTTTGCTGATGTTTCAATAAAAGGAATTCCATAACTTCTTGCTAAGTCCTGAGCCTGTTTTGTGTCTACTGTTCTAGAAGGCAAATCACATTTATTTCCTACTAGAACCATAGGTACATCTTCAGAGTCTTTAACTCTTTTTATTTGTTCTCTGGGGAGGAGGAAAAAAAGTTATAGCACAGGAATTAGTAACAAAAATCTTTCAGAAACTATTCACAACTTTCTCATAAAATAAAGGTTGTTAATGTAATTCCTAGTTCCTATCACACCAAATTTTCCTTTCTCCTCCTACTTATTTTTCTCTGTTCTAAACAGAGAGAACTTTTATGTCTTTTAAAAGATCAAACATCCAGAAATATAATGGTACTACAGTCTAATAGGTTCATATGCAGGTAGGTCACAATGATAAAACAGAAATAATAAAAAATTCTAGGCCAAAAAACTGCTATGCCTAATTTTTAAAATTATAATCTTAAAAACACATACCGTATATGTTGTTAAATACACATATATAGAATTAATGTTTTTATGAAAACATGAATTACAACATTAACGAATTTTTAACTTTCCATTCTTATAAAAGAGCACCAAGTGGAAAGATTTTATTTCTAGTGAACAATTATTTTAATAAAAGTAATCAATTTTATGCAAATTCACCAAGATTCTTTAAAAACTGTATTAACACTTCTGTCTTTTAACTTCAGAGTTGTGTTTTTTCCTTAATTATCTAAAGCCAATATTTATTTGATTCCAAGAAATGCCACACTAAATGGACTTATTTTTTAAGGCTATTCAAGTGGCGCCATCTCAATTATCTTTTCACATTTTTGCTCAGGGTTTTCATTTTTATGATGGATCTAGCATAAAGCTTTCTTTCTCCAGTAAAGAGTGGTTAAGAGCACAGGTTTTAGAGTCAAATAGACCTGCTTTTCAATTCCAGCATCGCTGCTGTGTGATCTGGAACAAGCTGCTCAACTGCTCAATCCCTAAGATTTCATTTGCAAAACAGGGATATTAACCTACCTCACAAAAATTATTTTATATTAGATAATTTGTGCATGGCAGTTAGCAAAGACTCAATGAACGGAGATACAGTTACTCCTCAATGTCAATTTAGTTTATTCAACTTAAACCCACCTATAATGGTGAATATCTTCAAATGATTTAGTATTATTTATGGCAAATACACAAAGAAAGCCCTCCCCAGTCCTCATGTACTGGTCCCTCATTGCACTGTACTCCTCTTGACCTGCTGTGTCGAGAATATCCAAGAGACAGGTTTCTCCATCAATTACTACTTGTTTCCTGTAGGAATCCTGAGAAGGGAGAAACACAGTCTGGGTTATCATGGTGCACCTTTTACTTCTAAAAAGGTGTTAGACACAACTCACAAAGAAAAACCAATCCAATTCAAAACTGGGCAAACTGAATAGATAGGTTTCTAAAGAAAATACACAAATGGCCAATAAGTACATGAAAAGATGTTCAACCTCATTCAGGAAATGCAAATCAAAACGACAATGAGCTACCACTTCATTCCCATTAGAGTGGCTATTAAAAAAATAATAATAATATAATAAGCGCTAGTAAGGATACAGAGAAACTCATCCATCGATTCCATTCCTGGGTATGTAACAAAAGAACTGATGCAGAAACTCAAATACTTATATGCCAATGGTCAGAGCATTACTTACAATAGCTACAATGTAGAAACAACTCAAATGTTTGTTGGATAAAATGAATGGATAAATAAAATGTGGTGTGACGGCATGACTGTACACACACACACACACACACACACACAGAGTGGAATATTATTCAGCCATAAAAAGAAATGAAATTCTGATATATGCTATACAACACGGATGAACCTTGAAAACATGATGCTAAATGAAGTCTGACACAAAAAGACAAATATTCTATGATTCCATTTATATTGAGATACCTAGAAAAGGTCAAGTCACAGAGACAAAAAGTAGGAAAGAGGTTACCTGGGGCTGAGGAGAGGGGAATTGGAGAGTTATCATTTAATGGGCAGAGTTTCAGTTTGGGATGAGGAAAAACTTCTGGAAACAGAGCTAATGGTTGTCCAGTGTTGTGAATTTAACTTATTGTCACTCAACTATACACTTAAAATTATGGCAATGATAAATTTTATGTGTATCTTAACACGGTTTTAAAAGTTTATTTTTTTTTAAAAAAGATGTTACAAGAAGATTCAACAATGCAAGTGCACAGATTGAGAACAAAAAGATCCAAAATTCTCTGTAAAGAAAAATAATTATTACAAAATGGGATAGTCTATCAACTCTTACTATTCTGGATGATTTACGTGGCAAGAAAAACCAAACGACTTACAAATAATTGTCATGCATTTATTTTACCTATGGTCAAGGGAATTCATAAGAGAATGGTCAATACTGAGAATTTTCATACCCTCCATAGTCCATTTCTACAGTCTTGGGAACAATATTTAACAGTCAGATAGATACTATGAAACTGCTAAAGAGAATGATTGTTCTGTCTGCAAATTCTGTGAGATCCACCCTACTCCAGTACTCTTGCCTGGAAAATCCCATGGATGGAGGAGCCTGGAAGGCTGCAGTCCATGGGGTTGCTGAGGGTCGGACACGACTGAGTGACTTCACTTTCACTTTCACTTTCATGCATTGGAGAAGGAAATGGCAACCCACTCCAGTGTTCTTGCCTGGAGAATCCCAGGGACGGGGGAGCATGGTGGGCTGCCGTCTATGGGGTCACACAGAGTCAGACAGACTGAAGTGACTTAGCAGTAGCATAGAAGAAAAGAGAGAGAGTTGGATACCTTAGAGACACTGCAACTCAAAGAGGGAGTAAAGAAAAGAGGGTGAGTAACATAACAGACTCTTGAAATGAAATTTGACTTTCCTCTGACTTTTGATTAGCCTGTGTGTGTCTACTCAGTCACTCAGTCGTGTCCAACTCTTTGTGACTCCATGGACTGTAGCCTGACAGACCTCCCCTATCCATGGGATTTCCCAGGCAAGAATACTGGAGTGGGTTACCAGTCTCTTCTCCAGGGCATCTTCCCAACCCAGGGATCAAACTTGCATATCCTGCATTGGTAAGCAGATTCTTTACCACTGAGCCACCTGGGAACCTTTTGATTAATCTTCGTGCCTAAAAGATTTCACACACTGTCTGCCAAATAGACTTCAAAAAATAAGGGCAAGAGCTGGTGTAAGGTGAGGTCATGGAAGCAGAGGTAGGGCTAATAATGGGTGTAAAGTATAAGCTAAGGACTGTTTCTTCTTGTTCCACCTTTAGTTCATGAATTACTTTACAAATCGGTCTATTATTTAAAAAGTGGTCATTAAAAATTATGTTTTTGGTAAAATGTCTGAAAAAATGTTCACAGCATACAGAGTATTCTAAGATACACATGTGACATGTTCCCAGTATCTCTACACATCTGTATAAACGTATCTATTTATACATTAAAAAACTCAGGGTGGTATGTATATTAATGTTAACAAAGGGTATGTCTCTGATGGAAAGAATTAATTTAAGAAATAATTGATTACTTATCTTTTTTTGGTAACAAATATTATTTTTAATGTTTTTCTTTCTTTGCCTCTTAATTTTAAAAAGTGTGAAAGGTTACCATATTAGACTATGATCTTGTGCTTATCTTTTAAGTAAACCGTATTTTCCAAATGTCTATAATAAACAGCTGTTGATCTCACTAGTCAGAAAAAAAGGATGGATATTTAATTTTCCAAACAAGAAGCTCTTGACCAAAGATTTGAACATTTGGTTGACATTTTATTTTAGCCTAAAAGAGTTGGACACACACACACACACACACACACACACAAATTCCCTTAATTAACTACTTGAAAGAACTCCTGTATATTATAAATTATTTAATAAAAACCAGTGTTTTCAAGGTATAATGAAAGAGCAGGAATTGAGAGCAAAGTACAGTATATTCAAGTCAATCCATTCATTACCCAAGTGTGGCTACTGAGCATGTAAAACAGACCAAAGACTTTTCCTCATAGTCTTCACTTGCCAATACTTGCACAAGTTAACCTTATGGTTAATAGTTTCTTTAGTCTTTGAAATTTCCTATCAACAATGAATTAAAGACTATAGTTTCTGAAGCCATGCAGATCTATACCTAAGGCATGGCTGGAGGATCACTCACATGTGATGACAGATACTGCCTCTAAAACAAACACCTCAGTAAATTCCCATTTACAAAATTTTCAAACACTCTGTGTTTCAAAAGTATGTAATGTAGAATAGCAGCAGTTTCTGCATGTATTTCATAGCATGGTCCCAGGATGAACACTCCATCAAAGAGACTGGGAAACGGGGAAAGCAGTCTCTCTTCATTCCTATTATCTTCTCCCTTCTAAGCCCTAAAGATACTGACAGCAAGGTTCTGACTCATATTCTGCTATTGGAAAAAAAAAAAAAATCTACAACCTGCCTATAAACAATGAGGTGGAATCTGCTGATTACAAAGAATAGGTTTAGATTAAAAACATCCACTTTGGCCACCTCATGCAAGGAGTTGATTCACTGGAAAAGACTCTGATGCTGGGAGGGATTGGTGGCAGGAGGAGAAGGGGACGACAAAGGATGAGATGGCTGGATGGCATCACCGACTCAATGGACATGAGTTTGAGTGAACTCCGGGAGTTGGTGATGGCAGGGAGGCCTGGTGTGCTGCAATTTATTCGGCTGCAAAGAGTCGGACACGACTGAGCGACTGAACTGAACTGAAAAACTTAAACCAGTATTTCCCAAGTTAATTTTAACTACGGTCATCCTTAGAAGCGTAACTAGTCACTGAGCTATATAAAAAGGCAATACAACTTGGTAAAAACTTAAGAACAAAAGTTTTACATGGTGAGATGTGATCTGAAAAGAACTGACAGGTTTTAAGACAAAGCAGACAGCAAGCACAACAAAAAAGACACGTGAATACTAGAGCGTTTGTTTCAGCTTCAGGGCAGCCATAGGAAAAAAGTATATGGAGGTAAGAAAAAGTGTATGCATCAACGGTAACACTTTCCCAAGATGAAAAGCCTAAATAAGCATACTGTCCACAGGCCAAATCCTGCTCACTTGTTTTTGTGTGGCCTATGAGCCAAGAATAGTTTTTGGGTTTCTAAATGATTGTTAAAAAAAAAAAAAAGATTATGTGACAAAGAATCAAATGATGCGTAACAGAAGCTTGCCAACCCCACTCTAAGCTAATAAAATGCCTTATCAGAAATCTAAAGTACTCTTAACATATATTACGCCTTTTATTTGTAAAAAACAAATCATCACTGAGAAAATACAGGTTATAAAGCATAACCAGTTTAAAACCACATAAATTCCACAATGAAACTAGTTAAAGATAAAGCAAGAAAAGGAATAAGACCCTACATTTTTAATTAGTGTTATTTCCAGAATATATAGAATAATATAGAATAAACTTTTAATAATATAGAATAAAGTTTTAGATCAGGTACATATGTTACTAACATCCTCTGGAAACTAGGATAAAAGAAAGTCACTTAAAAACTAACTCAACACAATAAAATATAGCTAAAGTACTATTTTTTTTAATTTAAAAAAGAAAAACTTTTCTAAATGAAATATATTATGCTGGCAAAAGTTAAACACAGACGGAAGCCAAACATTTCTGGTGATACAGTTAACAGATACAGCCCTTTGGGAAAGAAGTATAGTACTTATCAAGAGCCACACAAATGTTCATAGCCTTTGACACAGTAACACTACTTAAGGTAAAGGATGCTAAGAAAATACGGTTTACTTTCAAAAAACTATAGTTAAGAAATATACTTAACATTTTACCAGAGCGCAAAATTATAGACTTTTAATACCCACAATCTTATGCCATTTATCTATTTTCAAAATATACTCCAAATCCAAGACTCACCACATCACCCTCGCCCAGTGCACTTGTCTCATACAATCTCCTACAATTGCTTTCTAGCAGTTGTTGCTAGTCCTACAGTATATCTTCTAACAGCAGCTGGTGATCATATTATACTTTGCAACTATGTACTTACGTGTAATTATTCAAGTCCATTTCCCCTGCTGCTACTGCTAAGTCACTTCAGTTGTGTCCGACTCTGTGTGACCCCATAGACGGCAGCCCCTACTTGGCTTTAAACTCCAGGATGGTTCAGCTTGCATCTGTTTTATTCACTATTATGTACCCTGTCTGTGTGTCAGTCTTCAACACAGTAGGTATTCAGTAGTTGGAACAAATGAATAAACCGTTCCACTGTAAACATATGCAGGCACTATAAAACAGTCTTATAAAAATAAAAACAGCTATAAGAATCAACCTCCCTGACTTCAAACTATACTATGACAGTATGGTACTGGCACAAAAAAATAAATATGGACCAATGGAACAAGATAGGAAGTCCAAAGATAAACCCATGCATATATGGACACCTTTTCTTTGACAAAGGAGGCAAGAATATAAGTGGTGCAATAAGCTATCCTGGAAAAACTGGATACCTACATGTAAAAGAATGAAATTAAGAACACTCCCTAACACCATATACAAAAATAAACTCAAAACAGATTAAATACTTAATGTAAGGCCAAAAACTATAAGGCTCTTAGAGGAAAACATAGACAGTACACTCTTTGACATAAATCGCAGGAAGATTCTCTTTAATACACATCCTAGATTAATGGAAATAATGGACCCAGTAAAACTTAAAGTTTCTGCACAGCAAAGGAAACTATAAACAAGATGAAGACAACCCTCAAAATGGGAGAAAATAATTGCAAACACAGTAACCAACAGAGAATTAATCTCCAAAATATATAAGCAGCTCATACAGCTTAATGTCAAAAAAATGAACCCAATCAAAACACGCACAAAGACCTAAACAGACATTTCTCCAAAGAAGACATACAGATGGCCAATAAACACCAAAAAAGATGCTCAACACTGCTCATTATTCAGTTCAGTGGCTCAATCCCGTCCAACTCTTTCCAACCCCATGGACTGCAGCATGCCAGGCTTTCATGTCCACCATCAACTCCCAGAGTTTACTCAAATTCATGTCCATTGAGTCCCTGATGCCATCCAACCATCTCTTCCTCCATCTTCCCTTTCTCCTCCTGCCTTCAAGCTTTCCCAGCATCATGGTCTTTTCCAATGAGCTAGTTTTTCACATCAGGTGGCCAAAGTATTGGAGCTTCAGCATCAGTCCTTCCAATGAATATTCAGGACTGATTTCCTTTAGAATTGACTGGTTTGATCTCCTTGCTGTCCAAGGGACTCTCAACAGTCTTCTCCAATACCACAGATTAAAAGTTCATTATCAGAGAAATGCAAATCAAAACTACAAACTTCACACCAGTCAGAATAGCCATCATCAAAAAATTTACAAACAATAAATGCTGGTGGAGAAGATGTGGAGATAAGGGAATCCTCCTGCATAGCTGTTAGAAATGTAAACTGATATAGTCACTACGGAGAACAGTATGGAAATTCCTTAAAAAACTAGGAATAAATCTACCATATGACCCCACAATCCCACTACTGGGCATACACCCTGAGAAAACCATAATTATAAAAGACATATGTATCCCAAAGTTCATTGCATCAATATTTACAATAGCCAGGACTTGGAAGCAACCTAGATATCCATCAACAGATGAATGCATAAAGATGTGGTACATATACACAATGGAATATTACTCAGCCATAAAAAGGAACGAGTTTAAGTCAGCTTAGTGAGGTGAATGAACCTAGAACCTTTTATACAGAGTGAAATAAATCAGAAAATCAATTATTACATATTAACGCATATATATATGGAATCTAGAAAAGTAGTACTGATGACGCTAATAGAGCACAGGCTTGTGGATACATGGACACAGTCAGGAAAGGTGAGAGTAGGGCAAACTGAGAAAGTAGCACTGACATCATACACTATCACATATAAAACAGACAGCGGCAGTTGCTGTTTAACACAGGGAGCTCAGCCTGGTGCTTTGTGATGACCTACAGGAGAAGGGTGGGGGAGGGGAGGGGGCTCAAGAGGGAGGAGTTACATATTACTAAACAATTATGACTGATTCACATTGTTGTATGGCAGAAATCAACACAATAATGTAAAGCAATTTTCCACTAACTAAAAAAAGACAATAATCATCAGAGTGTACCCATTTCATCACCACTAACTCAACAATAGGTATTACATTACTAGTTTTCTCAGTTTGTTAGACCAAAAACCCTATTGTTTTAATATCTCTTTGAGGACTAGTAATGTTACGTATTTTTTCTCTGTCATATTAGTTCCCATAACCTGTGTCCTTTGCCCTTTTGGGATTTTTGTCTTTTTTGTACTGACCCAAAGAAAGGCATGACCAACCTAGACAGCATATTCAAAAGCAGAGATGTTACTTTGCCAACAAAGGTCCGTCTAGTCAAGGCTATGGTTTCTCCAGTGGGCATGTATGGATGTGAGAGTTGGACTGTGAAGAAAGCTGAGCACAGAAGAACTGATGCTTTTGAACTGTGGTGTTGGAAAAGACTCTTGAGAGTCCCTTGGACTTCAAGGAGATCCAACCAGTCCATTCTGAAGGAGATCAGTCCTGGGATTTCTTTGGAAGGAATGATGCTAAAGCTGAAACTCCAGTACTCTGGCCATCTCATGAGAAGAGTTGATTCACTGGAAAAGACTCTGATGCTGGGAGGGATTAGGGGCAGGAGGAAAAGGGGATGACAGAGGATGAGATGGCTGGATGGCACAACGACTCATTGGACATGAGTTTGAGTGAACTCTGGGAGTTGATGATGGACAGGGAGGCCTGGCATGCTGCGATTCATGGGGTCGCAAAGAGTCGGACACAGCCGAGCAACTGAACTGAAGAAAGGCAATGCCAAAGAATGCTCAAACTACTGCACAATTGCACTCATCTCACATGCTAGTAAAGTAATGCTCAAAATTCTCCAAGCCAGGCTTCAGCAATATGTGAACCATGAACTTCCAGATGTTCAAGCTGGTTTTAGAAAAGGCAGAGGAACCAGAGATCAAATTGCCAACATCTGCTGGATCATGGAAAAAGGAAGAGCGTTCCAGAAAAACATCGATATCTGCTTTATTGACTATGCCAAAGCCTTTGACTGTGTGGATCACAATAAGCTGTGTAAAATTCTGAAAGAGATGGGAATACCAGACCATCTGACCTGCCTTTTGAGAAACCTGTATGCAGGGCAGGAAGCAACAGTTAGAACTGGACATGGAACAACAGATTGATTCCAAATAGGAAAAGGAGTATGTCAAGGCTGTATATTGTCACCCTGCTTATTTAACTTATATGCAGAGTACATCATGAGAAACGCTGGGCTGGAAGAAGCACAAGCTGAAATCAAGATTACCGGGAGAAATCTCAATAACCTCAGATATGCAGATGACACCACCCTTATGGCAGAAACGAAGAAGAACTAAAGGGCCTCTTGATGAAAGTGAAGGAGGAGAGTGAAAAAGTTGGCTTAAAGCTCAACATTCAGAAAACGAAGATCATGGCATCTGGTCCCATCACCTCATGGGAGACAGATGGGGAAACAGTGGAAACAGTGGCTGACTTTATTTTTCTGGGCTCCAAAATCACTGCAGATGGTGACTGCAGCCATGAAATTAAACGACGCTTACTTCTTGGAAGGAAAGTTACAACCAACCTAGACAGCATATTAAAAAGCAGAGACATTACTTTGCCAACAAAGGTTCGTCTAGTCAAGGCTATGGTTTTTCCAGTCATGTATGGATGTAGAGTCGGACTACAAAGAAAGCTGAGTGCAGAAGAATTGATGCCTTTGAACTGTGGTGTTGGAGAAGACTCTTGAATCCCTTGGACTGCAGGGAGATCCAACCAGTCCATCCTAAAGGAGATCAGTCCTGAGTGTTCATTGGAAGGACTGATGCTGAAGCTGAAACTCCAATACTTTGGCCACCTGATGCAAAGAGCTGACTCATTTGAAAAGACCCTAACGCTGGGAAACATTGAGGGCAAGAGGAGAAGGGGATGACAGAGGATGAAACGGTTGGATGGCATCACTGACTCAATGGATGTAAGTCTGGGTGAACTCCGGGAGTTGGTGATGGACAGGGAGGCCTGGTGTGCTGCAGTTCATGGGGTCACAAAGAGTCGGACACAACTGAGTGACTGAACTGAACCAACTGAAGTTTTTTAAAGTGTCTTCCAACTTATTAAAGTACCTTCAAGTGTTGTTTTATGTGTAGAAACTGATCTGTATACCCAACAGAGGAATCTGAAAGTTAAGAATAAATCTTTCAAGAATGAGATAAACTCACTGATCAGGACATCATCTTGTCATTTTTCTATTATAATTAACAGTAATCAAGTTATTCAGTATGTTCATCTTCTAACATATTCAGCTGAGTTTTCCACTAAGGCAGTTAACCCTGTCATGAGAAGACATCTTACAGGAAACAAAAAATCTAAAGAAATTATCAACTTTTACTAAGAGTAATCATATTACTATTAATAGTAATTATGACAGCCAAGGCTTACTAAACCCTTATTTATATGTAGGATACTGTGATAAGCATATTACAAGCCTTATCCCATTTAATCTCCATCTTCATGCTGCTGATTCCATCAGATGCTCTTGTAAATATAAACGGGGCTGCTGGAAATGTCAGCTAATGTATTCTTTAAGGATTTACTTTTGAAATGTTTGTGAGATTTTCTTATCGTGCTATCGTAAGTATTTTTCATGTACAGCTCTATAACACCAACAGAAAAAATTGAGAAACTTTTACTCTTTCAAGCTCAAGTATTCTGTTACCCTTCTAAAAAATTCTATCATAGAATGATGTATGTGTAAGAACATACATGAACCCAGAACCCAGGTCTCCCCGATTGCAGGTAGATTCTTTACCAGCTGAGCCACAAGGGAAGCCCAAGAATATTGGAGTGGGTATCCTATCCCTTCTTCAGTGGATCTTCCTGAGCCAGGAATCAAAGCAGGGTGTCCTTCATTGCAGGTGGATTCGTTACCAACTAAGCTATCAGGGAAGCGTATTCCATACACTGGTTATAAATCATCAAAAGTGGTTGTACACAGCTAGTTCTCAAAGACAGCTAGAAACATACAATAATAGCCTGGTATGTTACAATTACAATACAGAAACAAAGAATCTGGGACATACAAACACAGGCTTATATATTAGTTCATTCCCACCTGCTGCTGCTGCTGCTAAGTCACTTCAGCCGCGTCCAACTCTGTGTGACCCCACAGACGGCAGCCCACCAGGCTCCGCCATCCCTGGGATTCTCCAGGCAAGAACACTGGAGTGGGTTGCTATTTCTTTCTCCAATGTGTGAAAGTGAAAGTGAAGTCGCTCAGACCTACCTACTCCTTTCTCCCTTGCATCATAGGAACACTTACTAAAAATCTACTAGGTATCATACACTGTGCCAGGCATTAATAAAGTTTCTAACCTCAAAGAACTAGGGCTGGTAAAAGAGCTATGAATGTAAACACATGATTACAACTCAGTGAAATAAATGCAAAACGCCTTATGTAGAACAAGATGGCAAATAAAAGAAGAGATCAACTTTGCTTATATGAATTAAGAAAGACAGGAGGACCACTCCAGGCAGAAAGGCGCAGACTGCACAGAAACATGAAACGGCATGCTCAGTACATGGAACTAAGAAGTCCTTCTAAGAGACTACAGGCAATTAGAAGTGAAACTGCACCATCAAGCAGAGGCAAAGTTATGGAGGGTCTAATAAGCCATATTAAGAAGTTTTGAACTTCACTGTATACTAAGTCATGAAAAGGTTTTAAGTAGGGGGAGGACCAAACTGACATGATTCACTATTATTATGGTTCACAGCATTATTATGACAAATCATAGAAAGAGACCAGACTAGACGCTGGAAGATGAGTTTCAGAAGCTTTTACAAGAACCTGAAGTAAGGCAGCAACAGTAGTAAGATGGAGAAGATTAAACAGTTTTAATAAATATTTAACGGGTGAGACGGACAGAAAAACCTTCATATATCCCTTACAGCAAACAAATATTCATACAAGACAATATTATTCAGCCATAAAGAGGAATGAAGTATCGAACCATGACAACATAGTAGATGAACCTTGAAAAATTATCCCACATGAAGGAAACCAGACACAAAAGGCCACATATTGCATGATTTCAATTAAATGAAATATTCAGAATAGGCAAATCCACAGAGACAGAAAATGGATTAATAGTTGCAAGGAGCTAACTGGAGAAGGGTTTGGGTCATAACTGCTAATTGGTATAGACTTAAATAGGGTGATGGTGATAGTTGCATAACTTTGTGAATATACTAAAAACCACTGAACTGTACATTTTAAGAGGGTGAATTTTATGTTATGTGAATTATATTTCCATTGTTTTAAATGGCAAAGCTAACTGTTTAGAGATGAGCACTTAAAAGGAAGGGGAAAGGAAAAGATAGGTTCAGTCTGAGGCATGCTGAATTTCATATGTTTGTAGGTTGCTCTGGTGCTATGACCTGCAGGCAGCTTTGACACACAGGTCTGATGCTCAGGGCCAAAGTTACCCAAACTAGAGATATACTCCTGAACCTTGCATATGTGGCAGCTGCAGAACTCCACTTACTTGTCGTGTGCATGCGTTCAGTCACATAGTCATGTCTGACTCTTTGTGACCTTTTGAACTGTAGCCCATGAGGCTCCTCTGTCCATGGGATTTCCCATGCAAGAATACTGGAGTAGGTTACCATTTCCTTCTCCAGGGTCATCTTCCTGACCCAGGGATCAAACCCACATCTCCTGTGTCTTCTGCACTGCAGGAAATTTCTTTACCCACTGAGCCATCAGGGAAGGCCACTTGTGGTGTGTGAGTATACACAAACTACTTAATCTCTAGTGTTCTCTAAGCTCTCATTCCTTTAGCTATAAAAGCTGGTAAATAATAATACACAGGACTTTGTATACAGGTTAGAATTAAAGACCACGAAACTTCCTTTATAAATTGAAAAGTCCCGTAAAAAGCTAACTCAACATCTACACCTGAACTACTTTTCCCAAAACCACTAACTGTATTTCAAAATAAATATAATGGAGCTAGATAAGATCCAGGGAAAAAAGAGCTAAAACTCTGAGGTTTATGAAGGATTTCTGTATTGATTAGGGAGCAGGGGTGTTAAAAGAGCTTGTTCTCACAGCAGAATTCTGATTAAGACATTCATTAAAAGTAAGAATAAAGAAAACAAAGACTTCTTTCAAATAATGGATATTTGAAATTATAAAAACCCATTGACTCTTAGCTTAGGATTAGAGAATAAAATGGGTATGATGCCCAAGAGATAAAACTAGTTCAAAAATCTGAATAAACTCAAGGAAATTTGAACAACAAAATTTTGAAAATAAGGATATTATAAGCCTATATCTGTAACCTGTTGAAGTCATGTGGCATTCTCTCACAAATTATCACTTGATGCCAACGTCAGAATGGCTCCATCATGCATCCAATCTTAATAATTACAGATGCCAATATAATTTTCATATATTGAATTATGTACCTCTCAGCTATTCTTTAATTGGCCTAATACCAATTTCTTTGTATATTTTTATCTCTAATACATCTGTATTATTCAATTCCTCAAGGTTTTAAAAGGAGGGAAGAAAATAAATATGAAGTAATCTAATAGTACCTACTACTCTAGTGACTCTTCTCCCTCAAAAATTAAGACATATTTTTCCCTCTCAAACAGTATATAATCATTAAAAAAAAAAAATACTACGGAGAGTGTGGCATATGTCCTACCATATTTTACGTACATATTCCCATACAAAAGGCTATGATACAGCTTCTCTACATAATGAACCATTTTTCAATGTCAGTACATAGAGATCTACTTAAACCCTTCCAACAACTGTGTAATATCATTTATATAAATATACCATAACTTACTTTACCCATTCCTTACTAGTAGATGTGTAAATTATTTTCACTTTTAAAAATTGTAAACCGTGCAATAAACACTCCTGGATATACATTTAAACATTTATCCAATTGAATCTTTCAGGTAAATTTCTGTAATTGGGATCAATTGACATGTGGTTTCCATTTTGATATGTATTGCTAAACTGATGACCTCCAGAAAAGTTTACAATAATGTATGTTCCTACTACAGCATAAAGAATACACATTTTTCCCTACCTTTCCAGGTGTGCTATCATTCTAATCTTAGCCATCATGAAAATAAAAAATGTTATTTATGGAATTCCCTGACGGTTTAGTGGTTAAGACTCCACATTGTCACTGCCAAGAGCATGGGTTCAATCCCTGATTGGGGAACTAAGATACCCTAAGCTGCAGAGTGCAGGCAAAAAAAAAAAAAAGTTATTGTTTGAACTTGCACTGCCATATTAATGAAGTATCCCTTAATATGGTTCTACATCACTTTTTGTGTGAGTGTAGATAGGTTGGCTATTTGTGTGCTTAGCCCCCACCCCTGCCCCCGTTTTTATCTTTTTGGATGTTTGCTCTTTTCTAATTCAGATACAGAAGCAAGTCCTGACTTGATAGATGATGTAAATAGTTTTCCCAGGTTTTCATCTGTCTTGTATTTTTGTTAAAGATGTCTTAATTTCCATGTAGCCAAACAGCTCGACTTTTTCCTAAATGGTTTAAGAATGCTTTGAAAAAGTGAAAAGAATCCCTACTTTTCTTAATGGAGAAAAATATTTAATCCCAAGTCCACAAATAGAAAAGCTAACCTAATGTTAAATAATTCAATCTGTGTTAACTGACATTATCATTTTTATTTTCACAGCTGTCTAATGTTTAACATTAATTAATGTTGATTAATTAATATTCAGAATTTATATACAGGGAGAAAGATACGGAGGAAGAATGAACCCATGATTTTCAAATAAAATCTACCTCTTAGCTCTGTCCGTTGAAACAGGTCTAGAAGCAGTGACATCCAAGTAGCAACAAGCACACCCAATATCCAGGTCTTGATGTCTAAACAGCATTTCCTATTAAAATAAATTAGGGCCCTCTGGACAAATGGCTGAGTCCAAGATAGGGACAGGTAAAGCGAACCTGGAATATACTGTGCCAGAAAGTAAGGAAGAGTTCAAAAACTGATTGGAGACATGTCAATAAGACACAGAGGCCAGCTTAAAAGGAATTTCATTGGTCATATCAAAAATAAATGAGAGCATCAAAATCAGTGATTACAGGAACAGACTTTAAAACATCAAATGAAAAAAGAACCTGTGAGTCACTACTGATACAAATAAATACAAACCAAATAAACAAAGAGAGGGGAGAGAAAAGAGAAAACCCTTACTTAATAGTAGCTGTCAACTAATAAATGTAGAAGCAATGACAGAGTCAGATTACCCACCATTTTGCCGTCAAGATGGTGGTAGTTTAACATGGTGAGAATTATCAGTGGATGCTACAACCCACTGGGTACAAGTATGTTGGAGAACAAGATATTTACAGTCTCAAAGCATCTCCCCACAGAGTACCTATTATAAACAATTAAAGATACCTTCACAGAGATAAAACTGATAGATATGAGATAGCTATGACATTAGTCACTAACCAGTGTTAACATAACACCATTAATAACGCAACAAGCCAGCATACTGTGCCTCCTGATGTGATACCCCAAGGAGGGAATGGCATCACTTTCAGAGTATTTCTACCAAAAATGTTTAATCTGAACCTGACCATAGGGAAACCATCAGACAAAACTAAATGAGAAGATGCTGCACAAAACAACTGGCCTGAATTCTTCAAAATGGGCCACTGTCATGACTGACCAAGAAAAGCTGGGAAACTTCTAGACTATGAAATGTGACAGCTAATTTGTGATCCTGAGATCAGGGGCAAAAAACTCTAAAAGCACATTCTGGAAACTGATAAAATTTGACTACGGAGTATATATTAGACTTTTTATCAGTGTTGAATTTCCTAAATTTTGTCATCGTGCTGGAGTTATACAAGAAATTATCTTTGCTGTTAGAGGACAGTCAGCAAGCTCGTTCCAAAAAGGACTAGACAGTAATTGGTCTCTTGCAACCACTCAACTCTGCCACTGTAGTGCAAAAGCTGCACTACAAGCAGCTGTGCCCCAATAAAACTTGATAAAAACAGAAACAAGCTTTACTGGGCCAACAGGCAGGTCATAGTTTGCAGACCCCTGTATTCAGAGGAAAAGGGTCCCAACACAGGCAATTTATTTTCAAAGAACTCAGCAAACATAAATAGTATGTATTCAAGTATGTGTGTGTACATGCAACTTAGTTTCAAAGAATTCAACAAACATAAATAATATGTATTCAAGTATGTGTGTGTACATAGGGCTTCCCAGGTAGCATCAGTGGTAAAGAACCTGCCTGCCAATGCAGGAGACGTAAGAGAGCGGGTTTGGAAGATCCCCTGGAGGGGGACATGGCAACACACTCCAGTACTCTTGCCTGGAGAACCCCATGGACAGAGGAGCCTGGTGGGCTACAGTCCATGGAGTGGCAAATAGCTGGACACGACTGAAGTAACTCAGCACTTATGGTGCTCATAAAGAGGTATACACACATGAAGCAAGTATGTGTAGTTTAAAGGTAAGAGGTATTCACTGTACAACTTTTTTTAAAACTACTTTTCCATGGGTTTCAGTTCAGTCAGTTCAGTCGCTCAGTCGTGTCCGACTCTTTGCGACCCCATGAATTGCAGCACGCCAGGCCTCCCTGTCCATCACCAACTCCCACAGTTCACTCAGACTCACGTCCATCAAGTCGGTAATGCCATCCAGCCATCTCATCCTCTGTCGTCCCCTTTTCCTCCTGCCCTCAATCCCTCCCAGGATCAGAGTCTTTTCCAATGAGTCAACTCTTCGCATGTTGAAATGTTCCAAATAGAAATTCAAAAATTACCCAAGGTAAGCACTGTATCCCTATTTAATCCTCCCAAATATTTTATTTTTACTACTCATTTTTAATTTTATTATATTAAGATCACAATAATATAACTGTTCCATAAACCTAGGTACTATGAGATAATTAAGATATAAGAAATCTATTGCCCTCCTAAAGCATAAAGCCTCTAAGTTACATTAATTAGGATTACTGTCTATAAACAGTAGATCTGCTTCCAAATATATCTAAGACTAATAAGCTCCACAACAGCAATGAACTGGTGGTCCCTTTTGTTTCTTAATGTATTTGTAGACCCTAGGAAGGCTGCATGGTACTGAGTAGGCACTGAATAACATTTATGGAATTAAGAAATTAATTACACGGTAAACCAGAATCTTATGAGATGCCAAACCATAAAAAGTTTTCCTTTTATTTCCATTGCCAACTTTCATTTGAATGTTTTTAAAGCTTTGTATTCATAAAAATTCCCAAGTTAGAATAAAACATGCCCAATAATTTTTAACATTCAGGTCTCAATAAATAGCTATTATTAAAGAAATATTCTTAAATTGACCTAAATACAGTACCTGAATTTTGTGTTAGTTTATTCTAAAAACAAATTTACACAATAAGGTACTCTCAATTATTCTACAGTCCTATAAAACTGCACATAATGTTATCTTTCAGCTTGCCGCTTTTGAATAGGCCATTCTTAACACTCCACGAAATTCATCACTAAGCTTTGAACTCTGTGAGGTATCTCCTGTGTGCACCAAAAGAAACTCATAGACCTACAGAGCCACTTCTTGTCCCCTCAGACAAAGCAGCCTCAATCAATGTTAACAAGGGCGCCGCCCCGTTTTCTTCACGTTGCCGCTTTTCCACTCTTAGTTAAAAATATTCACCCACATATTTATTTACGCCTTTAGTCCACACAGTAATCTTAATACTAGCAGAGAAAAACTGATACTTCAGATTGTTAAAACATTATATAAAATAAGACTTTTAAGTAAAATTTATAATTATAATTGTTTATACCCACAGAATAGAAAAAACATCCAAACTTAGGATTTCAGTTTTTGTTATGAAAGCAAGTAAGTTGGCCAGTAGAGGGCACTCAGTTGAAGGGGGGGAGGTGGTTGAAGAGAGGCCACAGCCTTGAAGAGAAAGAAAGGCATTTACAAATCTGCTGTGTACCTTGTTTTAAAAACAACAGAATGTTTTTACAGAACTCCAGAGTAAGCGAATATACTGGTAGTTTAGAAAATGAAAGGTTTCCATCTATATTATCTTAAAAGAAAAAAAATCTAACATAAACCACTCTCACAAGTATCTTAAAAGAAAAAACATCTAACATAAACCACTCTCACAGACTTGAACTTGACAACTTACAGAATGCTTAAATCTGTATGTAATGCATATTAGGGTCTCAGCCTGGGCACTACTGACAGCTAGGGCCATGTCATTTTGGGAGGGGCGCTGTCCCATGCACTACAGGGAGGTTAACAGAACCCTCGACTTCTATCCACTATAGACGCCAGTAGCAGTCCCCGTCCTCAAGTTGTGACAACCAAAATTGTCTCCAGATGATTGACAAATGTCCCCTGAGGGGCAAAGTCACCACCCATTCCTCCTTAGTAACTATTGATACATGTTGTGTTTTTTTTTTTAACAAAAAAGGAATGAAAGAAAAAAGAAAATTAACAGCTTATATCATTAAACAGTGCTTTTCTTAAATTCCTCTTTAATACTGATTTAATTCTCTAAAGTTTAAATACCTTAATCAGCAAGTAAATTACACAATTGTGTTAGTTGCTCAGTCGTGTCTGACTCTTTGCAACCCCACGGACTGTAGCCCACCAGGCTTCTCTGTCCGTGGAATTCTCCAGGCAAGAATACTGGAGTGGATTGCCATTCCCTTCTCCAGAGGAACTTCCCAACCCAGGAATCAAACCCTGGTCTCCTGCATGGCAGGCAGATTCTTTACCGTTTGAGCTACAGGGAAGTCTAAATTACACAATTAACATGGAAATTTTTTTTCAAAGAGAAATGATATATCTTGGCGAATAAGCAGCTCAGAGCGCTAAAGATGGAACCAATCAATCCAATTACAAATCCATTCTTCCTTATTGAGGAAAGAACTGTTTCATCAGAGCCTGAATTATAAATATCATATTAAGAGAAGCATGCAGATGTCAATGAATTGGAGCCCGGGAGAAAATACTTCTTTTATCTATTTTTATATTATATCCAGTAGATACTTGTTATGTATTTGCTAACTGACCACCTGAGCCTTTCAATCTCTACTTTCATTTTCCTGCTTCCACCAAATTTTACCTTGAAGTGAAGTGAAGTCGCTCAGTCGTGTCTGACTCTCTGCAACCCCGTGGACTGTAGCCCACCAGGCTCCTCCGTCCATGGGATTCTCTAGGCAAGAATACTGGAGTGGGTTGCCATTTCCTTCTCCAGGGGATCTTCCCAACCCAGGGATCGAACCCGGGTCTTCCGCATTGCGGGCAGACGCTTTAACCTCTGAACTACCAGGGAAGAAAACACATTTCAGAGAATGTATTTTTATAATAACCATGACCTCCAAATTATATAAGTACATATTATTTCTAGCCTAGTACTGCATTTGAGGACTGAGTTTTTAATAATCCTGCACTGCTGAAAAGGTCTTTCGTTCTCTCTCAGAACTCATAGATGAGCTTCATAAAAGATAAAGATAAAATCTTCTCAGCATAGAAGTAAAGGTGATTATCATGCAAATATAAACATGCTCCATCCATGCATCATACCCAGTTCTGTATCAATCTCTGCCATTAAGATGCCATCACATAGTATGCTGAGTTCAAACTTTGATATATTGGGAAATCTAAATCAGCCTCCAATATTAAATATTTTCTTACCTTGAAGGCCAGTTTTTTCATTTTTAAAAAGCTATAAAAGGGAACAGTGGAAATTCCATTTAACTTGATCTCAGAAAACTTAAAATTCTATCACTTACTAGCTAAGTATCCTTAAGCAAGTTACAACCTCTTAGAGACTATTGTTATCAATAAAATGAAACTAAACCACCTTTCTTACAGTATAAATCTCTGAAAATTCTAAACAACTAGAAAATAAGGTATTACTTAGAAATTTTTCTCTAAACTTCTTTCCCCTTGTTTTAAGGGAGAAAAACTGATGAGAATTCCAAATGTGCCAAGTCTATGTCTTCTTTTATTTTCTCTGACCTACACTGTTCACCAATCAAAAACTTTAGCAGTAGTGATGCTCACTATTCTTCAACTTTTTATAAAAATGTCACGTATTTTTGTTTATTAAAATAAACAACTGGATTCTCCTGCTTTTCTTCTAGTTGAACTACACCAAGAATTTAATGTGTCAGTTCCCTCAGAGACTCACTGTCACTTGGGAGATAAGAGACAATCTCCGAAACCTTTTCCCAGGTGACTACTCTAGTGACGGACGTCAGTTTCAAAGTTCACAGGTAATCAATGCTTCCTTGGGTCAAGTCTTCTGATTTGGCAGAAATCATATCAGAGTTAATGGGTTTGAATTTATAAGCTTTTTCTTCCCCCCAAATAAAGGATAGCCTTTTAGCTTTATTTAAAATTTATATTACACTTAAATAATTTTGACCAAAAGGCTTCCTAACCTTTTTTTTTTTTCAATCACATTCGTAATATATCATTCTTGACCTCTGACAGGAAACAGAGCATAATGGAATTCCTCAGATTTTCAGAGAAGATGGGCACTTCTGCTACAATCATATTCCAGAATCCCAGGAAAACCACCATGCTTTGCTTAACTTAAATTCTATTAAAACTTCTTTTTACTTCCAATTTAAATGGTGGAGTATGCTGGCTTTAGGAACAGGTGAACTATTTAATCCTCCTCAAAGTAAAAAATAAACCCATCAGCACTGAACTGATCTGCCGAGAGGAAATACAGAGTGACTCTTACATAGGTGGGCCACTTAAGTTAGACTCTCCGTTTTGCTAATGCAAAATTATTAAACCTGGAAGCCATGTAAAAGTTGATTCTGTGTTTAACTCAGATCTTTGCAAATAAGAGTATTTTTCTTCATCTCTTTCCTGCAGTAGCAAAAACATTTGACATTTCCTTATGAACAGTTATCTACTCAATCCTCAAAATGCTACACTGCATGCACGGCCAATGATGTCCTCAGAAACTGAGTGCAGTCAAGGTGGTTTGTTTTTTTTTTAAAGACATTACACACACAGTACCTTAACAGGGCATTTTGACCTGTTGTAGACTACAGCTTGGGACTCTGAGAAAGTTCTGGGAAAATTTTCAGAGCTGATTAAAAATCTGGTAATATCAGATCTAGAATAAAAGTTAAAGGATTAGGATTGCTTAACCTGGAATAAAGAAGTCTAAGAAATAATCTAACAACATAAATCTATTTCAAAAATGAGCTGGTACTATGTTAAACTTAACAGGAAGATTGACTATGTAAGAAATATGCTAATAAGTACATTCTGGAAATTAGTTAAGAAGGACAGTTATATGCCAGTCTCTCCTGCAGGTCTTTGGGATTAAATAAATCCTTATCTGCTTCCAAGCATCTGAGTACAGTTCTGCCAGAAGGCAGTGGGGAATACTACCTGTCCTCTCAAGCTCTCTGCCAGGCCTTTATTCTATCATTTTGCTGTTAGCCATCCTTTGGTTCATTTTCATAAAACTGAGTAAGTCTGAAAATTACTAATTAATCAATTTGTAATTTAAAAAACAATTCTAACACTGCCTTGAATAAATTGAAAAAGGGCTGAAAAGCAAAGGTAAGGATTGGTGGTGGTACCCTTATATATCAGCTGATATACATATCCACAGAAGCAAAGAATGAGCTTTCTAAAATGCATCAGGTAGTTGTAGGTTCTCCACTACTTCAATGTGAAAAGAAAATATGAAAATACTACTAAACAAATGCTTTTAATTATCAAGTGATTATACATCACCAGTGTCAACTTCTACATTGGACATCAAAATACCAAAAAAAAAAAAAAACACACCAAAACCCCATAAAAACAAAAGCCACCTTTTTAAAAATGGCTATTAGATATGTCTCATCTTACAGACAAGAGGTAAATCACATTTTCACCCTCTGAGAAAACTGTGCAATACACTTCCAATCAAAATACACATACACTAACACAGAGTGAACGTGACAGTATTACTATCCTGGGAGAAGATGGGCTGGGCTCTCGTATCTGTGGTTACTTATAATATCAAAGTAAAGCTGTGAAATCCAAGTACATTTCAGTTAACATAATAAAAGTATGATTAGTATAACTGCCTTATAATGAGTAGTCAGAGAAAATGATCAGAGAAACCATTTTTTGTACCCAAAGGATGGGCCTGCACAAGTCAATATGCATAATATTAAAATAAGATTTACCTCTATCGTAGGATCATATTCATCCACAAAGTGATTCTGAATTAGCTGTATCGTCAAGGCACTCTTGCCTACGCCACCAGCTCCAACTACCACAAGTTTATATTCAGTCATTTTCAGCAGGCCTTATAATAAAAATAACGAAAATGTGACTAAATTAGAACATGTGCCGCACATGAGGTTAATGTAACCCAAATGCTCTATCAATACACAAATTCACCTTTATAGGGAAAATTATTTTCAAAATACTTGACAAAATTCAAGGAAACACCAGTTGACTACAGATGTGTATTGCAATGAATTGTAGTTTGTTTACAAACTCCTTCATCAGCATTTGCGAACAATGCTTTCAGAGTGCAGTTTTTTTACCTTCCACTCAGGTTGCTCTATCTACAGAGCCAGCAGTCTGCTGTTCCGCAGCAGTTAATGGCTCTCGAAGGAGCAAGCCACGACTTCGCCTAGGACAAGTGTTGAGTGTGCTGCTCTATGTCCTGTGGACCCAACACACAGAACTTGTTGACAGCTACCACCACAGTATTCCTCACTGCTGTGGGCCCCTAAGAGTTACAAGTGGATATGCTGAGTGTCTCTGTTGGAGCCGACAGCTATAGAAAACTTTTTAAAAGCATCATCATGGTAGTTCTCCAGGACAGTTAGCAAGAATCAAATTGGGGTGGCAGGAGGATTGTCAAAGCTAGAAGCTATGCTGGGAAAATAAAACTGAGATGCCAAGCAGATGAGGACAATATCTGGTGACATTTTAATCTGTAAATTATCTGCTGGGGAAAATAATGGTGTAAAAAATAAGAGAACTTTGAGAATTGTGAACTATTCAGCATAGATCATCGGATCATCAATCACAATATATGCTATTATTAGTGCTGAAAAACAGCACTTTGCACAGAAAATAGAATTAAATAATATTTAAAGAAAACCATGCTTTTAATGAGAGAATTTCTAAAAGATGTTAGTTATATCACAGTAACCCACATGACTTTTACTCTCTTCTTGTCATATATCAACTCCCAACAGTAGCGATAAATATCAACAACAGGTAAGGTTTAACAGCACCAACACAGACAATATTTTTTTAGTTTCAAACTCTTTGAAATGAAATGTATCTACTTTAATCTCCTTTCCCTGAATAACTACATAACTACAAATTTAAGTCGTGAACTGGCAGTCAGTGTCCAGTAATGTACTACAGGGTAAGTAGTTCCAGATTAATGAAAGTGCAGATATACTATACAAACATTATATACATGCAGCATCCCATTTACTGAAGACCAAGAATTTTCCCAGTAGGCACTCCACCACCTCACCACAGCCTTGCTTTGGCGCTACTTCCTGAACCCATTCCCAAAGAGCAGACAGGCCCAGCAACTCTCACATCACAGCTCCTCATGGGCCTGCTCTGCGCCCCCTAGGCTTGTCCAGGGCCACCGCCAACATGCATTATGTCCTGTTTTGCTCCCTCTTTTCATTCCTAATATTGGCATTAGCAAATGTGATAGGTGAGGATAATCACACCAAAATGTATCCTCTAGTTCCCTGCCACCCCACCCCTCCAATAAAATCTGGATAGTCTAGAAAAGTAGTTTTTAAAATGTGGTATAGGAACCTACTAAGGTTCCTAAGACTTTTGGAGAGGGTCCAAGAGGCAAAACCTGGTTTGACGATAATGGTATGTGGTGATTTACCCTTCCCACTCTTATTCTTTCATAAGTGTATACAGTAGATTTTCCAGACCTGTGATCACAATACATTGACTACAGAAGCAGCTGTGAGGATCCAGCTATCTTCTACTAAGCCATACAATTAGAGAGATTTGTGAAAGTGTGAAACAATGCCACTCTTCTCGCTAATTGTTGCATTTATTTTGGAAAACAGTTACTTTTCATTAAATATTCTATTTCTGTTACCAAGTAAAGGGCTAATTATTTCTTTTTTTAAATGAATTAATATTGTTTAATTCTCCATTCTAATTTCTGTTGTGGCAATACTGACACACTCCACACTGGGATCTTCAGTAATTCTGAAGAGTCCTTATGGCCAGTAAGTGAGCTAGTCTAGGGGAGATTGTGGACAAATACTGCATTAGTGCTGAGCTTGCAGATACACATGTGAATTCTCAACACCACACACTTTCTGGTCTACTTTTTTATGCAGTGGTTATTTCTGAAAAAAATCTTTGACTTGGAATTCAAAAATCAGGTTTCTTTAATCCACCAGAGAGAAATGGGTTCCCATGGAAAAATCACAGGCCAAAGGAGTTTCCCATGTCCAAAGCTACATAAGCTAGTAAGGGGTGGAACTGGGACCAGAACTGAGCATTTCATTCAGGCAAAAAATGTTCACTTTTTTCGTCATTAAAAAAAATGAATTATCACTTCATCTACTGTCTCTTAAAACCAAGAATGCTTGTGGACAGATACAGTCTAAGGTAAACAGTACTGCTATCAACCGTTTTTGACGTCTCTAGTCCACTACACGTTCGAGTCAGCATTTTGGACCTTAGTCACCTAAGAATGACGTCACTTGTAAGGTTGATTCTGAGATGATGACTGTGAACAGAACTTTTTCCTTCTGTAATTTCTTTTGAACAATTTTTTTTTCCATTACAAATGTAACATGTATAGTAAGCAGAAACTAGAAAATGCTTTTTTGTTCTTAACCACTCGTTTTGGTGGATATCAAGATTTAAGAAGGCCAGTTTAGGACTTCACCTGCACCACTGCACATGCCTCAGAGTATTTCAGGACTTGGCTGGCAGACTGCTACAATTAACTTCTCTTGTAGGTCGCTTTGAGAGAAAAAAAAAAAAAAGGCCTGGGAACCGTTTACGAGTACTGTAATAACTCCTGGGCTGGGGGTCCAATTTGTACGCATAAGGGTAATACAGAAGGCATGGAGGAAAGGAAAACAGGCAAATTAAACTTCACGTGCAATTTTAACTACTGCTGTTTACACTCAACTAGCAAGGAAAAGAGCCCTGCTTCTGCTGTGCGGGTTTGCTGTGTGTGTTTTAACTTGACAAAGCAAAACAGACCTTCTGGGATTAACTTTTTCCTTTACACGAAGTCCAGGCTTTACGTTGCAGGGTGTTGGCCACCTGTTCTTTCACCACCATCTCTACCTCCACCACCTCCTTTGTGGCCACAGCAATGTCACAGCCCATACGGGGGGGAGGGGAGCCGTCAGGAACTCGGCTGCAGATGCATTTTTTCCAAACACAATAACCTCCATCAGTGGTCTCTAAGCACTTTCCCCTGCGCTTCCAAAAGGCGACCTCGCCTCTTACTCATCTATCCGCCCTACACACTGAAAAAGGACCACAAGCCGTCCAGTCTGCGCTTGGGGGAGAAGTTTATACCTTCGTCCCAGAGATGAGAGATGCAGCAGAGAAGGCAGCAACCGAGGCAGCCCAGTACTAGGAAGGGAGGAAGAGGTGCGGGAGCGGAGAGGAGGGTGAGGGAAGGACGGCGAGGGGGAGGGGAGGCCGGAGCGCCGCGGGAGTAACCTCCACCGCACCCGACCGCCCAGAGGGGCGGCCCGCCCGGCCCGCGAGTTTCTCCCCGGCCGCCTCCAGCCGCGGCTCTCGGGGAGGAGGAAGGAAGGGGTTCCCCGTCCAGGAAGCAGCCCCAGCGGCGGCCGCCTCCAGCCTCACCCTCCTCAGCCCCGCACCGCCCATTCCTCATTCCCCGCGTCGCCGCGTCTCCCCCTGCAGACCGCCCCCCCAACGGGCCCCGGCCGCCCGGCCGCCCGGCCGCCCCGGCCCCCCG